>CM076575.1:100960683-101236080 GCA_034641835.2 Pinus albicaulis
GTTTTTCAGGATACAACCAAGTTTTAGTACTCCCAGAAGATCAACTCAAGACCGCTTTCACCACTCCATGGGGCACTTTTATGTATGTAAAGATGCCCTTTGGACTGATGAATGATGGTGCGACCTTCCAAAGAGCGATGGACATAGCCTTTTCAAATGAAATAGGGCACTTCATTGTCATCTACCTAGATGACATAACAGTCTATTCCAAGACTGAAGAAGAACACCTAAAACATCTGAGAAGAGTGTTTGAAAAATGTAGAAGGTTCGGTCTATCATTGAATCCTAAAAAGACTGTATTTGGGCTGCAAGAAGGTAAGCTTCTTGGCCACATCATATCTAAGAAGGGGATTAGGATAGACCCACACAGAGTTGAGGGAATACTACAAATCACACACCCGAGGAACATCAAGGAGTTACAGTCCTTTATTGGGAAAATCAACTTCCTAAGGAGGTTTATTCCCAACTAAGCTGAACACCTTAGGAATATGACTAATATGCTGAAAAAGGGGGTAGGAGTTAAATGGACTGTTTAGGCTAAAAAATCTTTTGAAACAGTTAAACTTGCACTCACCCAGGCTCCTGTCTTAATTAGCCTAGATTTCTCAAAGGATTTCCTGATATTTTCATTCGCCTCCGAGCATACAGTGGCTGCAGTCCTACTGTAGAAAAATCCAGGGGGAATGGAACAACCTATTGCCTTTTTTAGCAAAGCTCTGAGAGATGCACCCTTGAAATACAACATAATGGAAAAACAGGCCTATGCCTTGGTAAAGGCCTTGAAAGACTTTAGGGTGTACATACTGCATTCTCACACCATAGCCTATGTGCCAAACATAGTTGTTAAAGATATCTTGTCCCAAGACCCAGATGGGAAGAGGGGAAAATGGATTTTTGTGATCTTAGAATATGACCCTGAGATAAAACCCACAAAACTGATCAAAGGTCAGGGCTTAGCTCAACTAATGGCTGAATCAAATTTACAAGCCCTTGACATAAACATGGTAGGTGCCTTGGATGAGCAGGAGGGATTCCCTGATCCCACTGTTGATGAGAAATTCTAGAACTCTCCTTGGTACTCCGATATCCTGTACGTTCTCACAAACCTCAATGCCCCTCCTGAGTTATCAAAGACTAAGGCCAGACTCCTAAAGCTAAAAGCCAGAAACTATTGCATACTGAGCGAATGCTTATACTGGAAAAATACAAATGGCCTATTGCTTAAATGTTTGCCTGAAAATGAGGCAGAGAGAATTAAATAAGAATTCCATGCAGGAGAGTGTGGAGGCCACCTGAACTGGAAAGCCACTGCAAAAAAAATTCTCAGAGCTGGCTATTATTGGCCCACACTGTTTAATGACATCCATAAAATGATAATTGCTTGCCATAAATGCCAGATTTTTGAAGGCAAAAGAAAAATCCTCCCCCTCCCTTTACAACCCATTACTGTTGAAGGTCCTTTTGTGAAATGGGGCCTAGATTTCATTGGAGAAATACACCCTACTTCTTCTGCACAACACAAATGGATCTTAACAGCCACAGATTACTTCACTAAATGGATAGAGGCCATACCTGCTAGGAATGCCACAAATTCAGTCATCATTAGGTTCCTAGAAGACCACATCCTCTCTCGGTTTGGTTGCCCAAGGAAAATAATCACTGATAATGCTGCTGCTTTTGGATCCAAGAAAATGGTTGATTTTTGTCACAGGTATCAATAGCACTCAGACATTCAACTGCCTATTACCCTCAAGGTAATGGATTAGCTGAATCATAAAACAAGAGCTTGGAGACCATCATCAAAAAGCTGCTAGAAGAGAACAAAAAGTCATGGCATAACAAGTTAGTGCATGCCCTATGGGCTGACAGGGTTACAACAAAGAAATCCATTGGCATGTCACCATATCAGCTTGTCTATGGAACAGAAGCGGTTTTTCCTACCAGCCTTGGAGTGCCAGTGATCAAACTTGTTCAAGAGATACAGACAGAAGAAGATAGCATGGTGAGGAGAATAGACCAAATAATTCATCTCCAGCAAACAAGGGAAGAGGTCTATAACAGAGCCGTGAGAGTTCAGGAAAACATAAAGAAGTTGTTTGACAAGAGAACCAAAGCTTCTGATTTCAAAATCGGAGATAAGGTTCTGAAGTGGGACTCAAGGAGAGAGGACAAAGGAAAGCACGGCAAGTTTGACAGTATGTGGCAAGGTCCATACATCATCCAGGCCACTGTGGGTCCAAATGCATTTTTTCTACAAGAACTAGATTGTACAGAGCTGTTTGGGGGTCCTGTCAATGGTAGGATGCTCAAAAACTACTTCTACTGATTCCAAATTTCCAGTTTCCATTTCCATTTTAAATACCATTGCAGTGTATTGTTTCAAAAAAAAAAAAAAAAAAACAAAGGAAAGGGAGGTTCAGACATGCTCAAAACATGAACCTCTTAAGTGCAAATATAGGCTCTAACATGATCAAAACCTGAGCCAAAGGAAGTAAAGATAGCTAGTTCCAACATGACCAAAACCCGAACCAGCAAAGAAGAAGGAAGAATCAGCTCTGACAAGCCCAAAACCAGAGCTGAGATAAAGGGGAAAAGTGACTATAACAAGCTCAAATCTTGAGTCACAAAGAAAGGAAGGATGCATCAAACTTCAGATTTCAAGCCTTCAAGTTTTTGTTTTCAGTCTTCTACAAGCTTCTATCCATGTGCAACTGTCTTTATGCCTTGGATCCACAGCAAACTAGACTGTTTAATCCTAGTTTGATTGTTTTTAAATTTCTGTTGTAGAATGTAGAGAAGAAATCTGTTGAACAGTCTAATCCCAGCAGATATTAGATTAGGTAGAGAAACATATGAGACCAACAATCTAATCTGGTCTCATGGAGTAATAAGGGTAGAAATAGAATAGGTTTATTTTCTGTTTATAAAAATAAATGATGTAAAGGGTCTGCTTCTCCAAATGCACCCTAGAAGAAAAATGCTAGGATTGTAGGATGGATAGGTAGATTGTTTGGGAAGAATATTACGCTGATTTGATGTCTTCACAATTTGTGGCAGCTGATCCAAGAAAGAACGGAATGGGTTAAGGATCAGGCATCTGGCCTACTCCAAAGATTTATTTTCTGAATTCTTGACTCCTTCAAGAAGAAGCCATCCCCATGTAGAGCCACTGTTAGCCACCTATGAAATTTTTGTCAAGCAAACAGGTGGCTAAATTTTTTTATGAGCCTTCAAGAGATACATTTTCCATGAAAATCTCTCACCCTTGAAGCTTCTGTGTGTCCATTGCCTTTTTTAAAGGTCCTCACTGCTGATTCCATCCAAAAAGTCTCACTGTTTGCAAAAAATTGTGCTCCAAAAGGCCTACATTTATCCCTTGTATCCCTGCAAAATGTCCATTTTCAACCCTTTTTCCCCTTTGTTAAAGTTTACCTTTTTTTTACCTTCTAAATCCTCCCAAAATCTCCTTTACATCCTGCACACACCCCTTGTTTGGCCTAATTTCCCCTTTTTCCCTTTATCGTTACCCTTTCCTAGCCTTAAAGTGCATTAAAAGGGGGCAAAAACCCATTTTACACCTTATATTAAGGCCCAGCCCCGCAAACCACTTCCCCATATGCCCCTAGCGCTAAGACCAAGCGCTGAAGCCTGGGCGCTAATCGCAATTGCAATATTTCGGTGAAGCGCTTTTCCGTGTTATGCGATAAAATCCCGATGCAATTTGAGTTGGTCTGAAGTCCCGCACCGTCATCTCCACCGTCTATTTCCATATAGATCCGACGGCCCTCGCTTTCCCGCTCCAATCGCAATCGCAGTTTCCAAATGATGCCACCGCTCGCCCTTTGCGATTGCGATCCCCCGATTACAATCTCCTTCGTAGATCTTGATCCGGATCGGACGGTTGGCGCTCCGTCGCATCCCGTCAGTCGCATCGCATCCCCTCCTCTGCACTTCTCGATTGCAATCCGCCGATGATAGTCTCCACCGTCGATTCCCCTGTTAATCTGACGGACCTCGTTTTCCGCTCCAATCGCAATCGCAATTTCCAAATAATGCCACCTTCCTCCCTTTGCGATTGTGGTTCCCTGATCCAATCTCGACCGTCCATTTAATCCAAGATCCGACGGTCATAAACCAATCGCACCATCGTTCATCGGAGTGTCAACCCTCCCATTTCTCCCCTCCGATTGGATCGTGGCCGTCGATCCCCTCCTGAGATCCGACGGTCCTAAATGAATCGCCCTCCACCCATGACCGGGTCCCACCTTTCAAACTCATTTCACATGGATTTCGTTTCAAAGGTCCGAACCTTTGTATTGCATTAACATGATATCATCCCGCCAAACGTTTATTTTTTAACATTAAAGTCTATGCTTTCCACCCAACTTTCATAAGCCATCCCACTGTTTAAATCTCCACCGTCAATTTTCGCCACCGGACCATGATTGAACGACCCACGCGAATTTCTCCACCAAAACGCTATTAGTCTCAGTTTACACCATATTTCCGCATTTTCCACCATTGCTTCATCTCTTTACCACCGCCGCGCTGCCATCCTCTTGACTCTCCACTACATCCATCCTTCCATGCATGCATTTCTTAACAAAGTCGTGTGTTTTGCAGGGTATAGGCGGTAGATGCCGCCATGGTCCACGGTCACCGTTACAAGTGACAAGGAGCTCAGTGAAAACGAGGATCAGAGCCTGATATCACAGAGAAGAGCCTAGGAGGGTACTGGAGCATGATTCTCATCAAAGGCGCAGAGTTTAACTGTACAAAACCCTTCCAGCGCCACCAAAGCTCGGACTTTCACTGACAGAGACAGTTGAAGCGGCAAAGAGTATCGATATAGAGTTAAGGAGTTCTGATGCACATCATTGAAAATATTAGGCCTTAATTCAAGGTTTTAAAGGCCAAGTACCAAATTGAAGACCTCATAAATCACACAAAAGGCCCGAGCGCAGAGAACCATGTCATTAGGGTAACTACATCAGCAGAATGATCCTGCCTGTGAAAGGACAAAGCGCCCATATTGTTTCCTTCATTTACCGTGTTCCTGAAGAAAATTCAGCCCTGACAACAGTCCTAAGTTATCAGAAGCATTTGTTATGCAGCATGGCAGACCCTAGCATCATTATTTTACGTGTTTGTTCAGTCTCCAGAGCATTGCGGGGTACTGCAACCAAAGTACATCAGAGACATACCTGGAGTAAATGGAAGTCTGACGAAGACCACTCTTTCATCCAAAGAGTACCAGAGATAAATGCACAGAATTTAAAACAGAATGGGCTTCAGCCCTCTTCCTTTTTCTGAGTTTTAATGCTTCATTTAGTTTTTCACCTACCTCTTCGGCTCATCTTTTAGCTATAAAATTCATGAAGAAACTCATTGTAAAGGTTGTTGATCGGATATCTGAGAATTGCAAGTTGTTTTCTTTGAGACACAGTCTTTGTGTAAAGTCGTAAGATAGGCTGAGGAAGATGTATTCAGACTGATATTCAAGCTGTTGGCAATGTTGTACATGACTGGTGTTGCTCTTAATATGACAAGCACATTTCTTCGGATCCTGGTTTAAAGCAGCTGGTGATGTTTTTCTATCTTTGTACTTGTTTTACCCTGTAATTCATCTCATTTTATTTCTTCTGGCTCACATCAGAAATCTGGCATAGGATTTACCCTTGTTAGGTACCCTATGTTTCTGCTCTCCCTGCCTTCAATGTTTTCCACTGTATGTGTTATCTGAGGATCGATTTCAAACTAATTTAACCAGTGTAGTGGTTCCATATGCTGCTAGCTGATGTATGAATTAATGAATCTGTTCTTAGATGTTCTTGGCAGGTTTTAATTGAATGAATTGGGATACTGGGAGTTTAGAACTCTGTCTCTATCTCACTAGTATCCTTTTCAATTAATTGAACCTTCCTAAGATCCCTTAAGTTGGAGGCCGAAGCATTGAGAGTTCAAAGTCTCTCTCTAATCTCAGGTTTTCACCTTTGTGTCCAAATCTTGGATGTTTCCTTGTCTGAAGAGTTAGCCTTTAGGTTTCAGATCACAGGTTGTTCAACGACATGTCCTGTCCCTGGATTTGGTCTTTGAAAGGTCACCTTGGAGGTTTCCTTGCTTTCACCTTCTCTCTTACCATTTCATGCCACACTATCATCTTTAAGATCCAATGCTTTAGATGACTACCCCAACTGAAAACCTGCATATTGAATAGCAAATAAACCCTTTCCTAACTCCATTTGCCCAATGGTCTTGAATGTTCTCTGAAATTATCCCCCCTTTGCCTAAAATCCTCTTTGCTCAGCCTTGTCTCATTTTGAGCCCTTCTTTCCAGTTCCCAACAACCAAAAAAGCATCAAACAACCAAACCTCACGCCCATAACTAGCCTAATATCTTAACCTTTGAACTTCAAAGACATATACCTTTGACAATCATAGAGAGATCCCTCTCTGGACCCAGGAGGGCTAGATCCTGAGGTCTGAAAGTGGTTCTGATGTTGTCTCATCTTTTGGTCTTGCCAATCTGAACAAAACATGGGAACCCCAACAATATACTCCCGGGCCCCATCTTAGACCACTCCACATCGTCAATCTAAGCCTCCCCCATCCAACGGTTATCGCTCCCCGTCGCAATCAAAGACCCGGACCCCACCACTGCTCCTGCCCGCCGCTCCAGCTCTCCCAACGACCATTGATCTGCCTTCCCGAGATCCGACAGCCCACGGCAAATATCTCAAATAAAATAGCATTGGGGATAATGATTTTAAAATGCGCGATATGGACGTTTTTCCCTTGCCATGTGTCGAGCGCTGTATGGTATCGCATGCTCGCTCCCAAAACCGTTACCGCCCCTCCGTTTGTGACAAAACCACCTCCCAGTTTTCGAAAACCGTTTTTCCCTCCGTGCCAATATTTAAATACCTCCGCCCTCCATTCAAATTTCCTGCTGGTTCCGCCTGTGGAACCAAAGTCCAAAACACCATTCTCCGCCCTGCAAAAACTCGAGAAACCCCTATAAAACACCAAAAACACTCCCTGTAGGTTTTAAAGCTAATTATTTGTTTTGTGTGCAGGTTTAATGGCGGAATGCATAAAACACATTCCAGTGGTCCAAAAAAACGTCCAAATAAATGTCTGGGTGACGATCCAGGGATTTGGTTAAAATTTAAAGGGACCATAGGTGCAAGAACAACCAAAATCCTAATGAATCATGATCATCGGTGTCTTCTAAACCCTCCATCAACGAAGAATGCATCCCCGCGCAGAAGACATACACAAACAGAAAGCACAGTGAGAAGAAAGACAGCCAAAGGACTGTGATAAAGCAAATAAAGATTAGAAGGCTAATTGAATATCAACGAAGGATCGAAAGAAAAATCATCAGGGTGATCCAAATAAAGCAGAGTTTAACAATAATGAAGACAGACAACAGAGATTGAAGGATTAAAGGGTTAAGACAGAAGATCAAAAAATTAAGTTACAATACTCCATGTACAATAGCTCTCATGTATAATATAAGCACGTTCACAGGATTCTTGAGCTATGTTAATGGTGAAGTTTTCCTCATTTGTCATTGTTTTCCTTATGTTTTCCATTCTGTCCATATTTCTCTGATAAAAGAACAGAAATTTTAGAGTAGGATATGCTGTCTTAGCACCCTATTTCTGTCTGCATTCTTTATCTTTATGTTTTCTTCTACAAGGTCTGATTGGAGAATTCTTAATTTCTCTCTAGTTCCATCTAGCTTGTTGCCTTAGGAATGATTTAATAGAGTCAAGACAAAAAAGTCTATGGTAAGCCCTGTCCTTTGGTGTAGCTTGAAATATTGTTTTTAAGGCCTTTCTTTGAAGTATACTTAGTAGAGTCTAAACCAGGGAAGTCTATGGTATACCCTGTCCTCTGGTCTGCCTCAAAATGTTGCTTTGAAGATCTTTTGAGTGTTGAGTTAAAGAAGATAGGTTTAGCTTTCTCTTTAGCTGCTCTCACTGTTATCTTAAATTTTTTCTTTTGTCTGAAGTAGTTTTAGGACTATTGGATTGTTGTCTTAAAGGTGTGCTTATTAAAGTCTAGCCAAAGAAGTCTATGGTATGCCTTGTCCTTTGGTTTGCCTAAAACAGTTACCTAAAAGGCTTTTCTTGTTTAAGTAGAGCTAGAAGGTTCTGAACTGACTATAGCTTTGCTGCCTTCACAACTTATTATTGTTTCATATCACAACCTAATCTAAGAGATCCACTTGACATAGTTAGCTTTCCCTATGAAAACCCTTGCAGAGTTGATGAACAATTAAATCCTTTTATGACTCCATAGCCCAATGATTCAATGTTTTCTCATGGTCTATCTGTTCAACTGAAACATCCCTTCAATTAATCACACCACAGATTGATCAACCTATCAATTCATTCAACCAAAAAAAACAAGTCCCTAGAACTTCATAACTAGCCTAATATCATAAAGAAAAGCATAAAGATTTATCATTTGAAAACACTTATATAGAGAGACCTCTCTGAATCCAGGAAGGCTAGGTCCTAGGATTCCAAAGTGGTTTTGATGTGGCCCCTGCAGTTTTTTTTCTTGTCAATCTTGCAAATCACAGGGAGCCAACATAGTGGCGACTGTACTGGGGAATACTGAGTAATAAACTACAAAACACAGACTCAAAAAACTCAAAAACCCTCATTTTAAAGATGAATCAAGTGTTAGCCAAGAATGGTTTCTTATTGCTGATGGTGGACATCAATCAGCCATAAAACAAGTAAAAATCCTCCACCTGGTGACTCCACTAGTTTTCAGTAGGCCTGCTGACTCCTCTGGTTTTCCATAGACTCCACTGGGAAACTTATTTTATCATCAAAACTTCAACAAAATCCAATCAAAGAAATACTTTGTGGATTAAGTATTTCTTTTACAGTTTGGTTTCTATCTTAAGACTGTTATACTTTTCCAACCTTCCTGATCTATTGAGTCCAAAGTTCTGGTTTCTAAAAGAATTCATACTAGATGCTATCCTGACCCATATCCTCCTGCTATAGTTGACAATCCTGAAAGTATCCTTAGGAAATATCCTAGATCCAAGAGTTCAGCTGTTAGCAGACCAATCCACAAAGCAAGTTCCCTACTTGAAAACCTTAAAGACTTGCAGAATATCCCCTCTGACCCACCCCTGGAACAAATCTTGTCTACGACTAGATCTCAGAGTTAGATAACCCAGATAGTTTTAGACCCATCCACCCTACAACAGAATTCCGTTGTACTAACTTCATCCTCCACTGTTCACCTTCCTCCATTTAACCTTGTACCTCCTTTTGTAAACCCTCCATTGTTTCCATAACCTCATATCATGGCAACATGGTATGCTCCCTTAGTCCTTCCTTTACCCTTAGTTGTTCTACCACAGGACTATCAGTCCAAGATTCCTCTATATGATGCTAGTAGTTCTACTACTGCTCAACAACATGTGGACAGAATGAATGACTACTTTGGCAGACAAGAAATAGATGATGAAACTGTTAAACTTAGAATGTTTGCTCAAAGCTTAGGGGGAGAAGCAAGAAAATGGTTCAAAGGCTTAACCCCTAACAATATAAATGACCTCCCTGCTTCTCATCAACTATTCTTAAACAAATGGGAAGTCAAGAGAAATCCTCTTCAAATCCTATCAGAATACAATGACCTTAAAAGAAATGCTGGAGAAAGTGTCCAAGACTACTGCACTAGATTCAATAGTGTTTACAATGCACTCCCTCTCCACATGAAACCCCCACAAGGCCTGGCCCTAGTGAAATTTCCAGAAGGATTTGATCCAGACTTGTGTTATCAATTAAGAGAAAGGGATCCCCTAACCTTAGAAGACATGCAAAGAGGAGCAATAAGTGTAGAAGCTAACCTAAATGCCAGAAGGGCTAGGTTGAGAATAGAGAAAAAAGTTACATACAAAGAAGAAGTTGGACCCTCCACATCTGATGCTAAAATTGATAGCCTAGTTAGGACAATGGAGAGGATGATGGAAAGAATAAACATGAATGAGAGAGCTTACCCTAGAGAAAACCAAACAGCTCCTCAAAACAGAAATCAAAATCAGAACCAAAACCAAAACTTTAGAAGAAACCCCCCTCAAATTAGACAAAGAGTTCAGACCTCCTTTCCAAGAAAACTATGCTGATGAAGATGAAGGAGTGATTGAAGAAATAGAGGAAAAACACATAAATTTGATGGGAGTAAACAATGAGGACATTGTTTTCCTCACTGAGGAAGAATAGGGCATATTTACACCTTATAAGGAAGAAAGCCTAGAATCTAAAGACTACAAACAAGGCTTTGAAAATGCTATAATGGAAGTACACAGACAATATGACCTTAGAAGCAAGAAAAATCAAGACACTCCCAAAAGAAAGACCTCTGAAATTTCTGCTAGGAATAATCCTGAAAACATTTCTAAAAAGACAGCAGAAAACACTAACATAGTGGTTGAAAATTCTGATAAAAACAAAAATAAAAGCAGTCACCCTAATCCCAAACATAGTGGTGACCAAAGCAGCACTAGCAACTCAGCTAGTGCTCCTAATAAAACTGTTTTAACTATTGTTCATAATAAAAACCAGCAAGCTGAATTTGCTGTGAAAACAGTGGCTGAAAAGGCTGATTCAAATATTTCTAAAACTCAAACACCTTTCAGTATAGAGAATGAAATTGCCAAGATTAAAATCTCTATTCCTCTTACTAAATTAGTCACCCAAGATGTATATAAAACCCAACTTTTAAGAGCTTTAAACATAGGAGAAAATGATGATTCTGTTAATTTAAATGATGACAAACTTGAACTTCTGTTTGGACCAGAAATAGAAGGGAAATTTCAAAAAGGAGGTGTCCCTCCATTTTATGTCAGTTTAAACATCCATGATAAAATTTTGCACAATGCCATGTTAGACTCTGGTGCTTCCCACAACCTAATGCCAAAAGTAGTGATGGAAAGACTAGGCCTTGAAATAACTAGACTTTACAAAGATTTATACTCTTGATTCCTGTAGAGTTAAATGTCTCGGCCTAATCAAATATTTATGTGTCAACTTAGCACAAATACCAGCCAAGAGCTTAGTGATAGATATTGTAGTGGCTGATATACCTCCTAAATATGGCATGCTCCTTTCAAGATCATGGGATGCTAAACTCCAAGGTACCCTACAAATGGACATGACTTATGCCACCATCCCTGTCTTTAGTCAACCAAGGAGACTATATAGGGAAACACACATGAAATACATGGTTAGTAGTCAAGAAAAACCAAATAACTCATCTCTTTATTCTATTCACACAAACCTTGATTCATTTATCCTTTACAATGATGAAAATGTTAATGAACAAGTGACAGAAAATGAGAAAAAAAGCATAGAAAAAGAGGAAAAGGATGAGGGACAGTCAAAACTGTTTGCTAACACAGAACATTATAGCAAAAATAGTGGAAACCTTGGGGAACAAAGCAACCATCAACATAGGGTTGACCATGAAAAACAAAATTAAAATCAACATAGTGGAGATCATGATAAACATAGTACAAACCCTAAAGAACAGCATGGTGAACAACATAGTAGCAGCGAATATAAACAACATAATGGGGACCATAATAATCAAGAAATTGACAAATCTGAAATTGGACCTCTTTGGAGTATGAGTTTTGATGGTTCTTGTAGCAAAATTGGTTCAAGAGCAGGCATATGGGTGCATAACATAGAAAACAATCATGCAGAAGATCACTCATACAAGTTGAATTTTCAGTGCACTAATAACATAGCTGAAAATGAGGCACTCCTCTTAGGACTACAATTGCTGAAGAAATTAGGAGCCAAGAGGATAACTAACCATGGAGATTCAGAATTAGTTATTAGGCAAATAAATGGAGAATACACAGCCAAGAATCCAAGATTAAAAGCCTATAGAGATGATGCTATTGACCTCTTGAAAACATTCACAGAATATGAGCTTACCTTTGTCCCTAGAAACCAAAACATCTTTGCCAATGGATTAGCATTTGCTGCCAGTACATGTCAAAAACCTTATCAAAGCGAACAATACATAGTCCAAGTCAAATATAGACTAGTAGTTCTTGATAACATAAAATACTGGCAAGTTTTTGAAGGAGATAAACATATAGAGGATTTCCTGCAGTCCAGAAATGGGTTTGAAGTGCCAAATTCAAACTCAGAGTATGAAGAAGACTGCTCTGCTGAGGAACAATCTTACAAAGAAGAAACTCTTAACACTGCTGATATAAATCTGTTAACAAAAGAACACATACATAAAACAGAGTTGTGCACTAATTTAGAAAAAGAAGATTTTGAAGTGCTACAGTTTAATACTAATAACTTGCCAAAAGGATCGCTGCCTGTAGAAGAACTATTTGACTTTAATGATGTTGCTAAGAAGCCAAATATGGAACCAACTGAAACTGAAATAGAAGAGTGCAATATAGACAGTGAACAAAAACCCAAAATGATCAAACAGTCCAAAACACTGCTTGCTCATATAAAACAGAAATATCTTGATCTTTTTAGAGAATTTTCTGATGTTTTTGCTTGGAGTTATGAAGATTTAAAGTCCTATGATACAGATATAATTCAACATAAGATACCCCTCAAAGAAAACCAGAAGCCCTTTAAACAGAAATTACGCAGAATAAACCCTGTGCAATTACCCCTGGTTGATTACGAAATCAAAAAAATGTATGATGTTGGAATTATAGTCCCTCTGAGATACTCAGAATGGGTTTCAAACCTTGTATCAGTAAGGAAGAAAACAAGAGAAATTAGGCTATGCATAGACTTTAGAAACCTAAACAAAGCCTCCTTAAAGGACAACTACCCTTTACCAAAAATGGATCACATCTTACAAAGGGTAGTGGGTTCTAAAAGAATTTCTTTGCTAGATGGCTTTCAGGATACAATCATGTGCTAGTACACCCAGATGATCAACACAAGACAACTTTCACTACACCTTGGGGCACTTTCATGTATGTAAAAATGCCTTTTGGGTTAATGAATGCTAGTGCCACCTTCCAAAAAGATGTGGACATTGTTTTCTCAAAAGAGATAGGCTACTTCATTGTGATTTACCTTGATGACATCACAGTCTATTCTAAAACAGATGAAAAACACCTAGTTCACTTAAGAAAAGTCTTTGAAAAATGTAGAAAGTATGGTTTGTCTCTGAATCCCAAGAAAAATTTGTTTGGCCTCCAAGAAGGAAAACTTTTAGGCCATATCATATCTGAAGAAGGGATCAAGATAGACCCAAAGAAGATTGAAGGAATATTGCAAATCAATCATCCTAGAAATATCAAAGAGCTGCAATCTTTCATTGGAAAGATAAATTTCTTAAGAAGGTTCATACCAAACCTTGCTGAACTCCTAAGGAACATTACAAACATGCTGAAAGAGAAATAGGAGTTAAATGGACCATAGAAGTAAACTAATCCTTTGAATTGGTAAAACAAGCACTCACCCAAACACCAGTTCTAATTAGCCTTGATTTTACCAAAGACTTTTTCATCTTCTCCTTTGCATCAGAACATACAGTTGTTGTTGTCCTATTACAGAAAAACATAAAAGGACAAGAGCAGCCTATTGCATTTTTCAGCAAGGCATTAAGAGATGCACCTCTGAAATACAACATAATGGAAAAACAAGCTTTTGTCTTGTGTCTCATTCAGTGGTAAAAGACATCTTAACACAAGATCCTGATGGAAAAAGTGGAAAGTGGATTGTTGTTATATTAGAATATGATTTGGAAATCAAGCCCACTAAACTCATCAAAGGACAAGGACTTGCTAAACTCATTGCTGAGACAAACTTTCAAGCACTAGACATGAATATGATTGATGCATTGGATGAACAGGAGGAGTTGGAAACTCCACTTATTGAAGATTCATTTATGAATTTATCTTGGTATGCTGATATTTTATATGTGCTTCTTAACCTCAATGTTCCTCCTGGTTTGTCTAAGACTAAGGCCAGATTCTTAAAGTTGAACGCTATAAATTACTGCATTTTAGATAAAAGTTTATATTGGAAAAATGCTAGTGGTATATTGCTTAAATGTTTTCCTGAGAATGATACAGATAAGATCAAGCATGAGTTTCATGAAGGAGAATGTGGAGGCCACCTCTATTGGAAAACTACTGTCAACAAAATCCTTAGAGCTGGTTACTATTGGCCCACCCTCTTTCAAGACATCTATAAAATGGTAACTGCCTGCCATAAAAGAAAACTCTTGCCCTTACCTTTGCATCCTATCTTTGTTGAAGCTCCTTTTCAACAGTGGGGCCTAGACTTCATTGGAGAAATCCATCCTGCCTCCTCTGCCCAACACAAATGGATCCTCACTACAACTGACTAATTTACAAAATGGATAGAGGCCATCCCTTCTAAGACTGCCACAGACTTAGTAATCATCAAATTCCTTGAAAATCATATCCTGTCTAGATTTGGCTGTCCTAGAAAGATTATCACTGACAATGTTGTTGCCTTTAGATGTAACATTCCTAACACAGAATTTTAATTCGCAGACAAATTATTCAGAAACAGTGATGTCTTTCCATGAAATGTAAAGTTCCATACATAGAGAATTAATTGCAGCAAATTTTATACAGCAGTAATGTATGTAATGAAATCAGCAGTGAAATTTTTTAATTGAGAAACAATCAAATACATAAGAGAAATACCTGGTACACAGTTGATGGTTTGATGGTTTTGATGATGGCTCTCCTCCCGTGATGCAGATGTTAGATAGATAAACAGTTTATCGAAACAACCAAGTCCTCCCAGCCAATCCGGGAATAATCCCAGACCCAGAGGATGTCTCCTCTGCCCCCGTGCCCAGATATCCAAGAAGAACAGAGACTCCCAGCAGTTCAATCTCACAATATGCAGTTCAATCTCACAGTATTTCAGCAGAATTCCATCCTTTTTCCTCCCCCAAAACCTCCATATTACCTCCCTTAAATAAGTTACATCCACCGCCTCCAACTTCCGAGGTCCTTTCCTCTATTAATGGTGATATTATATGTATTTATGGTGGTGTTATCTTTTCATTAATGTGGATTTAAATAATCTTCACCTACCGCCTCTTTCTTCTCGAGGTCTTATCCACCTAAATGTTGGTATTACATGTTCTTATGGTGATGTGATCCACATTAATGTGGGTACGAATATATTTATGGAGGTGACTTATACGGTTGTCTTATGTATGGAGTATGTGTCTTTACATTACTTAATGAATTAACTTTATTATGTCATTTTCCTTTATTAGTCCTTTTCAAATAATTTTTACTTAAAATTTAATATTAATCCAAAATCTTAATATTAAATTCCTCACTTATGAAATTTTGATATTAGTAGGTGGGTGTACTAGTGCGATGTGGGCGGTATAGGCAGGTGTAGCTATCAAATGCCTATATCGTTCACATGCTAATATCGTTTTGGGTACAACTTGGGAACGGGTCATTACATTAGATCCAAGAAAATGGTGGACTTTTGCCACAAGTATCAGATTACATTGGGCCATTCTACAACTTATTACCCTCAGGATAATGGGTTGTCAGAATCCTCAAACAAAAGTTTGGCAAACATCATTAAGAATTTGCTAGAAAAGAACAAAAAATCATGGCACAGTAAACTAGTACATGCACTATGGGCAAATAGACTGACAAATAAAAAATCAATTGGAATGTCTGCCTATTAGCTAGTGTATGAAGCAGATGCAATTTTTCCAACAGGTTTAGGAGTGCCAGTCATGAAGCTGATCCAAGAAGTACAGTTTGAAGAAGATGACATGATAAGACGAATAAACCAGACTGTACCAGAGAGGAAGTATATAACAGAACACAGCTAGTGCAAGAAAACATCAAAAATTTGTTTGATAAGAGAACCAAATCAAATGATTTCAACATTGGTGATAAGGTGCTGAAATGGGACTCAAGGGCAAGCATGGAAAATTTGAAAATCTATGGAAAGGCTTATACATCATCCATTCTACCAGAGATAACAATGCATTTTTTCTGCAAGAGATGGACGGAACAGAACTATGTGGAGGTCATGTCAATGGTAGGATGCTCAAGAATTATTTTTGTTAGAAAAAATACTCAGTTTAAAGCTTTATTCATTGTATATAACACTGTTTGAAGAAAAATATCAGAAAAATAAACACAAAAACAAAGAAAAAGAAGAAAAAGAGGGCAGATAAAAAGAAAAGGTAAAGCCCCATACCAAAAAAGAATATTTCTGAAAGTTTGCAAGTCCAAATGCCACTACTTTGAAAGAGGAAGTTTTGTTCAGTCATACAACCTAATCGTGATTGAACAAGTTTTAAATTTCTGCTGATAGGTTAGTGAATGAAGATTTGTCAAACTGTTTAAACTTGGCTTATCAGTAGATTAGATTAGGAAAGGATATTGGTTACAATGTTCAAAACTGAACCAGGAGAGAAAGAGAGGGATGCATAACAAAATCCAGATTACAGCCCTCAAAGTTTTTGTTTTACTTTCTGCAAAACAAACTCTGTGTGCAAACTTGTACAAAATACCACAGCTCATAACAAATCAGACTGCCTAATCCTGATTTGGTTATGTTTTCAATTTCCTGTTTTTAGAATAGAGAATGAAAATCTGTCAAACTGTTCAATCTTGACAGATAGGTAGATTAGGTAGAGAATAAAAAGATCATCAGTTTAATCTGAGCTTTGGAAATATATAAGTGTAGAAATAGATAGTTTCCTATTTTTCAAAAGAAAATAATGTCAAGGGTTGGCAAATCTAAATGCACTCAAATGAAGAAAAAATGCTAGGAAAAGTAGTATGGGTAGGTAGAGTTGAGTTGAAGTAATCATGTTTTTCAGATTTTGAAGATCACAGCTTCAAAAGAATAGCAGCAAATAAGCAAATTAAAGAAAGGAGATCTGTCAAAATGCAGATCTAGGCACTGGTCTACTTCTTCCAGAGATTTGATCTCTAAGGTTCTTGACACCTCCTAAAAAGGAGTTGCCCTCACCAGTTGGAGCCATTGTTATCCTCCTGTATTTTAGAAAGTTCACTAGGTGACTATTGATCTTCTATGAGCAGCTGAAGATAGCATTATTGGCCTATTAGTGATCTTCAGAAATCTCACTGCCTTCATTATCCTAAATAAACCTATTTCACTATATTACATATTTGCCTTCTCAGTTCACCTTGCTACTCTGAAAATACTCACCATGGGCTTGTTTATCTTATTTTCACTATCCCTCCCTACCCACACTCTCATTCACTCATTTTTCCCCTCTAAAAACCCATTTCCCCTTTCAAAGCCCTTCATAAAAACCCTCCCTTCATACGCCAAAACAATGTAAAAAATACCTTTTTACATTGCTTTGAAAACAAAATATATTACTTTCAGGTCCCTTTTTGTTTTTATATATATTAAACTCTGTTTTTTAATATATAAACCCCACTCCGATTTTCTCAACCTAAGCTCCTTCCCCTTAAGCCCTCGCCCACATGCATTTAAACCCCACACCCATATAACCATTACCCTACTTATTACATAGCCCCTGACCTTATTAATAACAAATCCCGTGTATATTTTGAACCCTGCGCTAAACGACAAAACCTTGCCACGTCATATACTCTCGGGCCCCATCTTAGACCACTCCACACCGCTCTCGGGCGCCATCTTAGACTGCTCCACACCGTCGATCTAAGCCTCCCCCATCCAACGGTTATCGCTCCCCGTCACAGTTAAAGACCCAGACCCCACCTTTGCACCTGCCCGCCGCTCCAGCTCTCCCGACGATCGTTGATCTGCCTTCCCGAGATCCGACAGCCCATGTCACATATCGCAAATAAAATAGCGTCAGGGATAATGATTTTAAAACGCGCGATATGGGCAATTTTCCCCTGCCACGCATCGAGCGTTGTATGGCATCGCATGCCCGCTCCCAAAACCTACCACCCCTCTGTCTGTGTGAAAACCACCTCTCGGTTTTCGAAAACCGTTTTTCCCTCCATGCCAAGATTTAAATACCTCCGCCCTCCATTCAAATTTCCTGTTGGTTCCGCCTGCGGAGCCAAAGCCCAGAACACCATTCTCCGCCCTGCAAAAGCCCGAGAAACCCCTGTAAAATGTCGAAAACACTCCCCGCAGGTTTTAAAGCTAATTATTTGTTTTGTGTGCAGGTTTAATGGTGGAATGCATAAAATACATTCCAGTGGTCCAAAAAACGTCCAAATAAATGTCTGGGTGATGATCCAAGGATTTGGTTAAAATTTAAAGGGACTAGAGGTGCAAGAACAAGCAAAATCCCGATGAATCATGATCATCGGTGTCTTCTAAACCCTCCATCAACAAAGAATGCATCCCTGTGCAGAAGACATACACAAACAGAAAGCACAGTGAGAAGAAAGACAGTCAAAGGACTGTGATAAAGCAAATAAAGATTAGAAGGCTAATCGAAGATCAACAAAGCATCGAAAGACAAATCATCGAGGTGAGCCAAATAAAGCAGAGTTTAAAGATAATGAAGACAGACAGTAGAGATTGAAGGATTAAAGGGTTAAGACAGAAGATCAAAAAGTTAAATCAAAAGGATTAAAAGGTTAAGACAAAAGATCAAAAGGTTAATCAAAAGAATTAAGTGAAAAAGACAGTGAAACAGACATATAAAGGATAAATCAGAGTTTAAAGGCCTGAAACAGAGTTTCAATGATAAAACAAAGGCAGAATAAGCCCAGACATACATTCGAAGGATCAAATTCATAGCAATTACTTCTTCAAAGGATATTTTGCCACCTAAAGCATGATTTTCCTTCAATAAAATATCAAATAGTTATTACACACAGTCAGAGATATTTTTCATCTACCAGCAGTTATTGCAAAGTTATTGAAAAAGCCTTAAAGTCAAACATTTCATAGAGATTAACTCAGAAGTTAAGATAGGAGTTATTATTTCAAAGCAACACCTCAAATATTTTTGCCTTGGGCCTTGCATGTTCTCAAAGGTCAAAAACTCATTAACTCTGTAATAAATGACATCTAAACCCTAGCTTCATTTTTAGCGTTGGTTAGTTGGTGGTTTATTGACTGATTTCTGTTGCTGAGCTAGTTGAGGATTGCTAGGCTAGATTAGAGAAAGCTCTGAGTTGCAGAGAGCTATTGTACATGGAGTATTGTAACTGGTTTGATCATCAGTAATACAAGCACATTCACAGGATTCCTGAGCTATGTTAATGGTGAAGTTTTCCTCATTTGTCACTGTTTTCCTTATGTTTTCCATTCTGTCCATATTTCTCTGATAAAAGAACAGAAATTTTAGAGTAGGATATGCTATCTTAGCACCCTATTTCTGTCTGCATTCTTTATCTTTATGTTTTCTTCTACAAGGTCTGATTTGGGATTTCTTAATTGCTCTCCAGTTCCATCTAGCTTGTTGCCGTAGGAATGATTTAATAGAGTCAAGCCAGAGAAGTTTATGGTAAGCCCTGTCCTTTGGTGTAGCTTGAAATATTGTTTTTAAGGCTTTTCTTTGAAGTATACTTAGTAGAGTCTAAACCAGGGAAGTCTATGGTATGCCCTGTCCTCTGGTCTGCCTCAAAATGTTGCTTTGAAAGTCTTTTGAGTGTTGAGTTAAAGAAGATAGGTTTAGCTTGCTCTTTAGCTGCTCTCACTGTTATCTTAAATGTTTTCTTTTGTCTGAAACTAGTTTTAGGACTGTTGGATTGTTGTCTTAAAGGTGTGCTTATTAAAGTCTGGCCAAAGAAGTCTATGGTATGACCTGTCCTTTGGTTTGCCTCAAACAGTTACCTAAAAGGCTTTTCTTGTTTAAGTAGAGCTAGAAGGTTCTTAACTGATTATAGCTTTGTTGCCTTCACAACTTATTATTGTTTCATATCACAACCTAATCTAAGAGATCCACTTGATATAGTTAGCTTGCCCTATGAAAACCCTTGCAGATTTGATGAACAATTAAATCCTTTTATGACTCCATAGCCCAATGGATCAATTTTTTCTCATGGTCTATCTGTTCAGTTGAAACATCCCTTCAATTAATCACACCACAGATCAGTCAACCTATCAATTAATTCAACCAAAACAAACAAGTCCCTAGAACTTCATAACTAGCCTAATATCATAAACAAAAGCATAAAGATTTATCATTTGAAAACACTTATATAGAGAGATCCCTCTCTGAATCCAGGAAGGCTAGGTCCTAGGATTCCAAAGTGGTTCTGATGTGGCCCCTGCAGTGTTTGTTCTTTCCAATCTTGCAAATCACAGGGAGCCAACAGGAGAAAAAGTTTTTCCTCGTGATATCACCCACAAAGTGGTGGGTAACACAGCACACTTGCCCACACATGAAGATAGTATTTTCTGATGTAGTGGAGGAGAAGGGCCTTAGGACGCAGGACACTGCACCAAAGTCCCTACTTTTCCCTCTTTTAGGGAGATGGTTCATTGTTGATGGCTTTTCCCCTTATAATTTGTACAAGTGGCATGAATGCCCCCCTAATTTGCATATTTGATTAATTGTTGAAGAGGGCCTCTTTGTCCATAGGCAAAAATAGGGGACTTTTGTCTAAAATTTAATATAGTAATGTAAGAGGAAGTTGAGCACCTTCTCTATAAATAGAGGTTCACTTTCTCTTATATCCTCATGTTGGGATTTGGGAGATAAATCCCATAGGAGATCTACCATTTTTTTTTCTCTCTAATAATTTGGCTGTGGATGGATAAGCTGAGTTACTTTTCTAGGTTGGAATTGTGATGTGATGTGATCTCTTTTTGTGGAGGCTTATGGTGGATCTTGGATGATGCATACTGAAGTAAGTTAGTTTGTTTGTTTTTTCTTGGTATTATGTTCGATGGGATGAATGTTCATGTGCTAAGTTAGCTTATTTGGTATTTGCTTCACTGTTCCTTGTTGAGCTAAACACTTCTTCCAAGTGTTTGAGGAATAGAGACAATTTTTTCCTTCCCTTAATCATCTGGAAAATTTGAGACCCTAGATTTTAAACTCCAGGGTAAGTTAGTTTATTTGCTTTAGCTTGTTTGGAATTAGTTATCACTCCAAGGAAACCCTAGAATTGTTTGATTCCTTGACTACATATCCATATATATATATATCAACAAACTAAGGCACTGTTCTTCTATTCTCCATCACCCCATTTTCTATAATCCTTGAAATTGTTCACTAGGGTTCCCTCTCCACGACCATCTGGTAATCCCTTGATTATGTGTTTGGGAACCTATTTGAACCTCTATTGGTTGACCTAAAACCTTAATATTGAACCATAGAAACCTTTGAACTCAAATCTTGGAAGTTGGAACTACCATGCCCTAGCAATCCTATCCTAGGGAGAAACCCCTTGAGCTGGAGGAGAGTTGGCCAAAAGAGAGAAGAGGGTTGGTGAGGTGACAATGGCACCCTCGGAGGTATAGTGGGTCTCGCACTTGAGTTTTCAAACACTATGTCTCAAGAAGTGCAAAAAGGGGCTAATCCCATTTTTTATAACTGGTGGTACCCCATGGATGCTTGCATGTAATGTTTGGAACTTTGGAAGCTCTAATATAATAGACTGGTTAAGTTTGTTTTCTCCATTATTTTCTTCCTTAGACTATGTTGTGTGTTTACTTCCATTTTATGTACTGTGTGCAGCCTTGTAGGTGGACTGCACTTTGTTGCATCCAACTTGTACAACAGGATAAATATGTTCTTTCTCTCTTGTATATAATAATCTTCTTGTTTTAATCAATTATTCAATAAATTTATTCGTCCTTTTATATTCCATGGCCCCGTGCCTTGTGCATGTCTTTGGTACTCTCTGAAAATGGTAATATATGTCACCTGCATGCTTGTAGGATGCCCATTTCTCTCTTAAAATGGGCAGATACCATTTCTGCATACACATTTTTGGTTTATAGTTTACATATGGTAAGTTGCAATCTTGTTTCTTGATGTTTTTCAGATTTTCTTTGAATGTTTCATCTCTGAAGCAGTGTAAAAGCAATCTAATAATAATTTTTTATTGTCAACAGTTTCCCCTATTGTTAAAGTCTGGGAGGATAGCAAATATTGTTTCCAAATCAGCAGATGATAAAAGACCTATTAACCGGGTCCAGTTACCAGATTTTCCTGGAGGTCCAAAAGCATTTGAACTTGCTGCAAAATTTTGTTATGGAGAGAAGGTGGACTTTACACCTTCCAACATTGGAATTGTGCTATGTGCAGCAGAATATCTCCAAATGACTGAAGAATATGGGGAAGGTAATCTTATTGCAAAGGCTGAAGAGTACTTGCATAAAGTTATCCTTGGAAACTGGAATGACTGCATCTGTGCTCTCCGGAGCTGTGAACCAGTTTTGACAAAAGCAGAAGAGCTTCGAATAGTGACAAGATGTGTGAATGCTTTAGCTACTATGTCTTGTACAAATACAAATTTATTTGGATGGCCTATGAAGGCACAGGATCCTCTGCAGAGCCCTGGAGGAAGTCTCTTGTGGAATGGGATCAGTAGTAGTGAAAGAGATAGATGCTCTTTTTCAGATTCGTGGTACGAGGATATCTCAGTCCTCTGCCTTCCTATGTTTGAAAAGGTTATAAAAGGAATGGAAGCTAACGGCATGCCGACGAAAAATGTTGCTGGGGCTATAATGCATTTTGCAAAAAAGCACCTTCCTGGCCTGAGAGGACGGTATGATGATGACACAAGCAGTAAAAATGAAAAAAATTCTTTGGGGCCTTTTTTATCTGCAACAGATCATTTAATGTTGTTGGAAGCAATAGAACGTCTCCTACCCATGGAAAAGGGAACAACTCCATCTAGATTTTTGTTCGCAATGCTGCGAATGGCAATAATATTGAATGCAAGTCATATATGTAGGGACCGTTTGGAGAAGAGGATTGGCATACAGTTGGAGCTCTCTACTCTTGACAGTATGTTGATCATCAATCACTCATATTCAGAGGAAACTCTGTATGATACTGATTGCATGGAGCGGATTGTTCAGCATTTCCTCACATTTAACCAAGAAAGTTTCAGAGCCATTTCTTCAACCCCAGTATCCCCATCATCAAATCACCTGATGACTGCTGCGACATTGATTGATGATTATCTTGCTGAGGTTGCTTCAGATTTAAACTTGAAACCAGCCAAATTCAAGTCATTGACAGAGGCTCTGCCAGAGAACTCACGTTCTTTGCATGATGGGTTGTACAGAGCTGTCGACATTTATCTGAAGGTACATCATTGAATTTTTTTTGTGATATGGAAGACTCTACAATTGGTAAAATGGAAGAACCAACCTTCAAAGGAAAGTGGCATTTTCAGAAGTTTATCTAGCAAAACAGCTTTATGAGAGCATCGTAGTGCATTTTTATTTCTTTAAAATATTTCAATCACTCTTCAGTCTCTGTACTTGTTTCTTGAATCGTTTTTTTTGTTTCATCACACTATCCAAGTTATCCTTATTCAGCATTTTTGACATCTACTGACATGGCAATTTGGCATCAAATGCATTATTGGTTTTGTATATTGTGTTTGCGTCCATAATTCACACATAAGGCAAGAAGACCCCAGAAACAGGGCACGGAGAACACGTTACACACACACACACACGCACATATATATATATATATAATAAATTAGTAAATTACACAGACAAAAATGAAATATACACAAAGATTCAATTTTTTTAGAATTTAGAAACTAAAAGGATTTAGAATCTTACATGATCATGATACAAATTTAATCATACAACTTTTGCTCTTTAGCCTGTTGTCTTGTTAAAATAATGTATTCTTCAGCATTTGAAGCTACTATTGCAGCCCCACTTCTAGCAGATGAACCACTAGTAGGCCCTGAAGAAAATGGAGAAGGGGGACATTCTAGGGGGCATTCCTTCCTTTCCTTTAAATTTTTCCAGCTTCCCTTGATGATTAAGCCATGATTTCTGTGAAATGAAAAAGACAATGGACTGCTGTAGGCAAAGCTTGAAGATTGGTGGAAAAAGGCACTTGCACAACACTTGGAATCCCTTTTAACACTACACAATAACCTAGCTGCACTTCAAAAATCCTGACACCTCCAACCTGTTGAGTGAAATGAGCTTAAATGAAAGCGAAAACATGTTTTTATGGGGTGCAGGCCTCTTTTAAGGGAGATATAGTGAGGGTGTGTGTCGGACATGTGTTTGGCAGGTGTCCTATGAATAGCACATGTGCCAAACATGTGTTGTCCACGTGTTTCCACGTATTGGTGTCTGACGTGTAGGATACGAAACATGGGCCTTGTTTGCAGCTGTCTTGTTACTTAGATTTGTTGCTGCAAAATCTAGTAAGCCTTGGGGAGGGAAACCCTACCCAGTATAAACTAGAAAATGGGACAAAAATGGGGTAGTGTAATGAATAAAATAAAAGGACAACGTACTTTTCTATCTGCAGTTACCAGCCGCAATCCACAGCAACCTCCGCCGTCGCAATTTAGTCCCACGTTGCACCATTCTCTCGCCACCCTTCTCTGTCGCGACCTCTGTACCAGCTTTCTGCCCACCCCACGTCCCTGCCACGGCCACTGCAACAGTTGCAGCCCTGCTGCCATACGCCACCAATCCTCAGTCTGACGCCTCCACCCTTAGAAAAAAATTAAAGGACAACGTACTTGGCTATCCACAGTTACCAGCCATAATCCACAACACGCTCTGCCATCACAATTTAGTCCCACGTTGCACCATTCTCTGTGACCGCCACCCTTCTCCGTCGCAACCTCTGTACCAGCTTTCCATCCACCCCGCATCTCTGCCACGAGCACTGCAACAGTCGCAACCCTATTGCCATACGCCGACAATCCCCAGTCCGACGCCTCCACCCTCCGCTCTAACTCCCTTGCGGCTAGCCTTGCCACTGTCGAAGCCACAACCGTCCATGCTACTGCGGCTGGAGTCGTCCTACGCTGTTGCCTAATCCTTGGAAGTCGTATAACTCTCGCGGACGCAAAAATTTCGCACATTGCACTGCTCCTTGTTGTTGCTGATAAATTGCACTTTGTATCACTTATTCGAAGCCCAATCACTACTACAGACCTTGTATTATCAACGGCTAAAATTGTTCTACTTATATTGTCTGTTTTCGGAGTTTTGTCCTTGCATCTAATTTGATCTTTGTTGCAATTAGTTAATTTGTAATTAGGCTAAAACGACATGTTTGATAAGACATGATCTTTCGTGAAGAGGCACCTCTCTAGGTATATAAGCAGGCTTCATTTGTAATTCTCAAACATCAATCAATTCATTCTTCATACGATTTAATAGAATATTTGTATCCTCAATGGATATTCTGATATTCCAAGTCTTTTGGAGCATTTAACTTGAGAAGGAACTTTGTTCACTTCATTTGGTATCAGAGCAGTTCGAGCCTTCGGCCACTTAACCGCTGCACAGAGCCATGCTCTTCAATCTAGGTATTTGACCATAAAAATTGTCAACTTCGTTGTCGTCGAAGCATTTTGCTACCAATCTTGGAGTTTCTCCATTTTCACCAGTAGGCCTTTGGCCAAAATTAAAAATTTGCAAAAAAAAAAAAAGGGAAAAATTTGTGAAAAATAAAAAGAAAAAATTATTTAAAAAAGAAAAGAAAAAGAAAGACAGAAGTCAGTATATTACAAAAAAAAGGGATATATATGAAAAAAATACATATACGTACATAGAAGACAAGTTTAAAAAATTATAAAAAATTGAAGTTATTTAAAAAAAATTAAAAATTAAAAATTAAAGGACGACGTACTTGGCTATCCGCAGTTACCAGCCGCAATCCACAGCAGGCTCCGTCGTCGCAATTTAGTCCCACGTTGCACCATTCTCTATGACCACCACCCTTCTCCGTCGCGACCTTTGTACCAGCTTGTCGTCCACCCCGCGTTTCTGCCACGACCACTGCAATAGTCGCAACCTTGCTACCATACGCTGCCAATCCCCGGTCCGATGCCTCCACCCTCCGCTCTAACTCCCTTGCGGCTAGCCTTGCCACCGTCGAAGCCACGACCGTCCACGCTACTACGGCTGGATTCATCCTATGTTGCCGCCTGATCCTTGGAAGTCGTATAACTCCCACAGACGCAACAACTTCGCACATTGCACTACTCCTTGTTATTGTTGATAAATTGCACATTGTATCACTTATTCGAAGCCCAATCACTGCTATAGACCTTGTATTATCAACGGCTAAAATTGTTCTACTTATATTGTCTGTTTTCGGAGTTTTGTCCTTGCATCTAATTTAATCCCTGTTGTGCTCATTTGGATCGATATAGGTATGAGTTAGGGTCAAACAATTATTAAATTCCTTTTCGTTCTAGCACAACCTTGCAACATGTTGCCTCTTGACCGCTGCCAAGAACTACATATAAATTATGTCAAGCTTACACTAAAGAATTATAATACCGTCTGCCATCTGGAAGTCGTGACGATTGAATCCTTGCAAATCCAATTTAATTAAAAGCAAACGTCCACCAATTTTTGGTTAGTCGACACAAAATTCAGTAAGTGTAATTAATGATTGGGCAACAATAAAGTCAAAAGAGAATTTGTATTCATAAAAGACTATAAGAAACTAATAAGTGTTTTATTATAAAATTCGAATGGAGTTATTATATCACCAAAGGAAGAGGAGTCTCATTCTATTAGTGGACGTAAGGTGATTATTCAACACACTCTGAGTGGCAAGGTTATTTAGAAATAAGGAATATTTTATAATAACAAAAAAAAAAATAGGAAAGGAAAAGGTTTTAAATATATAAAAGGAGTTATCATTAAAGAGGGTGACTTTAAAAAGTTTATATAAAAGAATTATTATTTTACCTTTAAAAACCCAAGTTATCTTAATAAAGAAGCAAAATGGAGTCTAAGTCAGAAATGAAACAGAAGAGGTTTTAAGAAACCTTACCCATCGACGCTAAAGTGCTATTTAAAATTAAAGGAACTCTCGCAGGAAAAGATGTCACTATGGCTATATCACCCACTGAAGATAAAAATTACATAAACCCTAAAATTGCAAACCAGTTGGTGATTCCTAAGTCAAATATAATCGAAAAATTAGACTTGTTTGACAAGAAAAAATACGACATAAAAAGTCTACAACTAAATATTGGGGATTATTCTTTTATCTCTCAATTTACTGTGAAAGCCTTAGTTTTTGACATTAGTGACATTGTGTTGGGTTCACCATGGATGGAAACCCTAGGTTCATTTATTCTAAATACGAAAAAGAAGTTTTTGACATTCTCCCACAAAAGAAGAAAATAACGCTACAGGACGTTAACTTGAAGCCAAATTCGTGACGCCTGAAGATATACATGAAATTTCAAAAGTCATTTTTCAAGAAAGTAAAAAGGTGATACAAAATATGCAAAAGGAAATTGACAAAATCACCACTAACAAGAATGAAGAAGTTGCTTGCCTCAAGAACCACAACGAAAAATTACTAACTCAAATTAAGAAGCTGAAGAAGGACAATAAGTCATTAGAAAACAAGGTGCAACAACTTGTCGAAAAGGAATCGTTGGAACCTTCAAATGTCGAAATTCAAATTAAAGAAAAAACGCACATCTATCTAGTAAATATCACAACTCAAAAAGAAAATAAACTAGTTGAAGTAAAGATGTACTCAGAAGTTGCAGCTCCGGCAACAAAAGATTCGGGTGAAGATCTAGAAGTTAGCTATTCAATTTCCATTGCTAAAGGAAATCAGGTACTTCAAATAAATCAAGGAGATGACATAAATAAGATAAGGGAAAATCAAATCACTAGAATTCCTTATCGACATCCGAATCATGAAAGTAGACAACTCGTGTTAGGATATTCCGACACACAGGAAATAGTTAAGTATAACTTGGTCTAGTGTAGAGTTAGGTAAAGTGTGTTTCTTTACTATGTACATTTGTAACTTATAATCTGACGGTCACGATTTGTAGTGATCCGAAGGTTCACTCTCTCCTTGGTATTAATGACACTTGATCCGTGGCTTGACACCCGATTGGTCCATGATCTCTATTTAAAGAGCATGGAGGGTCGTTTGTCCTGTAACCGTTTATGAGATAAACATATGTAAACTTTCTTTTTATATTAATAAATTGCCTGAAGTAGCCGCGTTGGCTCAGGTTGTGGACTGTTTCCCTCTTCGAGGGTTTGAGGCACGTGATATACTAGTGTACTGATTTGTGATTTGTTTTTTATCGGTTACGTTTGGTGTTTGATCTAAGGAACTTACCCTGTAAATTCCTACATGGTATCAAAGCTATTTTGAGAGCCGCATCCATTGTTGTTCCAAATCCGAAGCCGGTTTGACTGCATGTGACTGTCGTTTTCTAGATCTACTATTTCTGAACTTTTTTGGGCTTGGAGAACTGCTCTGTTGTGTCCGGAGCATCTGTTACAATGAGGAACCCCTTTCGTTTTATGCAAAAAGGTTTTCAATTGCCCAAGTTATGTCATTTTAGATCTTGAGGTATAAAGTATCTGTTTTGCCATTATATTTATTAATCATTTTGTTTATTTCGGTTCCCTCTATTTTTTTCGGTTTATATTTTTTCTATTGCCGGATCTATACCCTCTTCATTGTGTATGCTCTTTGCTCTGCGCTGTGTGCGATCTTGGCAAATCAGAATCAGGAAGACGGGATTTGTTTTGCTACGTATGCTCTTTCCCCGCGTCTTTGTGCAATCTCAAGAAATCATAAACAATGAAAAAATAGATAGTTGCCGGTAAGGCTAACCGAAAAAGCACGCACATCGAAGAGCAAAAGAAAAATAAATAAATAAACCTTCCTCCTTTCAAACAATTACAGAATATTTTTACTAGCTCACTTGGTGTAAAGTTAGTTTATGAGAATAGAGGTCTTGGGTTCAAGTCTCTTTCTCAAGATTTTTTTTGTAAAAAGTTTTTGTTAAAGGGGCGGGATTTTTTTTTCAAAAGTAGAACTTCATCATCAAATTTCAAATCGTGCCCATAACTATCTGGCATCTACAACTCTTTTTTTCAAAAAGGCATAATTTCTTCATCCGAAAGTCGTTTTTCAAGCCGTTTTTTGTAATCAGCCTAATTTTTCGAGATCTTTCCATTGGAGTAGTTAGTTTCAGCTATTTTCAGCTTTAGTTTAAAAAAAAAAATGGAAAGTGCATGCCCGGTTATTCTTTACAGCACCAATTATTTCCAATGGTTATGTCATATGGTAGATTTACTTAGAAGTAAAGGGCTTCATAGAATAGCCACAGGAAAAGAAGATAAACCTACCAATGGAGATAAAGCCGCTAAATGGGAAATTAAACAAGATCAAGCACGAGGGTTGATAGGAATGTCCATTGCTTAAGATCTTCGATTTCATATCCTTGAAATTGACATCCCTGATGAAGCCCTGAAAAAGCTAAATACTGTTTTTGGCATTCAAAATCAAATCAGGGCCCACCAGCTTGAAAATGAGTTGCTTACTTTGGACCCCAATAATTTCTCCTCTATTGAATATTTTTTGTCCAAATTCAAGACCCTTAGACTTCTTTTAGATGGTTGTAAGGTCAAAAAGGAAGATGGTAGCCTCATCTATTCCATTCTTGCTAATCTTGGCCCTGCATACTCTGTATTTGTTTCCACCTTCCATTCCACTAGAGAAGCCATCATTTCTCAAGGAACAACCTACAAGAACCCCTCTTTTGATGCCTTCTGCGATTCTTTGATAAGAGAACAAGAAAAACACTTACACCTTGGTCTTATCACTTCTGGAAACGCTTCTAAGAAAGCCTTAGCAGCCCAACAACAACCATATCAAAAGAATCCCATGAAGCAATATCCTAAAAAGTATGGTCCTAAACCAACCAAGGGTCCTAAGCAATTTCAGTCGAAAACTGAAAAAGAAACTCACCAAACTAATAAGGCAACTAAAAACAAAGGGAAGAAAACAGATAGACATTGCAACTTTTGTAATCGTAATGGCCATGTAAAGTCCAAATGTTTTAAGAAGATGGAAGCCTTGGAAGCAGCAACGAAGAAGCACCACATCAATTTGAAGACCTCTTCAAATTCATCTTCAGGAATGGCACTTTCTGCTTGTGGTTGTCAAGCATCTGGTTATGCATTAAATGTATCTTCTTCTTCTCATTCTCATGAGTGGCTCATTGATTCTGGAGCTTCTTACCACATGGCCAAAAATAAAGCCATGTTTTCTTCTTTAAATGATTGTAACACCAAACATATTTATCTTGGTGATGATAGATATCTTAGTGTTGTAGGATCTGGAACCATTCATCTAGATAATGGTCATTTTAATGATGTACTATATGTTCCTACCTTGTCATGCAACCTTCTATCCGTTTATCAGATAACTCATTCACGTGAAGGGAAAATAGTAGAATTCTCACCTCATGATGTTGTAATCAATGACCTCAAAGATCCTAGACATATTTTAGCTACTGCCATTGCTGATGATTCCACAAGGTTGTATAAGTTTGACAACTTTGGGTCATCATGTCTTCCCTCCGTTTTTGTTGCTCATAATGATGAAGTGAGCAAACTTTGGCATGAGCGATTTGGTCACTAAAATTATCTCTCTCTTCAAACTCTATGTAAATAAAATATGGTGACAGGTCTTCCTATGGTATCTTGCCGAGATGGTGTTTGCTCCGGATGTGTACTCGGAAAACATCATTGGGATAGTTTTGACAAACGTGCCTCTTGGCATGCTTCAACCCCCTGGCTTTATCCAAAACAACTCTAGCCTTGTTTTTCGCCTTAGGAAGTCTCTCTATGGTCTCAGGCAAGCTCCTCGGGCTTGGTATGCCAAAATGGATAGATTTGTATTAGATAATGGCTTTTCTAGGTGTCATTTTGACAACACTGTCTACACCAAGAAAGTGGGTAAGTTCTTCACCATCCTTGTTCTTTATGTTGATGATCTTATCCTTACTAGTAGTGATCCCAACCATATAAACCATGTGAAGTCTAGCCTCAAAAAGAAGTTTGAAATGACAGACTTAGGACACTTGCATTATTTCCTTGGTCTTCAAGTCTTGCAATCCAAAGAAGGTATTACCCTTTCTTAGTCCAAGTATGCCTGTGATCTTCTACGCCACTTTCACATGGAAGACTATAAGCCATCCCCTTCTCCCTTTCAGTCTAGAGTCAACCTTTCAGTCACTTGTACTACCCTTGAAGTTGATGCTACCTTATACCGTCAACTTGTTGGTAAACTTCTGTATCTAACCCATGCCCGTCCTGACCTTTCCTTTTTTGTTGGTCTTGTTGATCGGTTTATGCACCAACCTCATGAAAGTCACTGGAAAGTAGCTAAAAGAATACTTCGATATATTCGAGGTACAGTTCAGTTCAGGATTCATTACAGTGCAAGAGCATCTCCATTGTTGATTGGTTTCACTAATTCTGATTGCGTTGGTGACCCTGATGATCGAAATTCTACTGCAAGATATGTATTCACTCTTGGTTCAGGACCTATTACATGGTATTGTAAGAAACAAAGTGCCATCTCTCTTTCTTCGGCAAAAGCAGAGTATCGTGGTGCTGTTGAAGCTAGCAAGGAAGCCATGTGGCTTCGTCAAATCCTGTCTGAATTTGGTCTTCATCAGTAGCATCCAACTACACTTTGGTGTGATAATCAGAGTGCCATTCAACTATGTAAAGATCCAATTCAACATCAGCGTATGAAACACATTGAGCTCCACATACACTTCATCAGAAAGCTCATTCATGATCATGTTCTTGAAGTACAGTATTGTTCAACCAATGATCAAGTTGTTGATATATTTACAAAAGCTCTCACAGAAGCGAAGTTTACCAAACTTCGATCCATGCTTGGAGTTCAGGAAAGTTATCATTAAGGGGGGATAGGCTTTAATGCCTCCTTCCTTCTCCTATTGTGTCACCTTTGTAAATCCTTCAATCCTATCCCAATTTGTTCCTAAGGGGGGATGTTAGGATATTTTAACACATAGGAAATAGCCTCCTTTTGTGTCACCTTTGTAAATCCTTCAATCCTATCCCAAGTTGTTCTTAAGGGGGGATGTTAGGATATTTCGACACATAGGAAATAGTTAAGTATAACTTGGTCTAGTGTAAAGTTAGGTAAAGTGTGTTTCTTTACTATGTACATTTGTAACTTATAATCCAACGGTCATGATTTGTAGTGATTTGACGGTTCACTCTCTTCTCGGTATTAACGACACTTGATCCGTGACTTAACACCTGATTGGTCCATGATCTCTATTTAAAGAGCACGGAGGGTCATTTTTCCTGTAACCGTTTATGAGAGAAACATATGTAAACTTTCTTTTTATATTAATAAATTTCCTGAAGTGGCCGCGTTGGCTCAGGTCGTGGACTATTTCCCTCTTCGAGAGTTTTAACCACGTGATATACTGGTGTACTGGTTTGTGATTTGTTTGTGATTGGTGACCTTTTTTGTTTGATCTAAAGAACTTACCCTGTAAATTCCTACAACACAAACAAGCTACGTATTCAAAACAGAAACAACAAGCTGATGTTTTGAAGAATACTAATGTCAGTGCAATCCGCTTAAGTGATAATTCATCACAAGTTTCAAGTCGTTGTAAGATTCCACAGAAGATTGATTTAGGATGGTCTGATCCATTCTTAGTGCGACAGTTTTGTTTGTCACTTAGAGGATCATATCAACTTATATCGACAAGGATGACTTCCCCGAGATGAGAAGACGCTCATAGCAGGAAAAGAAATCAAGGCCTTTCATCAACAAGCTTTGAGGACAAAGCTTTTTGAGGAGGAAGGCAATGTAATGATTAAAATAATATAAACAATGATTAATTAGTTAATTTGTAATTAGGTTGAAAGGGCAGGCCTCATTTGTAATTCTCAAACATCAATCAATTCATTATATAATATTTGTATCCTCAATGGATATTCTAATATTCCAAGTCTTTTGGAGCATTTAACTTGAGAAGGAACTTTGTTCACTTCCGGTAGGGGCCCTGTTACTGCTCAAACTAGCAGGGGTGTTGGGAAGGGTTCCTATGGAGAAACTACTTGTTCAAGTGGCAACAATGGAGCAATAGCCCACTGTCACCTCAGTTAAAGCTCCTTGCTCTTTATGGAAATTCACTCTTGGGAGGAGTCTCGGTATTAGGGAAATCACTAGGATAAATATATCAATGGTGTAAAGGTAGTGATTCCAAGAGCTTACTCAAAGGAGAGACTCTAATGATAGGGATTGCTTGTTTTAGAAGTAAGATCAATGGCTCTCCAAGAAGGGCTAGAAGGACACCTACACCTAGGGTTGAGGAGTATTTCTTGGTAAGACGTTCCCTAGACCTAAGAATCCTAAAAGAATAGGGTTTTTAAGAAATCCTTGTGAAATTGGAGTGACAAGGTCGCGGGACCACAAAGAAGCCCTAGTGGGCCCAAAAAAGGTCAAGGGTTTGGGGTGGAACTTCAAACAAATGGACTCGACCAAGTGAGGGAGGAGAAGAAGGATCAATCTATTGGATTTGACTTTAGACTTCAATACAATTATCCTTGATAAAGACACTAACCAAAGGAAACCTAGGGAGAATGGTTTGCAAGCTAAGGCTTGCCAAAACTCGAGATTCCACTGTCATAATAGCTTCAAACTTGGGGAACATCTCGAGGACAGACCAACATAGCTCTAGACCAAATTTCATCAATTTTGGATGGCTACAATGGATTTTGTGTGATGCCCTAGGAATCCTACTAGGGTTAGGGCTTAGAAAGAGGAAAAAGAGGTGAGAAAGATGTTCATTTTGGTGACTACCTAGGGCTAGACTAGTGCCTAGCCTATTGGGAGAATGGAGTCAATATGATTCAATGTTTATAGATGCTTATGCCCAATCAAGGAGTCCCCAAACAATTTCGCATGGCCCTAGAGGCAACAACTAGGTTACTAGGAAAATTTGTACTTCTTTGATGTTGCATTGATGACTTATCAAGGTGATTATGAACATTCATATAGCCCTAGGATATTCATTCACTATACTTAACATAAAAAATATGAAAGAGCCCTCACAAAGACAAGATCAACAAATTCACATTTCATTAATGCAACTTCATCGGCTTCATGAGCGAAATTTCTTCATACATTGTGTTGTTTCCCCGGAGACAGTTCCTGGCTGTGAGGGAACCAGTGCCTGGGATATCTTAAGATTGATGAAAATTGTTTAAATTTGTGGCCGAAGAGACAGGCCATGAGGGCTTTCAACAAAGCTTCTAATTATGAAACCCTAGCCCTCAAGAAGAGAATGGCCAGAAAACTTTGAGTGTTGTATGGTCTTGGATTAAGGAGTGGTTTGAAGAGAAATAGAGGACAAAGTTTAAACCCATGCAATTAAGAATTTGAGTTTAACTTCTGCAGAAAAAATAATGAAAGACTGAGAAAATGTGGATGAATTTCCTAGATGTGGAGCTCAGATATTCACACTCCCTTTAGTGTGCGCAGCAAATCGAAATTCCCAGGGGCAGCACAATCACTTTTCCAAGAGGCTGAGTTACTTATGGAGGTTCAATTTTTCTGAGTAAGATGCAGAAAAATTCGATCTTTCTAGATCGAGTGATTCCAGAGGCAGAGGGAGCAGCTCAGAGTTTTCGTTGGGCAGATATCTAGCTAGATGCATAGGGTTTTGCAGCAGTTCACTAGAGAAAAACCAACGTCAGGTGGAAGAATAGGACACACTGAGGGAAACTTTTCCTCAGGGAACTTCTAGTCTCAAGAAGTTTGATTTCCCTTGCAGATCAACAGCCATTGTGAGTAGAGTTTCTCACTCCATAAGGGAGTGCGAATGGCTGAGCACCAGCTGAGCAAAAGGTAAGAGGAGATTTTTGACATTTATTGTTGATATGGCCAAAACTGGGCTTCGAGGTCAAGACAAGTTGGATGGAGCTTCCAACTATGTTATCTGGAAGGCAAGGATCTCCTTCCTTCTAGATGAGTTTGATCTCAAGGCTTATATCGATAATGTGGTAGCAGTTCCCATAGATGCGAATCAGCTCAAAGAGTACAAAAAGGAGATGGCAAGGTCGAAGAGGTTGATCCTTGATGGTGTTCGAGATCAAATTGTATCACACATAGTGGCCAAGCCAATGGCCAAAGAGATGTGGGATACACTTTCCACATTGTACCAAGGCTCTTCTGAGCAACAAATGATGTACTTGGAGGAGAAGTTGAGATGCGTCAGAATGCAGAAATGGGAACGCATGGAACCCTTCCTCACCAAGATTCAAGAGATTCGGGATCAGCTTGCACCTGTTGGGGCAGTGGCTCAACCCACAGAGCTAGTACGATTGGCACTCAACGGTGTCTTCAAGGAGTGGCAGGTATTCGTCCAAAGTATTTTGGGTAGAGACACCTTTCCAAGGTGGGACAGACTATGGGTCGATTTGTATCAGGAGGAGTTGAGATGAGTCTTGCTATAGAGCTCCATCAATGACATCTCCAGTAGCGTGTTGAAGAAGGTGAAGGAGGAGGAGAATGTGGCTCTCGCATCAAAGGGTCCCAGTCAGGGGTAGGAGGAGTGGAAGAAGAAGAAGAAGGACCTGTCAAAAGTCAAGTGATTCAGGTGTGGCAAGATAGGCCACTACAGTACCCAATGTCCTCTCAGGAAGAAGGACAAGGAGGAGAACTAGTACTAGCAGGCAACTTTTGCAGAGATCGATAGGTTTTCCTCCAAGCTGGAGGAAGACTTCGCCATGTTTGTAGACCTCCCTCCAGGAGTGATATTGGGTGACTTGGTGTTGTAGCCCTAGAGTGCTATAGATGGGAAGGATTCTTGAGGAGGTCCACCTCTTGAATCAATACCTGGCTATGGGGGGCCACACTATTCAGTAGCAGGATGGACTAGTGGTAGTTGGTGCAGTCAAACGCCAAAGTGACAGTTGCAGACTAGTAGCAGTCAGATACTGAGGAGCGCAGTGCAGAGTTGGCATTAGTTCAGTTGGCACAGTGCAGATTCAGCAGCAGCGCAAAGCCTTCAATAGACAGTGCAGAGGCTAGTAGCGGTCAAGACTCTAGTGACAGATGCATCATACTGAACACAGTTGGTTCAGTATTTCGAATACTTCTTAGTTGTATATGTTGTAGTTGCAGGAGCAGTAGATGAGAGGGAGTTGCAGTACAGATCCAGTGTTGGCAACAGGGTCAACAACAACACAAATGCAGCGCATATCAGAGTTGCGCACTGGTTGGTGGGCATCAGTAGCCAGACATCAGCAGCGTTACAGGAGATGGTGCAAAAACAGAGTATTTCTATCATAGGTGCAGCAATACTAGAATACATTCCTTGCTAAGAGGGAGTGTTAGTTTTTGTAGCATCGGATGTGTTCTAGCCTTGAAATTTTGTGGAGAGGCTAGAATACATGAGATCTCCAAAACCGAGTAATCATTTCTGGAAATTCCACCTAGAGATGACTTAATTAGATTATTAGTCATTTTTTTAATATTTCCTAAGTCTAAACTTAGGGAATATGACTAATTAATCAGAATTAACTAAGTCAAGGTGTGAATGTTCTAGAGACTCACATGGATCGACTTCAAGTTAATCCCATCCATCGATTAATATTTAATCTGATCTGTTTAAGTCTCAACAGAGGATTATAAGAAGAAGTCGATGGGGCTTGGAGAAATCAATCGAGAAGTTCGATTTTATTGGTAGATCGATTTCCAGAGTAGTAGTTGTCAGTTGCTGGAGAGAGAGTCAGTGAGATTGAAGCAGTGAGAGAGGGGCAGAGACAGTGAATCTAGAGGCATTCTAGATCCGGTGAGTGGATTTGCAGAGAGGCAGAAGTACCATAGAGAGGCTAACGCAGAAGCAGCCCAGTAGCCTCTAGAGGCAATTTTGTATTTGCTGGGGAGAAACAGAGTTTCAGTGTCGGAAGCTGGGTAGAGGTTCCAGAGGCTAAGAGAGACATTTTCCCAGCAACAGCTGACCAGAGGCTTGAGGAGAAGTTGTTTCGAGCTGAGATCAGAAGTGACTGTGCTAGGGTGATGCAGTGACTGCGCATAGGTAGTTTGGACGGCTTAATTTTGAGCTGAGGTCAATGCCCAAGGATCTCCTTCCTTCTAGATGAGTTTGATCTCAAGGCTTATATCAATAATGTGGTAGCAGTTCCCACAGATGCGGATCAACTCAAAGAGTACAAAAAGGATATGGCAAGGTCGAAGAGGTTGATCCTTGATGGTGTTCGGGATCACATTGTATCACACATAGTGGCCAAGCCAATGGCCAAAGAGATGTGGGATACACTTTCCACATTGTACCAAGGCTCTTCTGAGCAGCGAAAGATGTACTTGGAGGAGAAGTTGAGATGCTTCAGAATGCAGAAATGGGAATGCATAGACCCCTTCCTCATCAACATTCAAGAGATCCGAGATCATCTTGCAGTTGTTGGGGCAGTGGCTCAACCCACAGAGCTAGAACGATTGGCACTCAACAGTGTCTCTGAGGAGTGGCAGGAATTCGTCCAAAGTAATTTGGTTAGAGACACCTTTCCAAGGTGGGACAGAGTACAGACTGTGGGTCGATTTGCATCAGGAGGAGTTGAGATGAGTCTTGCTAAAGAGCTCCATTAGTGACAGCTCTAGTAGTGGGTTGAAGCAGGTGAAGGAGGAGGAGAATGTGGCCCTCAAATCAAAGGGTCCCAGTCAGGGGTAGGGGGAGCGAAAGAAGAAGAAGGACATGTCAAAAGTCAAGTGATTTAGGTGTGGCGAGATAGGCCACTATAGTACCCAATGTCCTCTCAGGAAGAAGGAAAAGGAGGAGAAGCAGTACTAGCAGGCAGCTTTTGCAGAGATCGATAGGTTTTCCTCCAGGGTGGAGGAAGACTTCGCCATGTTTGCAGACATCCCTGCAAGAGTGATATAGGGTGACTTGGTGTTGTAGCCCCAGAATGCTACAGATGAGAAGGATTCTTGAGGAGGTCCACCTTTTGAATCAATACCTGGCTATGGGGGGCCACACTATTCAGTAGCAGGATGGACTAGTGGTAGTTGGTGTAGTCAAATGCCAGAGTGACAGTTGCAGACTAGTAGCAGTCAGATACTAAGGAGCACAGTGCAGAGTTGGAACAATGCAGAGTCAGCAACAGCGCAAAGCCTTCAATAGATAGTGCAGAGGCTAGTAGCAGCCAAGGCTCTGGTGACAGATGCATCATACTGAACACAGTTGGTTCAGTATTTCAGATACTTCTCAGTTGCATATGTTGCAGTTGTAGGAGCAGCGAATGAGAGGGAGTTGCAGTGTTGGCAACAAGGTGAACAAAAACACAGATGCAGTGCATATCAGAGTTGCACAGTGGTTGGTAGGCAGCAATAGCCAGACATCAGCAGCGTTATAGGAGATGGTGCAAAAACAGAGTATTTCTATCATAGGTGCAGCAATACTAGAATACATTCCTCACTAAGAGGGAGTGTTAGTTTTTGTAGCATCGGATGTGTTCTAGCCTTGAAATTTTGTGGAGAGGCTAGAATACATGAGATCTCCAAAACCGAGTAATCGTTTCTAGAAATTCCACCTAGAGATGACTTAATTAGATTATTAGGCATTTTTTTAATATTTCCTAAGTCTAAACTTAGGGAATATGACTAATTAATCGGAATTAATTAAGTCAAGGTGTGAATGTTCCAGAGACTCACATGGTTCGACTTCAAGTTAATCCCATCCATCGATTAATATTTAATCTGCTATGTTTAAGTCTCAACAGAGGATTATAAGAAGAAGTCGATGGGGCTTGGAGAAATCAATGGAGAAGTTCGACATTGGCAGATCGATTTCCAGAGTAGCAGTTGTCAGTTGCCAGAGAGAGAGTCAGTGAGAGAGGGGCAAAGAAAATGAAGCTAGAGGAGGCATTCCAGATTCAGTAAGTGGATTTGCAGAGAGGCAGAAGTACCATAGAGAGGCTAACGCAAAAGCAGTGCAGTAGCCTCTAGAGGCAATTTTGTATTTGCTAGGGAGAAGCAAAGTTTCAGTGTTGGAAGTTGGGCAGAGGTTCCAGAGGCCAAGAGAGACATTTTCCCAGCAACAACTGACCAGAGGCTTGAGGAGAAGTTGTTCCGAGCTGAGTTCAAAAGTGACTGTGCTAGGGTGATGCAGTGACTGCAGATAGGCATTTTGGACGGCTTAATTTTGTGCTGAGGTCAGTGCCCAGAATTGCCTGTCAATTATCACAATGCCATTTCGTAAGAGGGAAACTCTTACAAAATAATAGTCTTACTAAGATAATTTACATTATAAACATGCAAAATGGGTTTACATCATTTAAAAACTGTCGACTGAATGATGAAATTTGAATGGCACGAACACTCAAACATAATAGTTCCATTTTGCGAAAAAAGGTGTGTACTGCTATGGGGTCGTTGACACAGAGTGATCAATAAGGGGAAAGGATCAAATAAGAATTTTCACCCAAAGATGTTAAATTGATCCTACTAGGTACTAGCCTTCGGAACACCAACTTGATCCTAGAGCTAGGGCTTGGGGTATCCGGAGATTCCACCGTCGGATTTGCTTCAAATTCGGAGGAGAGCAATGGGACCCACCAGCGCAGTTGTAACTTCTACCTAGGAGATCGAAGTTTTCATGTGGTCAGTTTCTCGGGAAATTTATGCCCTATGTGACCAAATGAGGCTAGACCTAGGAAAAAAGGGGAAAAAGTGAAAAAGAGGGTTAAAATGATCACCTTTTTGAGGGACCAGTGCTTGATTTCACTTGGGGATATGGAGTCAAGGAGAATGATGAAGACGGATTTTGTTTCTCGCTCAAGGAGGCTGTGAAAATTTCTAAATTTACTAAACCTAAATCCTACAACAATAATCTGATTTACTTCTCCTACTTGTTTTATTAGCTTAACAAGTTATTTTTCTGAATAATACATGAAAAACATCGAAGTAAATAGACTGTTGCCTACACAAATATACATATCAAGTACTAAATAAATAAGCACATTCGACAAAGGACACATAAGATTTTTCGGACAAATGTCCCCGGAAAACCCAATGCGGGAAAACCGGTGCAACAACTCTTGAGGGTTTTTATTATTATGCAAATTTCTGAATACAAACTAGGGTACTAGTAGTGGTTTACCCAACAGAGAAAATCCCGGCAGAAGTAGCTCTATCTCTGGAGACAGATATTATGGTTGATCCAACATGAGAACGAAGAATCCAACATTTCCCTACCTAGTCCTCAACTAGCTCTGCGCTGAGACTGCATCACTCTTCAGTGTGGTTGCGTCATCCTTTTCAATCTGTAGAATACGAGCCTGATCTGACCCACTGAAACCCCAACGCTGCCTCTGATGGCTCTGCATCAGCCCCTTTGGGCCTACGTCACCCCTTTGGGCCTATGTGAGCCTCTGCGCTGACTCTGTGTGAGCCTAGCTAGGCATGCGTCACCCCTCTTGGGCCTGTGTCACCCCTCCTAGGCCTGTGTTGCCTCTCTAGTACAGATCTGCCTCTCTACTATTGTATTCTCGGCCTTGGATCAGAAATCCCACTGTCAAACTGCCCCTCGCTACACTACAATCTCTCTCGAAAATTCTCAGCAAACCGTGCCCTAGAATTTCAACTTAGCTCAAGTGTTGCCACTATGTGTGTGTTCTCCAACTGACCCCAAGCCTTCCTTTAATACTTTTCCAGTTGAACATTCAACGGTCGTGATCTAATTTCTAATCAACGACTAAGATTAGAAAAGGCTTGATCCTCGTCACTTAGAACATTCTCACCCACATGTTAAATTAATTCACTTTAATTATTTAATTTCCCTAAGTTAGACTTAGGGTCTCCATTAAAATAATTAATTATTTGAATAACTTAAGCTCCGGGTGGAATTTCTCCAAACGATTTCTGGGTCTTGGAGATCTCATGTGTTCTAGCCCCTCCACAAAGTTCCGGAGCTAGAGAACATTTGATGCTACCCAAAAATCAACACTCCCTCTTAACAAGGAATGTGCTCTAACAACACTTCAAACTGAAGCATCACCCTGATCCATGACATCGGTCCTCTGCACTGCTAATACTTGGCATGTTTCCCCTCATCCACTGCGTTGTTGCCTTCTATACTATTGCCCATGACTTTGCCACAGTCACTGCCTAATCTATAATGCAGCTCCTTCTCAAATGTTGCATCATGCTGCCCATAGCACTGCCACTGCTAACTGTTGCACTGCAACTCAGTTGCTGAGAGTTAAACAACTAAAGGACATCACCCAAAATCCTGACAGACAAGTTAGTATGGCTGCATCTCGATACTGAAACACCCTTTGTTGCTAATCTGCGCTGACCCTCTAGAGCTCTGCGATGTTGTTGCTCTGCACTACGTAAGCATTTCCTTTGTGTTGCTGAAATCCCATCAACTTCTGCGCTGCTGCTTCTACACTGTTGCTGCCTCTGCTCTGCACTGCTCTAGTCTTTAGCATCCTAGCTCTGCCAATGTGCCTCCATAATACTTCGCACCAACTAACTCCAGTCATCCTGCTACTGTCATTAAGGGCTCCTGTAGCTCATATGTGATCCAAGAGTTTGGGCACCTCAAGGATCCTGCCCCTTACCATCTGAAGCTCAAGAGAACTACAGATCTATGTTGCCCCACCTCTTTTCTTGAGGCACATGAGCACTCGTAGCCACATCGTCATCACTCCCATCATCACCCTTAGCTGCTGCAGCAGATCTTCTTTGCCCTTCTTCTTAGGGCATTGTGTGGCGAAATGTCCTAGTTCATCACACTTGAAACATCTGACCTTAAAAAGTTCTTTCTTCTTCTTCTGTTGTTGCCCTTGTTGTTCCTTAGATGTGAGAGCCGCATCTTCCTCCACCTTCTTCATCTTGATTCCTCCGCTGGTGCTACCCACCTTGGTCATCCTCCTGATCTCTTCTTGTCGAAGAGCTGCCCACATGTCTTCCCAATTTGGAAGTGTCGATCTGCCCAAAATGCCTTGGATAAAGGTCTCCCACTCTTCAGACACTTCATTCAGGGCAGTCCTGACCAATAGACCCCCATCAAGAGTGGCCCCCATAGCAACCAGTTGATCACGAATCGCCTTCAATCTAATGAGGAAGGGGTCGATTTCCTCTCCCTTATGCATCTGAAATAACCGAAGTTGATTCTCCAGAAGAATTCTCCTTTGGACATAAGTCCCCTGATACAATGCGATCAACATCGTCCACATCTCATTTGTTATGTTATTTTCAGCAATGTGTGGGACCACATGATCCTTGACCCTGTCCATAATCAATCGATTGGCCCTTATTTGTGCTTCCTGATACTTATTCAATGGATCAACGTCAACAGGTACAACTACAACCTTTTCGCTTTGATATTTGATGCGATATTCATCAAGAACTGACAGGATTCTGGCCTTCCAAACAACAAATTTGGATGCTCCATCCAACCTATTATGATCCCTCAATCCATGTGCAACCATCTCTGCTCAAAAGATGTCGAAGCGGATGCTCTTCTCCCCTCTTTTGCTACTACCCTCAGCAAAATACTCGGATCTAGGTTTCTTGGCGCTAGAAACCCTCTAGAGAATATGCTCCCTCTGACAAGTGATTTCCTTCCCAGAAATCCTCCACCAACACCTATAGAATCAACCCTCGCCAATCACTTTGCTGATCAGATCTCAGACTTCTTGGCGAGAAATTCTACTAAGGAACTGCTTCCCCTTACTTTGTAACACCCTGCTAGGCACTGTTCTGCACCGACAGAACAATGCCCCGCCAGCAACTTTCGAAGAACAAACTACACTTCTAGCCACGTCAACTGGAAGGACGAAGACTCGAATCCTCTGCGATGGCTCTACATCACTTCCTCTCGGACTGCGTCACCCTTCCGGGTCTTTGAGCCTTTGCGTCAACTCTGCGTAGCTAGACTGGCTCTGGGACACCCCTCCTAGGCCTGCACTGTCCCTCTGGTGCTTACACTACCTCTTCTTGGATCTGCACTGTCACTCGGGACAACCACCTTCCTGCAGAAAAAAACTTCGTCTCTTTGTTGATGGCTTCATCTCTTCGTGATTTGCAATAGCTCTGATACCATTTGAAAATTTTGAATTTACTAAACAGAAATCCTACAGCAATAATCTGATTTACTTCTCCTACTTGTTTTATTAACTTAACAATTTATTTTTCTGAATAATACATGAAAAACATCGAAGTAAATACACTACTGCCTACACAAATATACAAATCAAGTACTGAAGAAATAAGCGCATTTAACAAAGGACACACAAGATTTTTCGAACAAATGTCCTCGACAAAACCCAATGCGGGAAAACCGGTGCAGCAGCTCTTGAGGGTTTTTATTATTATGCAGATTTCTGAATACAAACTAGGGTACCAATAGTGGTTTACCCAACAGAGAAAATTTTGGCAGAAGTACCTCTATCTCTGGAAACAGATATTATGGTTGATTCAGCGTGAGAATGAATAACCCCACAGGTGCTTATGCAGTCCCCAACAAGCTCTGCGCTGAGATTGCATCACCCTTCAATGTGGTTGCGTGACCCTTTCTGATTTGCTGAATACCAGCCCGATCTGGCCCACTGAAACCCCAACGCTACCTCTGATGGCTCTGCGTCAGCCCCTCTAGGCCTATGTCACCCCTCTGGGCCTGCGTGAGCCTCGTTGAGCCTGCGTCACCCCTCCTAGGTCAGCACTGCCTCTTTGGTGCTGATTTGCTTCTCTGTTATTGTATTCTCGACCTTGGATCAGAAATCCCACTGCCGAACTATCCCTCATTGCACTGCAAGCTCACTCGAAAATTCTCAGCAAACCATGCCCCAGAATTTCAACTTAGCTTAAGTGTTGCCACTATGTGTGTGTTCTCCAACTAACCCCAAGCCTTCCTTTAATACTTTCCCAGTTGAACATTCAACGGCCGTTATCTAATCTCTAATCAACAACTAAGATTAGAAAATGCTTGATCCTCGTCACTTAGAATATTCTCGCCCACATGTTAAATTAATTCACTTTAATTATTTAATTTCCCTAAGTTAGACTTAAGGTCTCCATTAAAATAATTAATTATTTGAATAACTTAAGCTCTGGGTGGTATTTCTCCAAACGATTTCTGGGTCTTGGAGATCTCATGTGTTCTAGCCCCTCCACAAAGTTTCAGAGCTCGAGCACATCCGATGCTACCAAAAAATCAATAGAGGCTCCAAAAATCAACTTCGTCCAATGTTAGAGGAAAGAGAAGAAAAGTGACTTTTAAGCATTTATAATATATACAAATGATGCAAGTTTATCAATATAACATGATCTCTAGGACATTTCATTCATCTAACAATGGCTGAAACATAGAATAAGCTAAATAGACACATAATTCCACATTAAATACATGCAACAATTAGCCCTAATTATAATGAAGTTCCAATGTATGCAGCAAAAGAAAAATAGTGTTATAAATTTTGCACTTACAATGTTAGAGAGCATATCCAACCAACATCAAATTTGCAATTAAGAAGCTCCAAGATAGAAAGAACCCAATCCATACATCAAAATTCATCCATCATCCAAAAAATATCCTCAAAGGAAAAATGTGAAGTTCTCTAAGGAGAGAGATATCCCAATTCAAGTGATGATACAAATGAATCCATTCAACTCCTATTTATACAAAAATTATGAGTTCGAATTACCTAATGGGCTTACATTAGCCCCTAAAAATAAAATAATGTGCAAATTAACCAACTTTGGGTGACAAGCCCACCAAACTAGCTCACAAATGAAATAATAAGCCTCTCAGGTGGTCAAATAATAATCTATGCATGTCGTAGGGCCCTCTAAGAGGCCTGATGATGTCCACAAGTGCCATAATGATGAATAAAATCCTCCAAAGTGATGGACAAGGGGGTGGCCCCTTGTTCTCCAAACAATGAACCTGTGGTGCTCCAAGTGGGTATGGGGGCACACCAATGACCTCATGGGTCTCCATATTAGTCAAAGATGCCTGTAGACCACCTGTATGGGTTCAGATGATGGAATGAATGTTGCCAAGTGTGTGGTGCACCTGTGGGGATGGTTGGGCATAGTGTACCAAGTGCATCTTCCTCATCCAAAAGGTGATCTCTAGCCATCTCTGAACATCTATGGGGATCCATGGAGTGTTGTCTACTACTGTGGAGGCCTATGGCTCTCTACACACACCCTATATGTGCCAATGTATCCCTTTGTAAGGTAAGAACCCCATATAGGTAGACCCAATCCAAATGGACACCACCTGCACTCCTGCATAAGAGCCAATGCATCCCCTAGCCTTCTAGTACAACAAGTCATTAAAGTAATCATGTAGAAGAGCTTACAAACCATGGACAAAAAGTGGACACTTCATAATGGCATGCTTTCTTGTAGTGGGCTTTGGCATGTGCTAATGTCTCCAAGCTCTAAAGGGGGTTAGCGAGGTACCTTATTAGGTGGTTTCTACCTTTAGAGGGGATAGTATGTCCAAGGTACATCCCTCAAATGGTGGTGGCATGTGACAGAGGTGAAATGGAATAGGGAATGAGAGGGGCAATCCTGCGCCACATATCAGGGCACAAGGGTAATTAGAGAAAGGGAAGCCCACACCTGGGTGTATAATGTGTAGGAGGGAGCAATCATGGTACATAAGGTGCCTCGACCTTTATTTTTCCGCCCTTATTTATATGCATTTTGCCTTTTATGATTTTTCTTTGATTAATTGCTCGGGGCCCAAAGGACGAGAGCATGATGTGTAAGATATAGCAGTGATTACCCCCTTTTAGGTAGGGCGGTTCATTGCCCTCCAAGGGTTGGGACAATCATGGGTTCCTGAATGATAAAGGAGGCTCATCTAGGGCCTATGGAACTAGGGTGATATGGGGTAGAGTTCATGTATTGTTTTTTTCCCACGTGCTAATTATGTTTGTCCCAACCATCTTTTGCATTTTGTGATACGCTTTCCTGTTGAATGTGGCCATTTATAATTTAACTTTTATTTTTTAGCTGCTTCAACCTCCAGGGCATCATTCCAGGCCTGACCCAAGGTGGGGGCAAGGGAATAGGGATGCCAATGCTATGTGGATCCAAAGAGGCAATGTGGACCCAGGTGGGAGAGATGATGAATGGGGGTATAGTGAATGGAAGGGGAGTAGTACATGTGGATAAGGGAGCAGTACCCGCAACCAAAGTCGAGGTTTCCCAAGTAATGCCACCCTAAAACCAAATGGTCAGTAAAGGAGATCCCACGTGACTAAAATCTAAGGGTAACATCCAAAATAGGTCAAGGGGACATAAGCACAAACTAAGCTCTCTCTTTATGTCGAGTCGCCCCATCAATTCATGCCCAGAAGTGTCCATAATAAGTAAACCTAATACTCAATTACCAAATGAGAAGACATACCTTTAGGTTTGGGAGGCCCACCTTCAAACATACAATCAATACAGATGGGTGAGGGACCACACGGTTGGCTCAGGTGGTGGATAAATGGCACAACAAGCTAGTTGAGGGCTGCAACTGGCTGTTGGCTATGGGCTGAAGTCCATCATGGAGAAAAAAATTCTCCTAGGGTATCACCCACAAAGTGGTGGGTAATAGGACCCAAGGAAGACTCATCTTCCCACTCATCACTTAGGTTCTCAAGGCTTTTATGATGCTCGATGAAGGCTACCTCTTGAATGCTCAATGCGGGGCATACTTGAAAATGTCTAAGGAAGCCATCAACAAACTCCTCAATAGATGAGATGCTCCTAGGTTCATGATTTTGCAACCATGAGTTATGACCATAGAGGGCGCTAAAGAATAACAACATAAGGACAGCCTGCTGGACCACTTTCTCCTTTGAATTATGTGCATTAAATCTCTCCACATGGTTAATTGCAAAGCTTGGGTCACCATCAAACACGGGTACCCCACGTACCATTCTTCCTGTGACATGTTTGGGGTGCCCAGGGATGCTAGCAATGTCCAAAGCAGGAAATTTATCAAAGAAAGACATCCTATTTGAGATATACATGAAAAATATGTAGGATTCACTAGGGTGAATTTGAAGATGCCTAGAAAAATGCTTGCTTCACCCTACAAGCATCGACCTTAAAGTTCAATGAAGAACAAGGGCTTCGTTCTTCCAATGGAGTCGCCAGTAATGTTATGTTGATATGTCGTAATGGGAACAAAACACATGTTTGGTGTATGCGACAATGACGCCAAAAATGTTACCACTCAAACCAGCAGGGGATCTAAAAGGGACTCCTAAGAGGGAAACTGCTAGGTCATGGGAAACGATGGAGACTTAGTCCACTGTCACCACAACTAAGACTCCCTGATCTTTACAAAATTTCACCGATGGGGGGAGACCCAGTATTTAGGAATTCACTTATAAAGGATAGATCAAAAAATAGATGTGAAGTGACTTTAAACACCCTTTGCCTAGAATAGGATCAAGAATGGAGCTTGCTTGCTCTTTTAGCAAGGTACAAGATTTTCTAGGAAAAGGTGGGGATTTGAGGGTTAGGTTAAAGGAATATGATTTGAAAGGAGTTTCCCAATCCCTAAAATCCTTACAGAACTTGGATTCTCGAGTTTCCCTTGATGAATTGTCTTTGATAAGAAATGGGACCACAAGGGGCCAAGTGGACCCAGCCTAGGTTAAGGGGAGGGACTTTAGCAACCGATGATAATCTTAGCCTAAACAAGGTAAGGGAAAAGATCATAACAATAATTTTAACTTAAAGGTTCTAGCCTTGGGAACACTAGAGCAAAGTTTGATCTCAGATTTAGGGCTTGGGATATCTCACAATCCCACCTTCGGAATCTCTTCAAATTCGGAGGAGACCTTGAGGACACACTAGCACAATAGGGCCTACGAGATCGAACTTTTTTTAGGGCTAGTTTTTCAAGAAATTGATGCCATAGGTGGCCCATCATGGCTAGCCCTAGAAGAGAGAGGAAAAGGTGAATAAAAATGGTTTAAAGTGACCATCCTTTTATGGATTAGTGCCTAATTCCTCTTGGGGATATGCTGTCAAGGAGATCTATGAAGATGGATTTCGTTTCTCGTTAAAGGAGGCTCTCAAAGTCAATTTCGTCCAATGTTAAGGGAAAGAGAAGAAAAGTGACCTTAAAAGTGTTTATACTTCGTTGCAAATGGAGTCTTATCGAGATAACTTCAATCTCTATGGACAATTTTTTCATCATACATGGCCCATACATAGAGACAAGCTCAATAGAAACATAATTCCACATTGATGTCGTAAATGCATGTGGAAATTAGCCCTAAAATAGTGAAAATATCATGATCAAAGTATGCAACAAAATGAAAGAAAATAGAATTAAATTGTACTTACATGTAAGAGAATATATATAACCATCAACACATTTGCAATATAAGAAGCTCCAAGATAAGAAGACCCAATCCACACATCAAAATTCATCCATGATCCAAAAATATCCTCCAAGGAAAAATGTGAAGTTCTCAAGAGAGAGAATGATCCAAGTCAAGTGATGATACAAAATGAATTCATCTGACTCCTATTTATATACTCATTAGGAGTTCGAATTACTTAATTGGGCCTACATTAGCCCCTAAAACAAAATAATGTGCAAATTAACTAACTTTTGGTGACAAGCCCACCAAACTAGCTCACAAATAAAATAATAAGCCTTTCAAGAGGTCAAATAATAATCTATGCATGTCGTAGGGCCCTCCAAGAGGCCTGATGAGGTCCATAAATGCCATAATGGTGAATATGACCTTCAAAAGTGATGGACAAGGGAGTGGCCCCTTGTTTTCCAAACAATAAACATGTGGTGCTCTGAGTGGGTGTGGGGGCACACTAACAACCTCATGGGTCTCCAAGTGAGTCGAAGATGCCCGTAGACAATCTATAAGGGCTCAAATGATGAAATAAATGATGCCATGTGATCGTACACATCCTGGGATACTTGCCAAGTGTGTGGTGCACCTATGGGGCCAACTGGTCATAGTGTACCAAATGCATCTTCCTCGTCCAAAGTTGTATCTCGAGAAATATCTGAACATCTCCGGGGATCCATGGAGTGTTTTTTACTGTTGTGGAAGCTCATGGCTCTCTACACACACCCTACATGTGCCAATGCAACCCTCTGGGGGTTAGGACCCCGTATAGGGAGACCAAACCAAGAATAGATACCATCTGCAATCCTGCATAAGATCCAATGCGTCCCCTAGCCTTCCAGGACAACAAATCATTAAAGTAATCGGGCAAAAGATTTTACAAACCATGGAAAACAAGTGGACACTTCATAATGGCAATTCTAGGCCACATATCGGGCACAAGGGTAGCTAAAATAAGGGAAGCCCAAACTTGGGTATATAGTGTATAGGAGGAAACAATTGTGGTATGAGGGTGCCCTGCCCTTGATTTTTCCACCCTTCTTTATAGTATTTTTTCCTTTTATGATTTTTTTTTAATTAACTACAAGGGGATCAAAGGATAAGAGCATGACGTGTAAGATATAATAGTGGATACCCCCTTTTTTGGTGGGGTGGTTCATTGCCCTCCAGGGGTTGGGACAATCATAGGTTCCTGAATGATAAAGGAGGCTCATCTAGGGCCTATGGAACTAGGGTGATGGACATGGATATGGGGTAGATCTCATGCATTGGCTTTTTCCCACATGCTAAATATGTTTGTCTCGACCATCTTTTGCATCTTGTGGTACATTTTCCTATTGAATGTGGCCATTTATACTTTACTTTTGTTTTTAGCTGCTTGAACCTTCGGGACATCATTCCAAGCTTGACCCAAGGTGGGGGCTAGGGAATGGGGAGGCTATCCCTATGTGGACCCAGTGAGGAAATGTGGACCCAGGTGGGAGATATGATGAATGGGGCTATAGTGAGTGGAAGGGGAGTGATATATGCAGATAAGGGAGCGTGACCATGAAACCAAAGTCGGGGTATCCAAAGTATTACCACCCTAAAACCAAATAGCCAGTAAAGGAGATTCCACTGAACTAAAATCGAAGGATAACATCGAAATGAGGTCAAGGGGACAAAAGCACAAACTAAGCCCACTCTTTCTGCCGAATCCCCCCATTAATCCATGCCCAGAAGTGCCCATGATAAGTAAACCCAATAACTCAATTACCAAATGACAAGACATACCTTTAGGTTCGAGAGGCCCACCTTCAAACATATGATCAATACAGATGGGTGAGGAACCACATGGCTGGATCAGGTGGCGGAGAAATGGCACAACAAGCTAGTCGAGGGCTACAAGGGGTTGTTGGCTGCCTGTTGAGGACCATCATGTAGAAAAAATTTATCTTAGGGATATCATGCACAAAGTGTTGGGTAACAGTTTAAACAGTTGAAGATGTGGTTCTCACCACCCTTGAAGAGTTACCAGACTCTAAGGAAGACAAAGAAAATCCATAACAACCTCCAAATTTCAATGGTGGTGAGGGTGATTTCATGTTACTCTCAGACGATAGTTTCCGCGGATTAGGCGGTGAAGAGGAGGAAGAAGATCCATCAGATTCTGAGAAAGAGGAAGAGGACGGTGACGAATACATGGCAAACCAAGATCTGGATTGGATGACTCAGGGCCCACTTGCACTTCAGGGACCACTTAGAAAACTTCTACCTATTAACCCCCCTATAAATTTTTTGACAAGCAAAGTAAGGGGCTAAGTTGTTTTTGAAGCCTTCAAAGAATGCATCTCCCCTGAAGACACATCATCCTTGAAGTCTCCTGTGCCTTTGCCTTTGATAAAATTCCCTCTGCTGACTCCCTTTATAAAGTCTCACTGATTGCAAAAGCTGTGCTCCAAAAGGCCTACATTTATCCCTTGTATCCCTGCAAAATATCCCTTTTCAACCCTTTTTTCCCTTTGTTAAACTCCCCATTTTCACCCCCAAGATCCCTCCCCTAATCCTTCTAAACCTTCCCAAAATCCCCCCTAAACCATACACACACCCCTGGTGTAGTTTTATTTCCCTTTATTTCCCCTATCGTTACCCTTTGTTGGCCTGAAAATGCACTAAAAAGGGCCAAATAACCATATTTTCATGACCATTGGGTCTTAGCCCCTTTCGCCCAACACCCTGTACTTATTCCACCACGCAAAACCGCCCGCTCATCGCGCGTTATCGTTCGGTACAAGACACGGAGCGATATGCATATCAGCCGTCCGATCTGCGATCACCCATCCCACGGTGATCGCTCCATGAAGTTCCACGGAAGTTAACCTAGGTCATCCGTACCCCTATCCCACCGTCTATCGCCCTCCGATGTGTCTTCCACCGTCGATCTCCGCTGGAAATCAGACGGCCCAGATTAGACGCACGACCGCCCATTAACCCCGTACCGCCATGTCATTTTTCCACATGTGTTCGTCGTTTCTTGTCTGTCCCCTATATAATTTCATTCCAAGGTCAAAGTTTTAATGTTTTTCAGTGGAATTGCTATTTCGACGCCGCCTAGTGCATTTCTCACTGTTACACGTTTTTCCTCCATAAAATCCTCTGCATGCATCGTCGTCCACTGTATCACGTCACCATTTCCGCAGTCATCCACACCACCCTCTCCATGCACGGTTTTCTTAATTTGTTTTCATGTTTTGCAGGGTTACAGGCAGGCGGAAAACCGCCATGATTCATATATGCTGTTGTAAAGGCACAATGCACAGGAGGAGCTGAATTTAGAGCCTGATTTTACAGAAAATGTCCAGAAAGGTGTCTGCATCGTAAATTTCATCAAATGACAGAGTTCAAATTCTGCAAACCCTCTCCAGCGCCATTAAAGTTCGGATTGCATAAACAAAGACAGTACGGGAGCAGCAGAGAGCTCGAGGCAAGAAATAGAAGATTTTTTATTTCAGGGATTTTAGAAGGCAAAGGTACCAGTTCAAAGACATCATGGATTGCATGGAAGGTCCAGCGCACAGAAAGCAATGCTATCAGGGTTTTCATATCAGCAGAATGTTTTCCCCATAAAGGACAGAGTGCCCATGCAGCTTTTATTCCATACCGTGTTCCTAGAGGATTTCCCACCTTGACAACAGTCCTACGCTATCAGAAGCATTAGTTACACAGCATGGCAGACTTATTTTTGTTCAGTTCACTAGAAGTACTACAGAGTACTGCAGCCAAAGTACATCAGAGACATACCGGACTAAATGGAAGCCTAGAGAAAACCACTCTTTCACTCAAAGAGTGCCATGGATAAATGCACAGAATTTAAATAGAAGGGGCCTCGGCCCTCTTCCTTTCCTGAGTTTTAATGCTGCATTTAGTTTTCACCTACCTTCTCTGCTCCACCGGAGCTATAAATTCATGAAGAAACTCATTGTAATGGTTGTTGATCAGTTATCAGAGAATTGCAAGTAGTTTCTTTTGAGACATAGTCTCTGTGTAAAGTTGTAAGATAGGCTGAGGAATATGATTTCAGACTGAGTATCCAGCTATTGGCAATGTTGTACCTGTTGTTATTGCTATTTAATATGACAAGCACATTTCTTTGGATCCTAATCTAAAGCAGCGGTGATGTTTTCCTATCTCTGTGTTTTAATTCATTTCGTTTCGTTTCTACTAGCTTGCATGAGAAATCTGACATAGGACTTACCCTTGTTAGGTACCCTATGTTGCTGCTCTCCTTGCCATTTATGTTTCTCTTCTGAATGTATTATCTGAGAAGTGATTTCAGTTGGTTTAACCAGTGTGGTGGATGTTATTTCTTGCTCTCTAATGTATGAATTAAATGGATTTACTTCTTAGACGCCTCTTGTTATATATTTAGTTGGAATATTTGGGAACACTGGGGATTAGAGTTAGCCCTGTCCACTAGGATCCTTGTGCAACCAGCTGACCTTTCTAAGATCCCTCAAGCTGGAGGCCGAAGCATTGAGAGTCCAAAGTCTCTCTCTGATCTCAGGTCTTTAACTTTGTGTTCTAATCTTTATTGTTTTCTCCTCCCTTACCATTCCATACCACACTATCATCTTTAAGATCCAATGTTTTAGATGACTAGCCCAACTGAAAGCCTGCATATTGATTAGCAAGCAAATCCTTTCCTGACTCCATTGCCCAATGGTCTTGAATACTCCCTGGAATATTTCACCTCTGCCTGAATCCTCTTTGCTCATCCTTGTCTTACATTGAACCCTTCTTTCCTGATAACCAGCAACCAAACAAACAATCAAACAAACAAACCTTGTGCCTATAACTAGCCTAACATCTTAAATTTTGAGCTTCAAAGACATATACCTTTGACATATCATAGAGAGATCCCTCTCTGGACCCAGGAGAGCTAGATCCTAAAGTCTGAAAGTTGTTTGATGTTGTCTCATCTTTTGGTCTTGCCAATCTAGCCAAAACATGGGAACCCCAACATAATGGCGACTCCGCTGGGAAATTTCTGAGTTTTTCTCTCCTTGCTACATCATAAGAGCCTCAGAAACCTATAATCTCTGGTTAGGTTGGTAGTTAAACACTCCTTTTCACAGATCAACCTCTATACCATTTGTTGTGTTCTCCCACACTCTTAGACAGAATCTGGAAAGGGCCAGGTAGCCTCCAGATCTCACACTCTTTCAGAGGTGACATATCTGGTAAATGCCCTCCCAGTCAATCTCTGGTTAGAGTTCGCTGTGTTTTCAAGATATCCTTGAAAAGGGACATCTCATAAGCACTGTGGTGGACAGTGTACCCTCCAGGAGCATCATAAACCTTCCGCCTGGGGACTCCATAATTCCTAAACAATTTAAAGACTCCACTGGTGATCAGTAGGCCTGCTGATTATCTTGGTTCACATTAGACTCCACTGGGAGACCAAAGCCATTACAACATCAGCCACAATAGAAGTAACAAGTAGGGTTAAGCTACTTGGTCAGAAAACAACATTCTGGCTTTCAGAACCATTCACACAAGAGCTTAACCTAACCCAAAACCCCCTGAAATAGTTGATAACCCTGAGAGCATCTTCAAGAGGTCTCATGCACCTAAAAGACCAACTATTTCCAGTCACATCCATAGAGCTAACTCTACACCAGAAGACTTTACAGCTCTATCAGACCCATTTTTTGACCTAGGCACTCAAAACAGTTTACCAAGAACTAGGTCATTTAGTGTCCTAGACCAACCAGATCTTGAGTTCCCTGGTTCACCACCCCAAAGTGGTAAACACCCTGGGGATAGACAGACCTCTCCATCTACACCTCCTGATATTCACTTCATTCAAAACTTGGGGCTCAGTCATCCTAGATCTGCTCATCAGTCTTCTGCTGGTCATAATATCCCTGTCATCCATATACCAGCTGCTCAAGTTAACCCTTTGCCTCATCAGAACATTATCATGGCAGCCTGGTATGCACCTCTAGTTTTACATCAGCCTCTAGTACCCTTACCCAATGATTATCAATCAAAGATCCCACACTTCACTGCAAAAGAGTCTACCACAGCCCAACACCATGTAGATAGGATGGAAGATTCTTTTGACTACATGGAAATAGATGATGATACAGTCAAAATGAGAATATTTGCCCAGAGCTTAGGAAGTGATGTGAAGAAATGGTTCAAAGGCCTACCTCCTAATAGTATCCAAGACCTTCCCACTTTATATCAGACTTTCATACACAAATGGGAAGTTAAGGCAAACCCTCTCCAAATCCTAGCAGAATACAAGAACCTGAAAAGGAATGTAGGAGAGAGTGTCCAGGACTACTCTACAAGGTTTAACAACGTTTATAATGCTCTTCCACCACACATGAAACCTCCTCTAGGTATGGTCCTAGTGAAATATCCTGAAGGTTTGGATGCTGACATGGCTTACCAGCTTAGGGAGAGGGATTACAACACATTGGAAGACATGCAAAAAGGAGCAGTGAGTGTAGAGGCAAATCTGATTGAGAAGAAAGCAAGATTGAGAGCTGAGAAAAGGGTAACATATAGAGATGACAATGTAGCTTCCACATCTGACCCCAATTATGACCGCATATCCAAAAACATGGAAAAGCTACAACAAATGATGGAAAAAATGGTTGTCACAGTTAGTAACCAAAACAGAAATCAAAATCATAACCAGAACCAGAACTTTAGAAGAAACAACACCCCTCCCAACAGACAAAGAGAATCAGATCAGCAAGTGATTCCCCCATTCCAAGAGAACTTTCTTGATGAGGATGAGGGGATCATAGAAGAGTCTGAGGGGAACACAATAAACATGTTTGAAACAGAAAATTCAATCCACAACTGTTACACAGAAGAAGATCAGCCCTCACCCTCATATTGGGATGAGGAATGGTTAGAATCTGAGGATTACAGGTTAGTATTTGAAAATGCCATGATGCAGGTCAAAGAACAATATGAACTTAGAAGAAAAAAGAGCTTAGATACTGCCAAACCAAAAGATTTTGAGGTTACCATCAAGAAAAGACCTGAGAGATCTTCTAAGGCAACTGCTGAAAGTAACAAATCAGCAGCTGAGAGTTCTGGAAAGAACAAAGAAAAGGACAACCAAAACACTGATAAACAAGGTAAACCAACAAGCAGTACTAACACTGCAGTTAGTACTCCTGATAAAACAGTTTCCAACACTGTACATAGTGAGAATCAGCACACTGATTCAGCCACCAAGTTGGTGACTAACAAAATAGAGTTGAACATTCCAAAGAGTCAGTCCACTTTCAATTTGGAGAGTGAGATTGCAAAAATTAAAATCTTTGTCCCACTCTCTGAGCTGGCCACTCAGGATGTATATAAAGGCCAAATTTTGAAAGCATTAAATCTAGGTGAGAACAGTGACACTGTAAATCTGAGTGATGATCAACCTGTCCTTCTGTTTGGTCCAAAGATAGAAGGAAAGTTTAAGGAAGGGGTAGTGCCACCTTTCTATATCAGTCTCAATGTCCATGATAAGATTCTCCACAATGCAATGCATGATTCTGGGGCATCACACAACCTGATGCCTAAAGTAGTGATGGAAAGATTAGGCCTAAAGATAACCCATCCCTATAAAGACCTATATTCATTTGACTCTAGCAGAGTAAAGTTTCTTGGCCTGATCAAAAATTTATGTGTGAGCCTTACCCAAATTCCAGCAAAATGTATGGTCATGGATGTTGTTGTGGCAGATGTGCCACCCAAGTATGGCATGTTATTATCAAGATCATGGGGAGCCAAGCTGCAAGGAACTATGCAGATGGATGGGGCTTATGCCACAATCCCCATCTTTGGCCAACTTAGAACACTGTATAGAGAGGCGCAAATGAAATTCCTGGTTAGTAGCCCCGAAAAGCCTGAAAATTCACCTTTATACTCTGTACATACAGATCTTGACTCCTTAATCCTCTGTAATGATGAATCCTCAGAGGGGTCGAGTCCAAAAACAGAGATACAAACAAGGAAACAGAGCCCATGGATTTTAACATAATGGCTACTCTAGACTCGGAGGAGAATGATGTAGAAAACTCAGAACAGTGCACTGAAACAAAAACTCAAAGTGAACCAGAAACAAAACCCAATCAGCCAACTAGTCATCTCTCTGATTTCCACACCCATGATGAAAAACAAAACAACCCACAGGCTAGTGCAGCTCCTATAATGCAACATTATGGCGAACCCAGCTGTAGGGGAGGAAGTGTTGATAAAACGAAAAATGAACCCTTGTGGGAGTTGAATTTCGATGGGTCATGCACCAAGAGAACTGTTGGAGCAGGAGTGTGGATACATAACCCAGAGAGTGATTATGCAGAGAGCCATGCCTGCAACCTGCACTTCAAATGTACAAACAATATTGCAGAATATGAGGCTCTTATCCTAGGCTTAACTCTGTTGAAAAAACTAGGAGCCCGTAGGATAACTGTGTGTGGGGACTCTGAGCTGATTATCAAAAAGGTGAATGGTGAATACACAGCAAAACATCCTAGATTGAGAGCTTATAGGAATGACACTATGGATTTATTGAAAACATTTGTTGAATACGAATTAGTGTTTGTTCCTAGGAGTCAAAATGTCATTGCAAACGGATTAGCTTGCCTAGCTAGTTCATACCCTAAGACTCCAAGCGACCAACAGATCATCATTCAGACCAAATTCAGACCTGCAGTGCCGGATAATGAAAAATGTTGGCAGGTTTTTGAAGGAGATAAACAGATTGAGGATTTCCTCGTAGGCAGGAATGAGTTTGAATTTTCTGATTCAGACCCCAAATCTGACAGTAGCTGCCTAAGTGAAGAGTCCTCAGATGAGGAAGAACCACCCTGTAACATAGGAATAAACACTTTAAACGAACGGATTGGAAATCCAAACGAAAAATGTGAAAACGCAGATAGTGAAGACGTAGAGGTGCTGTAGGCCGAAGATAAGAACATACCTCGAGGTATGGCACCCTTAGAGGACCTTTTTGACTTTGATGATGTAGCGAAAAAGCCCACAATTGAACATGCAAACTCTGATGTCGAGGAATGCAACATAGGCACTAAAGATAAGCCCAAAATGATCAAATTGGCTAAGTCCCTGCCTGCAAACATGAAAAAAAAATACATTGACCTATTCAAGGAATTCATTTATGTGTTTTCTTGGAGTTATGAGGACTTAAGGGCCTATGACACAAACATCATACAGCATAAGATACCCTTGAAAGATAATCAGAAGCCCTTCAGAAAAAAATTTCGCAAAATAAACCCAAAACAATTGCCTGCATTGGAAAAAGAGATTAAGAAGATGTATGAGGCAGGTATAATTGCGCCTATGAGGTTCTTTGATTGGGTATCAAACCTAGTGGCTATGAGAAAGAAAACAGGGGAGATCAGATTGTGCATAGATTTCAGGAATCTTAATAGAGCCTCACTCAAAGACAATTACCCTTTGCCAAAAATGGAACATATTCTTCAGAGGGTAGTAGGTTCTAAAAGGATCTCCCTGCTAGATGGTTTTTCAGGTTACAACCAAGTCTTAGTAATCCCAGAAGACCAACTCAAGACAACCTTTACCACCCCATGGGGCACTTTTATGTATGTAAAGATGCCTTTTGGATTGATGAACACTGGTGCAACCTTCCAAAGAGCAATGGACATAGCTTTTTTAGATGAGATAGGACACTTCATTGTCATCTATCTGGATGACATAATAGTCTACTCCAAGACTGAAGAAGAACACCTAGAACACCTGAGAAGAGTGTTTGAAAAATGTAGAAGGTTTGGTCTGTCACTGAATCCTAAAAAGACTATATTTGGGCTGCAAGAAGGTAAGCTTCTTGGTCACATCATATCTGAGAAAGGGATTAGGATAGACCCACAAAGAGTTGAGGGAATACTACAAATCACACACCCGAGAAACATCAAGGAGTTACAGTCCTTTATTGGGAAAATCAACTTCCTTAGGAGGTTTATTCCCAACTTAGCTGAACACCTTAGAAATATGACTAACATGCTGAAGAAAGGTGTAGGAGTTAAGTGGACTGTTGAAGCCAAGAAATATTTTGAATCAGTTAAACTTGCACTCACCCAGGCTCCTGTTCTAGTCAGCCCAAATTTCTCAAAAGAATTTCTAATTTTTTCATTTGCCTCTGAGCATACAGTGGCTGCAGTTCTGCAGCAGAAAAATCTAGAGGGAATGGAACAACCCATTTCTTTCTTCAGCAAAGCACTCAGAGATGCACCCTTGAAATACAACATAATGGAAAAACAGGCCTATGCTCTGGTTAAGGCCTTGAAAGACTTTAGGGTGTACATACTGCATTCCCACACCATAGCCTATGTGCCAAATATAGTGGTTAAAGACATCTTGTCCCAAGACCCAGACGGGAAGAGGGGCAAATGGATTGCTGTGATCTTAGAGTACGACCTTGAGATAAAACCCACAAAACTGACTAAAGGTCAGGGCTTAGCTCAACTAATGGTTGAATCAAATCTGCAAGCCTTTGAAATTAACATGGTAGATGCCTTGGATGAGCAGCAGGGATTTCCTGATCCCACTGTTGAGGAGAAGTTTCAGAGCTCTCCTTGGTATTCTGACATTCTGTATGTGCTTACACACCTCAATGCCCCTCCTGAACTATCAAAGACCAAGGCCAGATTCTTAAAGCTAAAAGCCAGGAGCTATTGCATAATGAATAACTGCTTATACTGGAAGAATCCAAATGGCCTATTGCTTAAATGTTTGCCTGAAAATGAGGCAGAGAGAGTTAAACAAGAATTCCATGCAGGAGAGTGTGGAGGCCACCTGAGCTGGAAGGCTACTGCAAACAAAATACTCAGAGCTGGCTACTATTGGCCTACACTCTTCAATGATGTCCATAAGATGATAATTGCCTACCACAAATGCCAGATTTTTGAAGGCAAAAGAAAACTCCTCCCCTTACCTCTACAACCCATCATTGTTGAAGGTCCCTTTCTGCAATGGGGCCTAGATTTCATAGGGGAAATTCATCCTGTTTCTTCTGCACAACACAAATGGATCCTAACAACCACAGACTACTTCACTAAGTGGATAGAGGCCATACCTACTAGGAATGCCACAAATTCAGTCATCATTAGTTTCCTAGAAGGTCATATCCTCTCTCGGTTTGGCTGCCCAAGGAAAATAATCACTGATAATGCTGTTGCTTTCGGATCCAAGAAAATGGTTGATTTTTGTCACAGGTATCAAATAGCACTCAATCATTCAACTGCCTATTACCCTCAAGGTAATGGATTAGCTGAATCATCAAACAAAAGCCTGGTGACCATCATCAAAAAGCTGCTGGAAGAGAACAAAAAGTCATGGCATAACAAGTTAGTGCATGCCCTGTGGGCTGACAGGCTTACAACAAAGAAATCCATTGGCATGTCACCATATCAGCTTGTCTATGGAACAGAAGTAGTGTTTCCCACCAGCCTTGGAATACCAGTGATTAAACTTGTTCAAGAGATACAAACAGAAGAAGATAGCATGGTGAGGAGAATAGACCAGACAATTCATCTCCAGCAAACAAGGGAGGAGGTCTACAACAGAGCTGTGAAGGTTCAGGAAAATATAAAGAAGTTATTTGACAAAAGAACTAAGGCCTCTGATTTCAAAATTGGAGATAAAGTTCTGAAGTGGGACTCAAGGAGAGAGGACAAAGGAAAGCACGACAAGTTTGACAGTTTGTGGCAAGGTCCCTACATCATCCAGGCCACTGTGGGTCCAAATGCCTTTTTTCTACAGGAATTAGATGGTACAGAGCTGTTTGGGGGTCCTGTCAATGGCAGGTTGCTCAAACACTACTTCTGCTGATTTCCAATTTCCAGTTTCCATTTCCATTGTACATACCATTGCAGTGTTTGTTTTCAAGAAAAAGAGAAAATGTTCAAAAAAAAACAAAAAACAAAAAAAAAAAGAGAAAAACAGAGAAAGGGAGAGGTTCAGACATGCTCAAAACATGAACCTCTGAAGTGTAAAGATTGGCTCTAATATGATCAAAACCTGAGCCAAAGAAAGTGAAGATAGTTGGTTCAAACATGCCCAAAACTTGGACCAGCAAAGAAGAAATAAGAACCAGCTCTAACAAGCCCAACATCAGAGCTGAGATGAAGAAAAGAAAGTGACGCTAACAAGCTCAAAACTTGAGTCACAAAGAGAAGAAGGATGCTGCAAAACTTCAGATTTCAAGCCTTCAAGATTTTGTTTCTAATTTTCTGCAAAGTTTTGTCCATGTGCAACTATCTTTATGCCTTGGATCCATGCAAACTAGACTGTCTAATCCTAGTTTGACTGTTTTTAAATTTCTGTTGTAGAATATAGAGAAGAAATCTGCTGGACAATTTAATCCCAGCAGATATTAGAGTAGGTAGAGAAACATGTGAGACCAACAGTTTAATCTGGTCTCATGGAGTAATAAGGGTATAAATATAATAGGTTTATTTTCTTGTTTGTAAAAAATAAAAGATGTAAAGGGTTTGCTAGTCCAAATGCACCCTAGAAGAAGAAAAAATGTTAGGATTGTAGAATGGGTAGGTAGATTGATTGGGAAAGTTTTTCTGCTAAATTGATGTCTTCACAATTGTGGCAGCTGAAAATCAAAGAAGAAAGGTGGCTCAAGCAGCAGGCATCTGGCCTACACCAAAGATCACTTTTTGAATTCTTGACTCCTTCAAGAAGAAGCCATCCCCATGTGGAGCCACTGTTAGCCCCCTATAAATTTTTTGACAAGCAAAGTAAGGGGCTAAGTTGTTTTTGAAGCCTTCAAGGAATGCATCTCCCCTGAAGACACATCATCTTTGAAGTCTCCTGTGCCTTTTCCTTTGATAAAATTCCCTCTGCTGACTCCCTTTATAAAGTCTCACTGATTGCAAAAGCTGTGCTCCAGAAGGCCTACATTTATCCCTTGTATCCCTGCAAAATATCCCTTTTCAACCCTTTTTTTCCCTTTGTTAAACTCCCCCTTTTCACCCCCAAAATCCCTCCCCTAATCCTTCTAAACCTTCCCAAAATCCCTCCTAAACCATACACACACCCCTGGTGTAGTTTTATTTCCCCTATCGTTACCCTTTGTTGGCCTGAAAATGCACTAAAAAGGGCCAAATAACCATATTTTCATGACCATTGGGTCTTAGCCCCTTTCGGTCAGCCCCCCGTACTTCTTCCACCACGCGACCGTGGCACTAGAACCACCCGCTAGCCCGAAAAGCGCTTATCTCAAATATGTATCGAGCGCAGTATTAGCCGTCGATCTATACAGATCCGACGGTCATCGCGTTCCCCGCAACGTCCACTGTTCACCCCGTCCTCTGCTCCGATCGCAGATCTGTCGTCTATTTAATCGTTGATCCAACGGCTCACAGTACACTCGCCCGGTGGTCCCCGCAACCGCGCCAACACTGTTCAAAACCATCCGGTTTCTATCGCACCGCCTTTCGGAGGTGGGCGGTATTTCTATTTTCGGAGCGATTCCACTCATCGCCCGACACGTGGCTCCGACACTATTTGAAAACCGCCAGCTCATCGCGCGTTATCGTTCGGTACAAGACACGGAGCGATATGCATATCAGCCGTCCGATCTACGATCGCCCATCCAACGGTGATCGCTCCATGAAGTTGCGCGGAAGTTAACCCAGGTCATCCGTACCCCTGTCCCACTGTCCATCGCCCTCCGATGTGTCTTCCACCGTCGATCTCCGCCGAAAATCGGACGGCCCAGATTAGACGCACAACCGCCCATTAACCCCGTACCGCCACGTCATTTTTCCACATGTGTTCGTCGTTTCTTGTCCGTCCCCTATATAATTTCATTCCCAGGTCAAATTTTTAATGTTTTTCAGTGGAATTGCTATTTCGACGCCGCCCAGTGCATTTCTCACTGTTACACGTTTTTCCTCCATAAAATCCTCTGCATGCATCGTCGTCCACCGTATCATGTCGCCGTTTCCGCAGTCATCCACACCACCCTCTCCATGCACGATTTTCTTAATTTGTTTTCGTGTTTTGCAGGGTTACAGGCAGGCGGAAAACCGCCATGATTCATATACGCTGTTGTAAAGGCACAGTGCACACGAGGAGCTGAATTTAGAGCCTGATTTTATAGAAAATGTCCGGAAAGGTGTCTACATCGTAAATTTCATCAAAGGACAGAGTTCAAATTCTGCAAACCCTCTCCGGTGCCATTAAAGCTCGGATTGCATAAACAAAGACAGTATGGGAGCAGCAAAGAGCTCGAGGCAAGAAATAGAAGATTTTTGAGTTTTTTCAAGGATTTTAGAAGGCAAAGGTACCAGTTCAAAGACATCATGGATTTCATGGAAGGTCCAGCGCACAGAAAACAATGCTATCAGGGTTTTCATATCAGCAGAATGTTTTCCCCATAAAGGACAGAGTGCCCATGCAGCTTTTATTCCATATCGTGTTCCTAGAGGATTTCCCACCTTGACAACAGTCCTACGCTATCAGAAGCAATAGTTACACAACATGGCAAACTTATTTTTGTTCAGTTCACCAGAAGTACTACAGAGTACTGCAGCCAAAGTACATCAGAGACATACCGGAGTAAATGGAAGCCTGGAGAAAACCACTCTTTCACTCAAAGAGCGCCATGGATAAATGCACAGAATTTAAATAGAAGGGGCCTCGGCCCTCTTCCTTTCCTGAGTTTTAATGCTGCATTTAGTTTTCACCTACCTTCTCTGCTCCACCGGAGCTATAAATTCATGAAGAAACTCATTGTAATGGTTGTTGATCAGTTATCAGAGAATTGCTAGTTTCTTTTGAGACATAGTCTCTGTGTAAAGTTGTAAGATAGGCTAAGGAATATGATTTCAGACTGAGTATCCAGCTATTGGCAATGTTGTACCTGACTGTTATTGCTATTTAATATGACAAGCAAATTTCTTTGGATCCTGATCTAAAGCAGCGGTGATGTTTTCCTATCTCTGTGTTTTAATTCATTTCGTTTCGTTTCTACTGGCTTGCATCAGAAATCTAGCATAGGACTTACCCTTGTTAGGTACCCTATGTTTCTGCTCTCCTTGCCTTTGATGTTTTCTACTAAATGTGTTATCTAAGAATTGATTTCAGTTAATTTAACCAGTGTGGTGGATGTTATTGCCTGCTCTCTGATGTATGAATTAAATGAATCGTTTAGATGTTCTTGTTAGGATTTAGTCGTTAGATTTGGGAACACTGGGATTAGAGTTAGCCCCGTCCACTAGGATCCTTGTGCAACCAAACACCTTTCTAAGATCCTCGTCGGAGGCCGAAGCATTGAGAGTTCAAAGTCTCTCTCTGATCTCAGGTCTTTAACTTTGTGTTCTAAACCTTTATTGTTTCCTCCTCCCTTACCATTCCATACCACACTATCATCTTTAAGATCCAATGTTTTAGATGACTAGCCCAACTGAAAGCCTGCATATTGATTAGCAAGCAAATCCTTTCCTGACTCCATTGCCCAATGGTCTTGAATACTCCCTGGAATTCTTCACCTCTGCCTAAATCCTCTTTGCTCATCCTTGTCTTACATTGAACCCTTCTTTCCTGATAACCAGCAACCAAACAAACAAACCTTGTGCCTATAACTAGCCTAGCATCTTAAATTTTGAGCTTCAAAGACATATACCTTTGACATTTCATAGAGAGATCCCTCTCTGGACCCAAGAGAGCTAGATCCTGAAGTCTGAAAGTGGTTTGATGTTGTCTCATCTTTTGGTCTTGCCAATCTGGCCAAGACATGGGAACCCCAACACTACCTACATCTGCAAACACCTAAGGTGCACTACAATGATGTTGCATGTAAACTTTTTCTGTGTACCTTAGATGGTAGAGTAGTTGTATGGTATCACAGCCTTCTTTCGAACTCCATCCAGAATTGGAGGGGTTTTAAGAAAATCTTCCTTGAAAAATTTGTTGATGATAAGACCTGTTGACCACTGGAGTGGCACCTGATGATAATGTGAAGACTCCATGCCCAAGGATGAACCAGAAGACACTTGTGCCAGCAGATATCATCAGATATCATCATGTTCAACAGAGTTTTTAAACTCTACTTCTTCTTCTCATCATTTTCTTCGTCAGTCTTCAGATTCTGCAGCCCTTCGGGGATATTGTATAAATGTCACTAGCATGATGAATAAAGCCTTGTAACAGGCCTAGGATGTCGGGACTCGATCAGCAAGCGAGTACACCTTGGAGTGTTTTTTTTTACTTGGTTAATTATTCCTTCTTTTTAGCGGCGAATAATTTTCTAGGTTTTTTCACTCATTGCATTACCCCAAAGCCGAGGTGACGGCTTGAAGGTTGAGCCCCTAACGCATCTTAGTGTCTAGAGTCGATGTATATTACCATGCTAGGTCATCTCTGAAATTTCGCGGAATTTGACTAAGTCTAAGTAGGATTTTTTAATAATTAAAAATTTCCCGCAAAATGGGATTTTTTAATTAATTTCTATGAAATGATATAATTAAGTGGCCTTAGGAAATGTCTGGGGCGTGTGACCAGTCGAAATTCATCCTCAGAGACCCAGCATTATCCTAGGACCCACTTTGAGGGTCAAAAAACGACTTATGGTCCCTCAAAAGCCGATTTTCCTAATGCCAGTGGAAAAAATGAGAAAAAATTCAAAAAAAATTCATAATTGGAAAAATTTGGAAAATTTTCCAAAGTTAAAATAAGTCAAAATTTGACATGGGAATTATGTGGAGAGGTAAAGGGTGATGTGGCACCTATGTGGGTCCCACCACATAAGGTGTAGTAGGCTGAAGTCAACATTCCAAATCAGCAAGTCAAAGGAACTCATGAGATATACGTATGGCTAAAAATTCACTTTGGATTTAATTTGAACATAGTGGAATTAAAATGCAAGGCATATTATAAAGTTGAAATTTTAATAAAGTTAGTGGGGGACAAGTAAGGTGACATGGCAAACCTTGTCATACGTATATCCCTTTGATCCAAAAGTGCAACGTACAACAGATTTTTGGCATGTATTGCTTACCACTTGGTGTCAAATTAAAAGGGGGACAAGACTGCCACATGGGACAGACTTTGTCTCCCACTTTGCTACGCCTATCTTCAGTGTATATGCAACAAATTATGAGCTCAGATTACCGCAGATTTGGGGGACAGTTCTACAGTAGTCAACGCACAGTAAGATCAGCGTACACGCAGTCTGCTACAGCTAATACGCAGCACATTTTGGCATATTATGGGCACGAATTTTATGGATTAGATGTCAGTTCTGACTAGAGTTTGTCTCCCACTTAACTCATGCATTGTTGCTCAGCCAATTAAATCATACGCAGTCCTAGTCTACAGCATACATCCAACACAGTGGGACAGCCATCAAGCCTATACGTAGCAGCAGTCAGTTAGCACTTTCTCGGTGGCATTTAACTAAGGTAACAAGTAGAGTTTAAAGGGAGTCTGTCTCCCACTTACTGCAGTTGAATACACACATGGCATCAACAATTCAATACACATCAGTCAACAAGAAAGTACGCTGCTAGTTAAATATATTCACAGGCCAGCAGAGGTAATTTGTTACTTCAGTTTGAAGATTTGTGACTGCCACTTGGAGACTCAGCTTATGACTGGGACTGAATATTATGTCTCACTTATGTGATAGATTGATCATTGGGATTGGCTCGCAATTTCCTATTTAAATGAGCCTTGGGCTCTCATTGTATAGTGTGGATTTTTGAAGCTTGTGCTTATTGTTATTATGCCGAAATTGTTATTGAGCTGAATAAAGAAAAGTCTTTGGGGTTACTAGCTTCTCTTGTGGTGCATTATTTGGTTGATGAGGTATACTTGTTTCATTTGATATTGTTATTTATCGCAATCTAGTTGTTTTTCTTTGCATTTGCCTGAAGGCACTATTGTCTAGGGAGGGGAGATTTGTAGCTATCTCAGATCTCCTTTGGACTTGGTATGTTTTGCGCTCTTGTTGTAGCTTGTTATTTTCGATGAAATGACAAGCTCAACGTGGCCTCTATATGCCAAGTTTCTTTTGCACTAACAATTGGTTTGCAGAAATTGGTGTGTTCAAAGGACAGGTTGCCAAGTCCATTGGAGTGTGAAGACTTTTTTTTCGATTCGAATAAGTCAGCTCCAAGGATATCAGAGGTCTCATAAGTTGTTCAAGCCAACAATCTCATAAGACATCAAGAGATTTATCTAAAAGGGGGTTTCATGAGCCTTTTGCTTCTATTCCATCTCTAAAAAAAAAAAATCTCATATATTTCTTCTCTCATTTGTGCACATATCTATTTTATCTAGCATTTGAGGCTAAGTTGTTGGGTTTAAATCCTAATTCTCACTCACTAAATCAACTCTTTCAAGATGATCTTAGTGAGGGAATTTGTAACATATAGTGTATTTTATACTTGCATTGAGTTTCTAACTTTTTCCTTCGCATGCATGTGATTTCCTCTCACATATTTCAGCACTATTTCTTTGGCATGCTAACTCTTTTGCTTGTTTGCCTATAGGTGTTCTTGGAAGCAATCTAAGTTTTTTGAAGAAAGGGAGCTAAAGCATAGGCTAAGGAACACTCTTCCGTTTGGAACCTCAACTCCAAGTTCCGCCTTATCACTTCACCTCTACTTCTAAAGCCTCATTCTTTTGAGGAATTGTAGCCGCCGTTCACCTCAAGGCTTTAAGCCTTTACTTTGTAAACATCTCACAAGTAATTTTTTTTTAAATCTTACACTTGTAACTTTGGGAAAGAGCAACTTTAAAACGCATATTGTAAGCTCTTCCCAATCCCCTCATTTCTATAAGAGGGCCTCATTTTCATTAATAAAGAGCTAACTGTTCTTGAGGGAGCTTGGGAAGTTTTTCCCATGGTATCTCACCTACTCATTTAGAGGGAGGAAATCTTCTTGAGTGGGTAACTTTCTTTTGCTTAGTTTTTCTTTTAATTTTCTCAAACTAAATCACTTGCATTCATCGTTTCGTTTGCTAATCTAGTCTAGTTGCATGTGAATAACTCATATGTTCATTTCGTTAATTGCTTAGATCACATAGTCATTTAAATTTCCTCAATTGCAATCTCATTTGCCATCACTTACTTATGTTTTGTGATCTACGCCTCATTTGGATAAGTTTCACAACATACTACAAGTAAAGAAGCATAGCATTTCAATTTATGGCAACTTGAGTTATTGTTCTAACTATGAAGCATATTTAATTGAATCATCTCCATCTTTTACACAGCACTTGCAAACTCATTTCCATATCATTTAGGCATTTCACTTTGCATACTAGACTTGCGTCTCTAAAAATTAACCTCCAACTTAAGTTGGTTGTATAGACATTAGGGACCCTCCACCCCTATGGACTCCTCATTGTGAGATCCGAATTTCGGGCGAGGGTGAGGTCTGGGGACAGGAGTTCAATTGTAACATTGCTTTAGAACTAATTAATAAAATAAACCAGGAGCACTATCTCATCACATTTACATTGCAAAGTTCCCAAATTTTATTTTGCTATCTTGACGGTCTAAAGATTCACGTGCAAATATTATCTCAAGAAGCACTTTGATGCAATCATTTTTAAATTCCTTAAAATTTGCAACAAGTTTAATTCTATGGTACTTGGAAATTTGCTTCTACATACAATTTCAGTGCATGTTGTCATTTTAATGATCATTATGCTTATGGATAATTGATATATCTCGTTTCATTGGCAAATACCCTTATTTGGTGTTGCAAATTTAATTGCATATTGTGATCTTGGTCTAACACTTCCTTTGTGGGATTATTGTCATTATATCTTGATTTTTATTTTTGAGGAAGCATTTGTTATCTACTTTAAAGCACTGGTCTATATTTTGAACACGTCATTGAATATTGCTCATATACTTATATGCTTGTTTACATATTGGAAATCAAGTCATCTTTGATAGTAATTCCTTCTAATCAATTCTCCTAGAAATCTCACATCTTTAACTTAGTTTCCCTTTAGGGACCACCCCCCTTAGCTAACCTAGGAGATAGCTTAAACGGAGAGAGTTGGGAATAGGTGACAGCCCCTTCTCTGAGTTCCTTGCCACCAACCACACCTGTGGGGTTGAAGGCTTTTCCCACTAACTGTAGGTAGGTGTAGGCGGCAAGCGATAACAAGACCCCCTCCATGTTATTGAAAGAACTAGGTAATCATAAGATGGAGCAAAAGGAGAAAGTGAAAGATTTCAATCAGAGGCTTAACCACATCTTGAATAAATTCCCAGCAAACACGAAACCTAATGACTCCATCACCATAGATTACTACACTTATGCCTTGCCAGCAAGCATTGGGCAGTTTGTGAAGCGAACTGCGAAACAAACTCTTATGGAAAATTATGAAGAGGTGATCGGGGTTGAAAAGGACTTGCGCGCAATTGGGTTCATCGTAGATGATGAACCTGCCAAAGACTCCAAAGACACGAGTAAAAGGTCTCAGGCCTCCGTAAGAAAGGCCAAAGAGAAAGAAAATTTCGATCTTGAAAGCTTGACCCGTCTATTTAAGACTTTGTCAAATGAGATGGCAGAGTTTAAGGAAAGGTCAAACGATACCATTGTGAGCAGCAAGCCTCCCAGATTCAACCTGTTCATAAGGATTGTGGATTCCAGCAGCAACACTAATCAATTGGCAAAGTTTGCGCAAAGCTAGAACGTTGTATTGAATATCGAAGGTTTGGGCATGGATCAATATTGTACATATCATCAAGCATATCATTCTGAGAAAACATGCCCACAATGGAATCACACCATGAATGTTCTTGCTAAGCATATTTGCGATGCAATACTTGCTGATGAGCAGAACGAGCCTGAAGAAGAAAAGGAAGAAACTCTTGCAGCTGAAGGGACTCCAAGTGTGGGGCATGTAGTGAACATGTTCAATTGCATACTCACAACCCAAAAAAGCACAACCGAGAAACAACCTCCGAGTGATCCTCTGGCCCAGAAGCAGACCAATCAGTACAATTTGAGAAGCCAAGGGCCGACCACTAAAGCAGAAACTCAAAGAAAGTTTTTTAAGAAAAACCAGTTCGCCCATCAGTTCAACACATAACACTTACAGCAAGTCTGGGAAATCAGTCTCAACAAAAATTACTTCTGCAAACAGTAAGAATAAGACCATCGCTCCGGAATTCACAAACCAAGTCACATCCCCAAACACTTCGACAATCCTTCCCACTATAGATTACAAAATAGTTGAGGACATGAAGAAGGTTCGTGCAAATATTTCAATGTTTGAGCTAACAAAAATCACGAGCCAACGAGACATCCTCTTACACGCACTTGGGCAGTCCACTACAGGCAACAATGCCTCTTCAGACAAGGGATCAAGTACATCCTATGGTTCCCTCGATTCAGTTGTTAACACTTTAATAATAGAAGCAAATACACTTTGCCCTTTATTTCTGTTAACATTCGATATTTTCAATTTCAATGTACACAATTGCTTAGTTGATTCATGTGCATCAGTAAATGTAATGCCATTATCTGTCACAAAGAAAATCAATGCAAAATGGGACAAAACAGATGCACAGATTATTCAGCTGGGCAAGGCTCTTGTCCACGCAGTTGGTGAACTCAGAGACGTGATTGTCCATTTATCATCCGACGACCGAGTTCACCTATGTATAAACATAGTAATTGTGGACATACTGAAATCATATGAAGTATTTTTGAGTAAGGACAAGTCCAGCAAGTTACAAGGGTACTTCACTACGGACTGGTCACACCTATGGCTTTTGTACAAGGGCAGAAATAATCAGATTCGAGTGAACTCAGAGAGATACATGAAACATACTATCACTCCCTTGAATGGACAAAATGAACCAGTGGCTTTTGCAGAACTTGTTTTCGGAAATTGCTTCCTGGAAACTCAACTAGGGTGTTATCTTGCACAGCCATCTCCGGTCCCGCGAGAAACACAATTGGAGATCCTTCCTTGTCCAACTTATGAAAATTATTCTTTTACAGTTAGTAGTAGTAGTAGTAGTAGTAATATTACTAGTGTATTTCGTAGTCCTTGTACATATGACATGTGTACTTTGTATTTTGATGGTTCCAAAACATAGGAGGGCTCTGGAGCTGGTTGTCTTCTAATAGACCCGCTGCAGAGAAAACATTTGATCTCTAGCTGCTTGGAATTCGAGTGCAAGAACAACACTGCAGAATATGAAGCACTTATCTTGGGTTTGCAAAGATCCATCGACATCAACATTGTGTTCTTAAAAGAAATAGGTGAATCATAAATTGTGTTATTATAGGTACGCAATACCATACATTGTGTGTCACCTCATCTTAAAATTTATCAACAAGAGGTATGGTGTTTAATTTTGCACTTCCAAGCTTTTAATAATATCTTTTTTCCTAGAACGCAGAACGCAGCTGCGAATGCATTAGCAAATGTTGTTGCTATATTATCACCGTTGGGGGACGGTTTTTCTGTAGAAATTATTTATAAGCCATCCATCCTCGATAATATTACTAATTTACATGTGTTTAATGATGACCAACAGATACTGTACTTCATGGCAAATGTTGTTGTTTTCAAAGATGCAATGATCGATGAAGACGAGCACGAAATGGCACTGCAGGATGCAACCAATACAAGTAAAAGAAATCTCATGCCGAAGGGCGTGGAATCTTTGGAAAAGTTGTATGACCTGCAGAACTGCTTCCGGGGGCCTGTCATTGCTAAAACCCACAGTTCCAGGCTGTCGCACGGGCAAATTAATTTGGGAAATGAAAAAGATCCGAAGTTTGTCAATCTTGGTACTTGTTGCACACCACAGGAGCGGAAATTTTTTATCCGCTTGTTTAAGTAGTATGGAGATGTATTTGTGTGGACGTATGACGAGCTTAAAACTTATGACACGAAAATTATCCATCATGTGATTTCGATAAAAGAAGGGGCCAAGCCATTCCAACAAAAGCTAAGAAAAGTACATATGACGCTTGAACCTCTCATTCAGAAAGAGTTAAGAAAGTTGTTAGATGCTCGGATCATATACAAAGTGCGGCATTCGAGTTGGGTATCAAACTTGGTCGCAGTAAGGAAGAAATCTAGGGAAATCCACTAATGTGTTGATATCCAAAATTTAAACCGCTCCTCAAACAAGGATAACTACCCCGTGTCGTCTATGCAACAGATACTGCGAACATTATCGGGGTCAGAAATGTTTTCTTTGTTAGATGGATATTCTGGATATAACCAAGTTCTAGTCTCAGATCCTGTCAGACTTAAAACCACATTCCGCACGAAGTGGGTCACATTCACATTCAAGCGAATGCCATTTTGGTTGATCAATGTTGGTGCTACATTCCAACATGACATGGACATCACATTCCGGGGATTGATTGGACAGCGCGTAGTGGTCTATCTTGATGACGTAACAGTGCTTTCCAAACGCAAATCGGATCACATATGCCACTTGAAGAAAAATTTTGAGCGATGTCGCAGTTACGGGGTATCTCTTAATCCCAAGAAGAGTATTTTTGCAGTGTTCTAGGGTAATATCTTGGGCCACATCATTGCCAAGAGTGGGATTAAAAGACCCGGAGAGGGTAAAAGAAATTACGCAGATTCCCTTCCCAGCAAACAAGAAGGCTATGCAGTCCTTTCTTGGGAAAGTTAACTTCCTCCGTAAGTTCATCTCCGACTACGCTCAAATTGTCAAGCCAATACAGGAGATGGTGAAGAAGTATGCAATCTACAAATGGGATAAAAGGGAAAAGGATGCGTTTTAACTTTTTTCGTATCAAACAGGCTATCACAGAAGCACCAGCATTATACAACCGAGATTTCTATAAAGATTTTTTTGCTTTACACCTTTGCTTCTGACACTTCTCTCGCCGCTGTACTCACACAAAAGGATGATCTGAACAACGAGCGACCCATCTCTTTTATGAGTGTTAGTCTTCAAAGACCCGAACTCAACTACCCCGTTGTTGACAAACAAGCTTATGCGATATACAAGGCGGTGAAACACTTCCGACCCTATCTCTTGAAAAATCACTGCATTATCTTCGTTCCACACCTAGTAGTCAGATCACTGCTTTTCCAACAAGATCTGGGTGAAAGAAGGGTGAACTAGATTATTGGTTTGCGAGAGTATGATCTAGAGATGAAGCCAGTTCACACAATCAAGGGCCATGGTCTATGTCGACTAGCGGCGGAAGAAGTGGACGCAAAGGAAGAAGAAGATCTTTCAAGGTGGGAGCAATAAATTGAAATGTATAATGTTGAGCGAGCCTTCCCCACTACTAGCACAGAGTCTTGGTACATTGATGTGCGCCAATACCTTAAGCACGACACTGTTCTCTCCCATTTATCTGCACGGCAGAAGAGGGAACTTAGACTGTGGATCATTATCTCACCAATTGGTGCATGGGGTGCTTTTCGAAAAGCATCATAATGGAGTGTTGCTTAGGTTCTTGGTGTTAGTTTTTGTAGCATCGGATGTGTTCTAGCCACAATATTTGGCAAAGTGACTAGAATACATGTATTCTCCAATACCCATAAATAGTTTCTGGAAATTCCACCTAGAGACGACTTAATTAAATTAATTAGTCAGTTTTTAATATTTCCTAAGTCTAAACTTAGGAAATATGATTAATTAAAAGGAATTAATTAAGTCATGGTGACAATGTTCTAGATAAGTACATGGATCGATTTCTAGTTAATCCTAGCCATCGATTAAGATTTAATCGTGGACGTTGAAGTCTCAACGGAGAATTATAAGAAGTCGATGGGGCTTGGAGAAGATACACCAACAGTTCGATTTCACTGGCAGACCAATTTCCAGAGTAGCAGAATTCAGTTTCCGGAGAGAGAGCTAGTGAGCTCGAAGCAATGAGAGAGAGACAGAGATAGTAAGGACGGAGGAAGATTTTCCAGTTTTGTTGAGTACATTGCAGAGAGACAGTGATTGCCACAGAGAGGCAACACAAAGCTTCAGTGGGTAATTCGTATTTTGTTGGGGAGAAGAAATGATTCAATGCCAGAAGTTGCGCAGAGATTCCGAAGGCCAGGATAATCCATTTCCCAAACAGCAGCTGGAAAGTTGGCAAGAGGAGATGCAGTTCCGAGCTTGTGGGACGCAATACTGCATAGGCTAACACAGTGAATGCACAGAGGGAGCAAGGAGCAGCTCAAATCAAGCTGAGGTCAGTGTTAGATACCCTGTGGAGTGAGAATTTTTCTCTCTAGTTTTACTGTGAATTATTCCTCTGTATTGGATTGCTATATTAAGCATCCATGGTTTTGTACTCAGATTTACTACTGCCTAATAATCAAACCCTCAGTTGTTGCACCAGTTTTTCCGAGTTGGGTTTTTCCGGGGACTTAGTCCAAAAATAATGGTGTCAATTTGTGTGTGTGCATCTATTCTTCCAGCATTTATTTTTCTTCCGCGGTATTTGTTTTGTGAAGACTGTAGTGTGTTTGTTTCGTTATTTGTCGTAACACAGTAAATAATTTTTTTAACAAATAGAAGAAACAATATCAGTTGTTGCAGTAGGATTCAGGGTATCCGAATTTTCACATGGTATCAAAAAGAAGATAGAAAGCAAGAGAGCTTGTTTCCAGAAAAGAAGACGAGCTTTGTAGCACTGCGTAAGTAGCTGCTCGAAACCCTAGAGGTAGCGCAAATATTTTTGGCCAGGAGGAGATGAGGCAAAGGGTGCAATAGTATTTTTCCTTGCAGAGCAGATCTCCCATTGGACGCAATATTTTGAAGCAGTTGCTATTGAAAAATAGTGTCAAAAGGAAGAAAGAGTACACACTGAGGGAAATATTTCCTCAGGGAACTTCTAGTTCAGAAGTTCGATTTCTCATTGCAGAGCAATAGTCGCTGTGGGAAAATTTACTCACTCCAGCAGGGAGTGCGTAGAGCCTACAGCAGTTGCCCAGAGGAGAAGAGGAGGATTTGGACTTACTTTTGCAGAGATGGCATCAACAGGGTTGAGAGATCAAGATCGGTTGGACAGAGCATCCAACTATGTTATCTAAAAGGCCAGGATTTCATGTCTTCTAGATGAATACGATCTCAAGGCTTGCATCGATAACGAGGTCGTTGTACCCACGGATCCAGATCAGCCGAAGGCCTACAATAAGGAGATGGAAAAGGCAAAGAGATTGATTCTCGATGGGTTTGAGATCATGTAGTATCACATATAACTGGCAAGGACACTACCAAGCAGATGTGGGATGCTCTCGCTACGCTATACCAGGGATCTTCTGAGCAGCGAAAGATGTAACTTGAGGAGAAGCTAAGATGTGCCCGTATGTAGAAGGGGGAGCGCATATACCCCTACCTCACCAGGCTTCAAGATGTCCCAGACCAGCTGTCAGCTATAGGGTCAGTGCCCCAACCTATAGAAGTGATGTGGTTATCTCCTAGAAGTGTTTCTGAGGACTTGCATGTTTTTGTCCAGAGTATTTTGGGAAGAGACAAGTTGCCAGAGTGGGACAGGATGTGGGCTGATTTGCAGCAGGAGGAGATGAGGTGAGATTTAGTGAAGAGTACCATTAGTGGCAGTAGCAGTGGGACGAAGCAAGTGAAGGAGGAGGAGAATGTGGCCCTCGCATTAAAAGGGTAGTGCAGGAAGAAGTACCTTTCTAAGGTCAAGTGCTTCGGGTGTGGCGAGTTGGGCCACTACAGTATTTAGTGTCCTCTCACAAAGAAGGACAAGGAGGAGAGCAGGCTACTTCCTCGAAGATCAATAGTTTGTTCTCCAGGTTGGAGGAAGACATTGCTATGATAGAAAAAATTCCTCCTGTAGTGAGGTGGGGTGACTTGTTTTGTAGGCCCAGAGTGCTATAGGATGGGCAAGATTCTTGAGGACGTCCATGTGAAAATTCCTAGATCTGACAATCTAAGGAATCCTACTGCAACTATTTGAGTTACTTCTCCTATTATGTAAATTGCATTTACATAATTAATTCAAAATGAATTATTGAAGTAACTACTAAAGCAACCTACACTTAATTAAATATGATTCTGAAACAAGGAAACTGAGCAAGAAATCAATCACACATAGGACACCTTTATTTTGGACTGTCCCCAGAAAAAACCAATGCAGGAAAACCGGTGCAGTAGATCTGAGGGTTTGTATTATTAAGTAGTAGCAATTTCTGAATACATCGCTGAATACCTCAAGGGTTATTCAGTTACAGAGATAAATACTGGCAGAAAGAATTGTGAAAATACCTCACTCAATCACTGGAAAATCTAGCTGATCCGATCACTGAAAAAGTTGCCCATGGAGGTCTCTGCGTAGTCGCTGTGTAGGCCCTGTGTCAACTCCTCTAAGAAATGGGTCACCCCAGCTATGGATCGATCTGACTCCCAGAATCACAGATCTCAGCCTCCCAGTCTCACACCCTGGCTTCTGGCTTCTGGATTAGTTACGACAGTGAAATCTTGAAAACCCTCTCAACCACTACGCATCCTCTGCGTAGCCCTGCGTAACTCTGCGCTGGCTCTACGTCAGCCTAACTGACTCTGCGTTGGCTTTGCTTGATGTCTCTCTACCTCTCTTTGCTGATGATTCTATGGCTAAGAAAATCTCTCTCTGAATGCTATCCCTGCCCCTCATTGCACTAAATCACTTAGATCTGATCTTCGTCCGAGCACTTGTTCCGTCATAAGAATTAGATGTCAAGATTCACTCCATGTGTGTCTTTCCAAATGACCCTCAGGCCTTCCTTTATAGTATTTTCGTTGAGAAATCAACTGACAACAACCGAGATTAAATCTATAATCAACAGCTAAGATTACAACATGACTTGATCTTCGCTTTCTAGATCATCCTCACGCTATTTTATTAATACCTTTTAATTATTTAATTTCTTAATTTATACTTAGGGTCTCCATTAAAATAAATAATTTTTATAATCAAACATGAACCGAGTGGAATTTTCACAAATGTTTTATGGGTTCTTTGGAATACCATTGTCTAAGCCTCTCCACCAAATTTGGGGCTTATATCACTTCTTATGCTACCACAAATCAACACTCCCTCTTAGCGAGGAAAGTGCTCTATCAATATGCTTGCTGCACACTGCTCTGACCCTGAAGCATCCTCTGCGCTGCTGATGTCCATTAACCATTGCGTTGATGCTACCACTGTACTATTGCCCATGACATTGCCACTGCCACTATTGGATCTATACTACAACTCCATCTCAAGTGTTGCATCTGCTATGCTGCTAACACTGCCACTGTGAACACTACATTTGCAATGTCTGCATTGCAACTCAGTTGTTGAGAGAAGCAACTGAAAACCATCCAAACATTGAACAAGTGTTCAGTGGATGCACCTCGGTGCTAGAGACTCTGACTGGTGATAACTACTGCATTGTCCCTCTGATGCACTAATTGTTGCTGCTCTGCACTGCACAATATTGCTTTGCACTCCTGTGTACTGCACTACTACTGCTACGTTGCTGCTCTGCGCTGCTACTGCTATGTTGTTGCTGCTTTGTTTTGCGCTGCTCCAGAAATTGGTGTTGCTACCCACTGCAACTGTCGCTCCATCACTCCTCGGCTCCCACTGAAGACTCCTCCATCCCGCTACTGCAAATATGGGCTCCCGTAGCAAGGTATTGATCCATAAGGTGGGCTCCTCAAGGATCCTACCCAACTGAAGTTCAAGATGAACTACAGTTCTATGTCACCCAAATTCTCTCCTCAAGAAGCGTGGGCACTCGTAGCGAACTCATCTTGTTCGATCTTTGTGGCTGGAACTTTTGGATCATGCTTCTCATCCTTGTCCTTTTTCTTCAAGGGACATTGTGATGCAAAGTGACCCATCTCACCACATCTGAAGCATTTCACCTTTGAGACATCTCTCTTTTGTCTCTATTGCCCTTGATGCCCTTTCAATGCGAGGGCTGCATTATCGTCCTCGTTCGGACTCTTAGATTCGATCCCGTTGCTACCGTCAAGTTTGCACTTGACTAGATCTCTCCTTAGCCCTTCTTCCTCAAATGCTGACCACATCTGCTACCAACTAGTGTTTTAAAAATCGGTCGGTCTGACTCAAATTTAGCTGAGCCGACCAAGCCAACCCCCTGGCCGGACCGGCTCAGTAGAAAAATCGGTCTGGCAGTGGGTTTGTGACCAAACCAGACGAGTCGGTCACCGACTCAGCTGGTTCAGTCACAAACCAGCCGGATCGACCGAGTCTAAGTTAGACCGGCCGAACCAGTGACAGCCGGCTACGGATCCCACAAACAGCCAAATTTGCACTTGAAACCAGTTTTCAAAGGGTTGTTAGGGTTTTGGTATGCCCTCTAACCCCTCCCATTCCTATAAAAGCTACCCAACCCCTCTCATTTCCTCACATCTATCTCATTGCATTTGAGTGAGCATTTGTGAGGAATTGTGGAGTTGGTTTTTGGAAACAGCTTTGAGGAGTCTCTTGGGAAATCTTTGGAGCAGCAGTGAGGAGCTTCTTGGGCAGTCATTGGAACAGAATTGAGGAGTTGGTTTATTGGAGCGGCATTGAGGAGGCTAGAGCCTAGAGATTTTTTTTTTTTCACTTCTAAAATCTGCCTTTGTTTTTTTTTTTTTTTTTGCAAATCTGGAAATTGAAAACTTAAATTCTTGTGAAAGAAATGAACATAGAATGAGTATTTTTTTTTTGTTTTCATTTTCAGATTTAAACCTTTCATTTTCAAGTCAAAATATCAGTCTAAAATGGCTCCTAGAATGAAAGACGTTGCATATGCTGAGATGGTTGATTATCAAATGCATTGCAAATTTTGTAAGAGAAAAATTAAGGGGGGTGGAGGGGGCATTCATAGGCTGAAACTACACTTGGATGGTCTTAGAGGCCAAATTACTCCATGTGAAGCACCAATAGAAGAAAATGGGGAAATTAGGAAGGAGTTGAGAGATCAATTTCAGAAGTTTGAGAAAGACAAGGCTAGGCAAAAAGAAATAGAGGCTGAAATTGGGAGGAAGAGGAATATAAAACACATGATGGCTGCCAACCCCAATTTTGATTATGAGAGCTCTTCATCTATCCCTTGCACAGATTCATCAAACCCCTTTCGCTATGTTCATCCCTCTTAGGAGTCTATTCAAGAAAAGGGTAAGGGTACAATGAAGAATAAGGGTACTATCAAAAGTTTTTGCACACCCTCCTCTCCCTCTAATAGTGCACATGGTCCTAAAGCTAGTAGAGGTCAAGTGCAGCCCACTTTAGATCAGCGTTGTAAGAAAGAATTGAGATAAACTGCTTGTGATTACATAGCTAGATGGTGGTATGATGCTGATATCCCCTTCAATGCTTCTCATTCACTATATTATGAACCTATGTTTGATGCCATATATGATGTTGGAAAAGCTTCAAAGGCCCTACTATACATGAGTTAAGGGGATCTCTTTTGTGAAAAGAGATTTTGTCCATTGATGAATATTTGAGAGATTTCAAAAACTCATGGGCAAAAACAGGATGTACCATCATGTCAGATGGATGGACTGATCAGAGGAACCATACCATCATAAACTTTCTTATATTTTGCCCACAGGGAACCATGTTTCTAAGATAAGCGATGCCTCTGATAGGGTGAAAGATGCACACTTGTTTTTTCATCTTTTGGATGAGGTTGTTGAAGAGGTGGGGGTCGCTAATGTTGTTCAAATCATCACAGATAATGCCTCTAACTATGTTCTTGCTAGTAAAATGTTAGAGGAAAAACACAAAACCATGTTTTGGACCCCATGTGTTGCACATTGCATAGACCTCATGCTTGAGGATATTGATAAAATAGATTGGATCAAGAACACTGTAGAGCATGCCAAAAGCATAACAAAATATATTTACAATCACTCATGGATTTTGAACCTGATGAGGAAACACACAGGGGGCAAGGATATTATTAGGCATGCCATCACTAGATTTGTAACACATTTTTTGACATTGCAATCTATGCTTTCCCAACATAGAAACTTGCAAAAGTTGTTTTCCAGTGATGAATGGAATGAATGTCAATGGGCTCGCAAACAGGATGGCAAAGATGTGAAAAATAAAGTTAATGAAGAAATATTTTGGAAAAAGGCAACAGAGATTGTGAAGGTTGTTGAGCCACTGGTTAAGGTGTTGCAGTTGGTGGATGGGGAAATACTGGCTACGGGATTCATTTATGAGGCTATGGATCAAGAAAAGGAACAAATAAAGGCAACGTACAAGGAAAGAGTGGCTAAGTATGGGCCCATTTGGGAAATCATTGATCAAGGATGGAACAATCAACTCCATTGCCCTATACATGCAGCTAGGTATTTTCTGAACCCAAGGTAACATTATAAAGCTCTGGAAGAAGGAGCTTTGACTGGGGAGGCTAGAGATGGATTGATTGACTGCATTGATCGCATGATCCCCAAGGAGAGTGACCAGTTGTTGATACACAATCAGATCACTATCTTCAGCAAAGCCACAGGTACCTTTAGCAAGAACCTTGCAAGGATTGCAAGGGAATCAGATGAGCCAGGTAAACTAAGAATTTAAATTTTCAAATTCATATTTTATTATTTTGTAAAATTGTTTATAATTTCAAAGTTAGATATCATTTGTTGAGCTAACTAAAACTCATTACACAACTATGTTTTTTGCAGCACAATGATGGGAGGCATTTGGTAGCCATTGTGTTGAATTGCAGAGGTTTGCAATCCATATTTTGAGTCAAACTTGCAGTGCTTCTGGGTGTGAGTGTAATTGGTCTATCTTTGAGAGGATTCACATGAAGAAGAGAAACCGTTTGGATCAAAAACGGTTAAATGATCTAGTCTATGTCCAATACAACCTTCGACAAGAGACCTGATTCAGATCCCATTATGTTGGATGATATTGATCCAACATCAAATTGGGTAGTGGAGACTTTTCAACCAGAGTTTGACTCTGATGAGGATATTGATGTGGGTTTGGACTTCGATTTACAAGTAGAGGCTCACCCCAATGCAGATCCACTAGAAGCATCCGCAAGCCCAGGACCAAGTCCTCCAGTTGCAGTCGCAGGCACTTCCTCTATTCAGCGACGACGCAAGCACATAGCTCGTCTATATCAGGCTCACATGCTAGTGCTACAGTTCTAGTTGAGGATCTTGATGAGGAGGAGGAGCAATGGGGTTCCCCCTCTAATTCAGAGTCTAAGCTAGAGTATATTGCCTTGTCTAGCAGTAGTGACGTGTCATGTTTTGTTGTAGAGGCCATTCAGAGCCTCCTTGGTTATGTTTTTTGTTTTGATTTCTATATCATGTATGTATTGGACATTGCACTGGTGCCATTTTGATATAATGGATATATTCATGAACTTACTTTGATCATATGTTGTCTTTTGTCTATATTCTAATGCTTTTAGTTTGGAAACATGAATGAAAATCTTTAAAATTATGTTTTTTTATAAAAAAATTAATATTTAATGTATTTTTTACAAAGACCGAGTCATTGAAACTGAACCGACTGAGTCGATACTGAATCGGAGTCGAATTCGACCCTCAGCTGGTTTCGAACCCAAGTCGGAGTTTTAAAACACTGCTCCCAACTACGAAGCGTAACTCTACCCAAAATTCTTTGGACAAAAACTTGCCATTCCTCCGTGACTACCTTAAGGGCTAGCCTCACCATATTTTCCGAAGATGGAGTGCATCCCACGGCTTCCAACTAGTCCTTAATTTCCTAAAGCCTCGTGAGGAACAGAGAAATGTGTCCCCCTTCTACATCTCGACCAACCGGAGCTTCTGCTCCAAGTACATCTTCCGCTGCTCAGAAGTTCCTTCATACAGTAAGAACAAGGCCTCCCACTTCTCCCTGGCAATGTTCTTGCCAGCTACATGAGAGACTATGTGATCCTTGACACCATCAAGGATCATCCTCTTGGACTTTTCCATATCGGACTAGTACTTCTTAAGTTGATCCAAATCTGAAGGTACAACAACCACATTCACCACGAACATCTTGAGATCGTATTCATCTAGAAGGAATTGGATCCTTTCCTTCTAGATTACATAGTCGGAGGAACCCTCTAATTGGTCTTGATCTCTAAGACCATGAGCTTCCATCTCAGCCAAACAACTATCGAAATGCTCCCTCTTTCTCCCCCTCTGCGCAGCACTAGGCAGGCTTATGCACTCCTTCTGGAGCTCGTAGATATGTTGCCTTGAATTGCTGCTCAGATCCTAGAAAAAATGTTGAATTCCTTGGCTAGGAACTCACTGAGGAAGAATTCCCTGCTATGTGCTCTTTTCTTTCTTCTAACGCTTTTCTACCCAGCAACTACCTTGTAATATCCCGGAAGGCAAATAGACAGCAATACAAGCATACGACAATATAGAAAATGCCAGAAATAGAACATAAAGCAAATACTCATAAAAATGTCGGGAATGCTAAGCCATTTTATTAATCTGAGAAATAAAATGTAATACAATAGATGATCGGAATGATAGCACCTATTCTTGCTCAAGGCGAGTGAAGAACTCTCTCAGAAAAGACAGGAAATGGCTGCTCTAAGAAACTGTGTCCGAGCTGCTGGAAAACTGCCGGAAACTGCTGCTGCTGGAATGACTGGAAGATAGGGGCTGCTCCCCTTTCTGGAATGAGCTGAAACTCTGCAAATCACCTGTACTCGCCAACCCGGACAAAACCCAGAAACCATATCAATAATGGTCAGCCTCCGAAAATCACCAAAGAAACCCTCCTCTAGGAATTACGCTGCCTCTGCAAGGCTCAGCGCAGATGCCAAATGAAAATAGCTGAAACAGGGCCACAAACTCCTCAGGAACCCTCCTACTGGCAAATACTAATCCTCTACTCCGGATATCAACTGAAACTCCTGCAGAACCCCGAACCGGAACACCTCCAAGAAGAACTGCGTCCTCTCTCCTAGGGACTACGCAGTCACAAGAAGAGCCCAGCTCCTCAGCAAAACAACCAACCAAACCTCCTGCTAAAGACTAAAGAAATAACCTTACCCGAGCAGGCACTCGAAGTCCCCCGGGACTAAGGGCGAGATCTTCGACCGAAGACACTCAACGCACTAAACAGTGCTGCAGACAGGCTAAACAGCCAGCATGCTCAAGAAGACAAATGTCTAGCTCAAATATCATCAACAACAAGAATGACAAATGAGAGGGCTCTCCCACCTTTTATAACGCTGGCCTCTCTCCAAAACCCTAACGTGGTCTCCCTCTCCTCCACGTGCTCCTCCTCAATCTGCGCAGAAGCTCCTAGAGGCTACGTGGGCCCCCTCCTCTGCGTGGTGTTGGACCCCCATGGCTCCCCATAAGTTATAACGTTGTGCTACTAGGGAGATACTTTATTTTACTTAAGTGAGTTAGACCCCTCTTCTCACTTTTATTTATTAATAAACTATAGTCGGCAAACTATACAAAAATCGAATATTCCAATTAGCTATTGCTAATTAGGAATATTACATACCTGCAGAAAAATTGTGTCCCTCTGGCTCTGCTTAGCTCCCTCTGCCTCGAAAAAATATCGAACCGGAAGTCCTACCTCTCTGTCGACTAACTCAGAGAGAGACAAACTCGAAAAATCAGCCCTTCTGGCTAGAACTGCGCAATCCCCTTGGGGATTCGATCTGCTGTTGCTGTAGCAATTTGGCCTTCTCTTTCAGCGCCAGATCTGCTCTTCCTGTTTCACATCAAATGCTCTGATACCATGTGAAAATTCCTAGACCTGATAATCTAAGGAATCATACTACACCTATCAGAGTTACTTCTCCTATTATGTAAATTGCATTTACAGAATTAATTCAGGATGAATTATTAAAAAATCTACCGAAGCAGCCTACACTTAATTAAATATGCTTCTAAAACAAGGAAACTAAGCAAGAAATCAATCACACATAGGACACCTTTATTTTGGACTAAGTCCCTGGAAAAACCCAACGCTGGAAAGCCGATGCAGCAAATCTGAGGGTTTGTATTATTAAGCAGTAGCAATTTCTGAATACATCGTTGAGTACCTCAATGGTTATTCATTTACAAAGAGAAATACTGACAGAAAGAATTGTGAGAATACCTCACTCAATCACTGGAAAATCCAACTGATTTGGTGACTGGAAAAGCTACCCCTAGAGGTCTCTGCATAGGTCCCATGTCACCTCCTCTAAGCACTAGGTCACCCCAGTTGTGGATCGATATGACTCCCGAAATCACAGATCTCAGCCTCCTGGTCTCACACCCTGGCTTCCAGCTTCTGGGTCAGTTCCGATAGTGAAATATCATAAACCCTCTCAGCCACTGTGCAACCTATATGTAGCCTTGAGTAGCTCTGCGCTAGCTCTGTGTCAGCCTAACTGGATCTGCGATGGATTTGTTGGATGACTCTCTGCCTCTCTCTGCTGCTAATTCTTTGGCTGAGAAAATCTCTCTCTGGATACTATCCCTGCCCCTTACTGCGCTGAATCACTTAGATCTGATCTTCGTCCGAGCACTTGCTCTGTTAGAAGAATTCGATCTCAAGATTCACTGTGTGTATGTCTTTCCAATTGACCCTCAAGCCTTCCTTTATAGTCTTCTTGTTGAGAAATCAACGGCCGAGCTTAGATCTCTAATCAACGGCTAAGATTACAACATGACTTGATCTTCGCTTTCTAGATCATTCTCACTCTGTTTTATTAATACCTTTTAATTATTTAATTTCCCTAAGTTAGACTTACGGTCTCCAGTAAAATGATTAATTTTTATAATAAAACATGAATTGAGTAGAATTTCCACTAACGGTTTCTAGGTTCTTTGTAATACCAGTGTCTAAGCCTCTCCACCAAATTACAGGCTTAGAGCATTTCCGATGCCACCACAAATCAATAGTCCACCTCTTGAATCAGTACCTTGCTACGAAAGCCCATAGTACGTAGTAGAAGGATGGACCAGTGGCAGTTGATGCAGTGAGATGCCAGAGACAGATGCAATAGCTACTAGCAGTCATAAACAGGGCAGTGCAGTGCAGTGTTGGCAGCAGTGTAGTTGGCACATTTGCAAAGTCAGCAGCAACGTAGAGGCTTCAATGGCAGCACAGAGACTAGTAGCAGTCAGGACTCAGGTGATGGATGCATCAAACTGAACACAAATGATTCAATACTTTTGGATAGTTCTCAGTTGCAGATGTTGCAGTTGCAGCAACACCAGATGAGAGGTAGTTGTAGATGTTGCAGTGTTGGCAGCAATTCAGCAAAGTCAATAGCAGCACAGATGCAGTGCACATCGGAGTTGTGCAATAGTTGGTGGGAAGCAGTAGCCAGACATCAACAGTGTGACAGGAAATGATGCAGAGATAGTGTATTGTAGCAGCAGTTGTAGTACTAGAACATTTACCTCGCTAAGAGGGAGTGTTAGTTTTTGTAGCATCATATGTGTTCTAGCCACGATATTTGGCAGAGTGACTAGAATATATGTATTTTCCAATACCCAGAAATATTTTCTAGAAATTCTACCTAGAGACGATTTAATTATATTTCCTAAGTTTAAACTTAGGAAATATGATAAATTAAAAGGAATTAATTAAGTCATGGTGAGAATGTTTCAGATAAGTGCATGGATCGATTTCTATTTAATCCTGGCTATCGATTAAGATTTAATCGTGGTCATTGAAGTCTCAATGGAGGATTATAAGAAGAATTTGATGGGGCTTGGAGAAGATACACCAGCAGTTCGATTTCACTAGCAAATCGATTTCCAAAGTAGCAGCATTCAGTTTCCAAAGAAAGAGCTAGTGAGCTCGAAGCTGTGAGAGAGGGGCAGATATAGCAAGGCCAGAGGAAGATTTTCCAATTCCGGTGAGTACATTGCACAGAGAGTGATTTCCACAGAGATGCAACGTCGAGCCACATAGAGGCAGCGCATAGCTTCAGTGGGTAATTCGTATTTTTCTTGGGAAAAGAATTGATTCAATGCCAGAATCCGGGCAGAGAGTCCGAAGGCCAGGAGGATCCATTTCCCAGACAGCAACTAGCAAGTTAGCAAGAGGAGACGTAATTCCGAGCTTGTGGGACATAATACTGCGTAGGCTGATGTAGTGACTATGCAGAGGGAGCAAGGAGCAACTAAAATTGAGCTGAGGTTAGTGTCGGATAGCCTCTGGAGTGATAATTTTTCTCACTAGTTTTACTGCCAATCGGTTCTCTGTATTGGATTGCTAGATTAAGAATCCATAGTTTTGTACTTAGATCGACTACTGCATAATAATCAAACCCTCAGATGTTGCACCGATTTCCCGAGTTGGATTTTTCTAGGGACTTAGTCCAAAAATAACGGTGTCAATTTGTGTGTGTGCATATATTCTTCCAACGTTTATTTTTCTTCCGCAATATTTGTTTTTTGAATGCTGCAGTATATTTGTTTCGTTATTTTCCGTAGCACATAGTAAATAATTTGTTTATTTATTTAACAAATAGAAGAAAAAATATTAGTTGGTGTAGTAGGATTCGAGGTATCTGAATTTTCACACTTGGAAGCGCATGATTCAGAGAAGGTATTGCGTAATATCCATGACAGACCAACCGGGGCACACTTCACAGGCAACACAATTGCACATAAAATCATGCGGTCTAGTTATTGGCCTACAATATTTAAAGATGCTCATGCTTACGCCCGCAAATGTCTGGTCTATCAAAGGTGTGCCGTCAAAAATAAGAAGTCAGTCACCCCATTGCAGCCTATCGCAGTGGAAGAACCTTTTCAACAGCGGGGCTTGGATATTATTGGAGAAATATTTCCACATTCATCGAAGCAACACTTCTATATTCTCACTGCCATAGACTACTTCTATACCAACGCCTTAGAAATAAGCCACTTCGAGGGGGAAACCTCCAATACATTACATGAATGAACAATTCTTGGATGATACAAATTACAAAACCTCCTTTCTATATATAGGAGTCCATGGGGCCACAATGTAATCCTAGTGGGGCCCAATGTAATCCTAGCCGACCTAACAATAATAATTTAAAGGCACAATAATAACAATATGGGGGTTACAGGGGTACAATAATAACAATAAGGGGGTTATAATAGCAACAATAAGGGACTGTACTAGTAATATAGGGACCTAACATGCCCCTCTCCTTCAAAAAGGTGTTGTCCTCAACGCTTGAGTAGCTCTGGGTGCTTTTGTATAAAATTCTCATCCTCCCATGTAGAATCTTCGGTGGGTAAGTTCTTCCACTTGATGAGATACTCTGAAATTGATCGATTTCGGAGCTGTCGAGTTCTTGTTTCCATGACCGCTTCAGGTTCTAATATGATTTTTCCTTCCTCATCAAGTTCTGGCAATATTGTTTGAACTGGAAGATTTTCAACTATAATCTTCTTTAAGCATAAAACATCGAAAACTGGATGCACTCATGAAGAAGCAGGAAGCTCCAATTTGTATGCCATAGTACCAATCTTTTGCAACACCTTGTAAGGACCATAGTACTTTGGCGATAATTTATTATCCTTCTTAGCTTGCTTGAGGGACATTTGTTTGTATGGTTGTAGTCATAAAAATACCCAATCTCCTACATCAAAACTTCTCTCGCTGCGATGTTGATCTGCCTGTTGTTTCATTCGATTTTGTGCCAAATTCAGGTTATCCTTTAAGAGTTTGAGAACTTCTTGTTGATGCTCGATGTGATCTTCCACTGCTTGAACCTTCAAATTTTCTCTTAAAGATGATGTGATGGATGGTGGATGATATCCATAAAGTGCCATAAATGTGGTCATTTTTGCTGCAGTATGGAAGGAAGTGTTATACCACCATTCAGCAAGAGGTAACCACTTGACCCATTGTGTTTGTTTATCAGATACAAAACAACGAAGATATCCTTCCAAACATTTATTTACTATCTCAGTTTGACCATCGGATTGAGGATGATAAGATGAGCTATATGAGCTAATTGAGTACCCAAACAAGAAAATAACTCCGTCCAAAAATTTCTAGTAAAAATGGGATCTATGTCACTCACAATAACCCTTGGGTTCCCATGTAGCTTCCTTCTCATAAATAGGTTTCTGTAAATACTTTCCTTTGATTGGACGACTTTCAAAAGCAATGGGTCTTCCTTCTTGCATTAAAACAACACCAATTCCATTTCCTGAGGCATCACATTCCACAATAAAGGTTTTTGTGAAGTCTGACGTAGCTAAGACTGGTGCTAGGCACATTGCCTCTTTAAGATGTTCAAAGGCCTTAGTTGCTTCAGGAGTCCATGGAAATGCATCTTTCTTCAATAATGTTGTTAGAGGTGCTGCTATTCTCCCATAATTCTTAACAAACTTGCGATAATACCCTGTTAACCCTAGAAATCCTCGCGACTGCTTTATGGTTGTGGGGACTTTCTATTCCTTAATGGCTTTAATTTTGTTAGGGTCTGCCTTAACACCCTCGTGAGATACAATATGTCCCAGATATTCCACCTCTTGTACTCCAAAGAAACATTTGGATGTTTTTGCATATAATTGTTTTTCCTGCGATAATTTGAGCACCTTGTCAACATGTTGAACATGATCCTTCCAAGACCTACTGTAGATTAGTATATCATCAAAAAATACTAGCACAAATTTTCTAAGGAAGGGTTTGAAAATGGAATTCATCAACCCTTGAAATGTAGAAGGTGCAATGGTAAGGGCAAAAGGCATGACCAAAAATTCATAATGACCCTCATGAGTTCGAAACGTTGTTTTTGGAATATCTTCAGTCTTCATTCTAATTTGATGATATCCTAAACAAAGATCCAACTTGGTAAAATAAATTTCTCCATGTAATTCATCCAATAATTCATCAATCACAGGAATGGGAAATTTATCTTTAATGGTGAGCTTATTGAGCTCCCTATAATCCGGACACATGCGCCATGATCCATCCTTCTTTTGTACCAATGCTACAGGAGCAGAGAAAGAACTTTGACTAGGTTGAATTATACTCACCTCTAACATTTCTGCAATCATACGTTCAATTTCACTCTTTTGGACATAAGGATATCTATAAGGTCTAATGTTTGGAGGAACACTTCCTGGAATCAAATGAATAGCATGATCATGATCACGAATAGGTGGGAGCCCTTTGGGAGTTTCAAACACCTTGGAATGATTGTCCAAGACTTGTTGGAGATCTGCAGAAATAGATGATTTTGATGTTGGAACTTCTAGTGAGCATAATTGTGCAATTACGCCTCGTTGTTCTTTCTTTAGAAGTTTTGTCATGACATTAGAGCTTATTATCCTTCCTGGCTTCCCTTCAATACCCCGTAATTCGACTTCCTTTCCTTCTGAAAAAAATTTCAAGAAAAGTTCCTGAAAATTAAAAGCTACCGTCCCCAAAGATTGTAACCATTGTACTCCTAGTATAACATCAGCACCTCCCATAGGAATGGAAAGCATTGGACTAGTCAATACATATTCCCCCATGGTTAGCTTGATATTATGGCATTTTCCAGAGCAATTTATAGTTCCTCCATTTGCAACCATCACTTGACATTCTCGTGCTGGGTATAGGAAACAATTCAATTCCTTGGCTACCTTACAATGAATAAAATTATGGGTGCTACCTGAATCAATCAACACTATTACCTTTTTCTTCTTGTTATGTCCTTCTATCTTGAGAGTTTGAGGAGTGGTAATTCCTGCCAATGCATTACACGATATGGTCGGACTCATTTCATCCTCTTCTAGGGCTGGTTCCTGGTGTATATCCTCTTCTTGTTCATTTTCTTCTTCCTCTTCACAATCTATGTAAAATAATTTCTTCTCAGCGCACTTATGATCTTTCGTGTATTTGCTATCACAACTATAGCAAAGCCCTTTTCTTTTTTTTGTTCCAATTTTTGTGGTGTCAACCTTTTGGGTTGTGGAAATCTAGGAGTAGCAACACTTCCATCTTTATAGAAGTGAGTGTTAGGCTTCTTTGTCGCCATAATTTTACATTCAATTTTTCTTGCCAACCTGAATGCCTTCTCCAATGAATCAGGTTCCAAAACGCGAACTTCATGTTGGATGTTATCCTTTAAAGTACCTATGAAGAGATCAATCCTGTGTTCCTCTGAAAAATCAGTTACCCTTATATTCAATTTTTGGAAGTCCTAAATGTGCTCCCCCACTGAACACTTTTTTTTGAGATTTATCAATTGGCTAAAGAAAGTGTTGCTCTTTGTATCCTCATAATGTGCTATCATTTCCTCCATAAAAAATGACCAAGTGACAATTTTTTTACGAGAGCAAAGCCATCGATACCATACAAATGTATTTTGTGCTAAATGTAAAGTTGCAATGCGTACCTTTTGTGTGTTTTTCACATTATTGAGATAAAAATATTGTTCCATCTGTAGTATCCATGTTACAGGATCCTTTCCATCAAACTTCCTCATATCCATTTTTGGAATATGGTGGTTCTTCCCTCCAACATTAGAGTTAATGAAATCACGATTGACATTTATTTTGTTCTCAGCATGAGTTTCCTCTACTTTCTTTTCACCATTAGAAAACATCTATTGTATCAACTTTGTCAAAACTTCCACTTTTAGATCATTCTTCATGTTTTCCATCTTAGCTTCCATGTCATCCATCTTAGATTCCATGCCAGCTTCCATGCCATCCATCTTAGCTTCCATGCCATTCTTCAAACCATCCATCTTATATTCCACGCCTTTCTTCAAACCATCCATCTTAGTTTCCACGTCTTTCTTCAAAATTTCCAGGTTATTTTTTGTTGCTCTTTGCGAGAGCGAAATTTGTTGCACTTGCTCTTGTAATTTTGATATGTCATGTTGCCATTCTTCATTTTCATGAGTCATAGTAGAGCCTTCTAATGGCTTAATGGGTGTTGAATTCTTTTTAGGGGCCATTTGAGAATCCAATACTGATATCTATTCTATAATATTCCCTTGGAATCAATTCAACTTGATTCTTCAAACAAGACTTATGCAATTCGGAAAAAAAATACACACCTTTTACTTGCTTTTGAGGAGCTCGATATTGAAATTGACTTATCTATATACTTGCAGATCCTCAATATCTGAAATTTGGCCCTGTAGTAGTCCTCGGAAGCTTCTTTCAAATGCCACAAGTCTGACTTGATTTGGATTCTTCAAGGCAAAGTTATGTCCAATCTCCCACAATGACCTAATTATGGACTGGTTCAGTAGAGCGAACTTGTACGACTTGCCACGTATCACTGTTTGCTCCTTTGGCTCTGAAATTTATAGACAGGAAACTATGGTCCGTGTACTTCCAGTCACTTTTTACATAATTCTAATCTGATGCTCAGAGAGAGAGTTATGAAGTTTTTCCCACCATCACCTCTTTGAGATGAAATTCGGGAGCCTGGAAAAGACCTAACTTCTATAGATCATATCTCCAAAAATATTGCGAACCAAGCTCTGAAATTTTGCGACAATGGTCCTCAGGATTTAAGCTTCGCGCTCTAAAAATTTCAGCTTTTGAACCTTCGTAGAAAAAAAGTTATAGCGAAAATTCCGCAATGACCTTTTTAAGTGAAATTCAGGAGCCTGCAAAAAGACCTAACTTCCACAGATCATATCTCCGAAAATATTGCGAACCAAGCTCTGAAATTTTGCGACGATGTTCCTCAGGATTTCGTCTTTGCACTCTAAAAATTTCAGCTTCTGAACCTTCGTAGAAAAAAAGTCATAGTGAAAATGCCAGGATGACCTGTTTGGAGCAACGAAACCCTAGAATCCAAAGCTCTGATACCAAATGTTGTGAAACCAGCTCCAAAAGTAGAAGAAAAGAGATATCAATGCCTTAGAAATGAGCCACTTCGAGGGGGAAACCTCCAATACATTACATGAATGAACAATTCTTGGATGATACAAATTACAAAACCTCCTTTCTATATATAGGAGTCCATGGGGCCACAATGTAATCCTAGTGGGGCCCAATGTAATCCTAGCTGACCTAACAATAATAATTTAAGGGCACAATAATAACAATATGGGGGTTAAAGGGGTACAATAATAACAATAAGGGGGTTACAATAACAACAATAAGGGACTATACTAGTAATATAGGGACCTAACATAGTTCCGAGCTTGTGGGACATAATACTGCGTAGGCTGATGTAGTGACTATGCAGAGGGAGCAAGGAGCAACTAAAATCGAGCTAAGGTTAGTGTCGGATAGCCTCTGGAGTGAGAATTTTTCTCACCAGTTTTACTGCCAATCAGTTCTCTGTATTGGATTGCTAGATTAAGCATCCATAGTTTTGTACTTAGATCTACTACTGCATAATAATCAAACCCTCAGTTGTTGCACCGATTTCCCGAGTTGGGTTTTTCTAGGGAATTAGTCCAAAAATAACGGTGTCAATTTGTGTGTGTGCATATATTCTTCCAGCGTTTATTTTTCTTCCGCAATATTTTTTTTTTGAAGGCTGCATTATATTTGTTTCACTATTTTCCGTAGCACACAGTAAATAATTTGTTTATTTATTTAACAAATAGAAGAAACAATATTAGTTGATGCAGTCGGATTCGAGGTATCTGAATTTTCACACTTGGAAGCGCATGATTCAGAGAAGGTATTATGTAATCTCCATGACGGAGCAACCGGGGGACACTTCGCAGGCAACACAATTGCACATAAAATCATGCGGTCTGGTTTTTATTGGCCTACAATATTCAAAGATGCTCATGCTTACGCCCGCAAATGTCTGGTCTATCAAAGGTGTGACGTCCAAAATAAGAAGTCAGTCACCCCATTGCAGCCTATCGCAGTGGAAGAACCTTTTCAACAGCGGGGCTTGGATATTATTGGAGAAATATTTCCACATTCATCGAAGCAACACTTCTATATTCTCACTGCCATAGACTACTTTACACTTTGGATAGAACCATTTCCGCTTAAACAGGTGAATGATCAGGTGAATGATTAGCTTTCTTCAGCAGAATATCATTTCCAAGTTCGGTGTTCCTACTTCACTTGTTTTCGACAATGCAACATATTTTTCATCGCTCATACTTTATGAATTTGCATTGGAAAATGGAATTGTATTGAAACATTCTGCTAATTATTATCCTTAGGGAAATGGTCTTGTTGAATCCACAAATAAGAACCTAATCCGCATCATCAAGAAGAACATATTCTCTGAACAGAGGAACTGACACTCTGCTTTGGTAAGTGCCTTATGGGCTAACCGAGTCACGCCGGAGTCCTCCCTGAACACCTCCCCTTACCTCCTGGTATACGGAAAAGAAGCCATCCTCTCGCCTAACATCTACCTTCCTGCTCTCCAACTCTCACAAGAATCTCAAGGCAAGCCATGTATGTTAGTGCAGCGTAGGATGGACACCCTTCACAAGCTACAGGAAGAAAGGTTGAAAGCCAAAGAAAAATTTTCACTCCATCAAAGTGTTAACTTTTCATATTGTTCTATGTTGTATCAATTACTTTAGCCCAAGTTACTTCTTCACAAATAATATATTCAATTATTAGCAGTGTAATCAATCATAAACTGTAACTAAAGATAGAACAATATATGCAATGATAAAGAAGACAACAACACAACCATAAGAGACAACAAATTGATCCAAGACCAGGGGAAAACGCCACAAGGGGGAAACCCTTTCAAATCTTCTTCTACATTAGATCGTCATAAAAAGATTTCAGCAGAGAGTACAATGATCCCAATGCATATGCAACAGAAATATATATGACAGATCTATGGATCTATAGATCTACACCAGTAAGAAAACCCTAAATACAATTAATCACTGAAATCAACTATCACGCCCGAGATCTAAATCCAGGAAACTGTCAAAACTAACTGCGAGCATCGGATGAAACACTGCACGTGCTATGAAGGTTGATCAAGCCCAAATCTACTCAGAAAACTCTATGGTTGTGGTTATGGCTTTCCTGGCCGCTACCTAGCCTTTCTGTACCTGCAGCCAGTCGCTCTCTAGTCGTTTTGCTCCTGCGGATGTGGCCCAGAAGCCCTAGATCAGATCGAGCCTCTCACTTGTGATTCCGAACCTTGCGCAAACTTCTTCTACCGAACCTGTGCGAGCCAAAAACAAAATAGACGAACCGAGACAAAGTATGCAAGAAGAAAATCGCTTGAGCAAGTGTGAGAATGAGCTTGAGGTCACTTGTATTTATAGCTTTCGTGAGGGTCCACTTGGGGTTGAGGCCGACCTAACTCAATCCACGTGTGCTTAGGCCGACCCATTCCATTTCATTTTAATAAATAAAATAATTCAAAATCTATCTTTCACTTAATTGATTGGGGCAATCTATAGGTCTTTTTTTGTCGTCTCGAAAAGAGGAATCTAATGCAATTATAATCTCGACCATCAAAGCTGTCCAAAGTGGAATTTGACCCTAGTTGCAAAAATTAACACTCCCTCTCAACTAGGAAGAATTCCACTTGATAACCTCTGCTTGTAGATCTCCATATCATGGTGTCATCATGCTAAGACTGTCACAGCTCAACTCCAACTGCTAAAACTTTCTCGGATCTAGAAGAAGAAGAATCGGGGTGCAATAGCTTCCACCCATACCGAGAAATAGAATAACTCATCATACAAGGGAGCACATCTCTGACCCTTGAATCTCATCGGGGATTTCATTCTCAACCCGGAATCACAAAAGGGGAGAAAATCTCAACAAAATTCTTTTGCCTACCGATCTTTCCATCAATGAATCTCAACAATCATGTGGTAGAACATATGCATGATAATCGACTTGGGTTGTACACCCCAAGTACACTCTCAACTCATTGGCCAAACAAGGAACGGTATTCCCAACAAGCCTTGCTTGAGGGTATGATGCCAACTGGGGTATACTCTACATAGACCAGATAGGGGAGCAGCATCTCCAACCCTATGAGGATAGGGGAGCAACATCTCAGCTCTGGGTAACAGATAGGGGAGTACCCTATTGTCTAGAGATCCCTCAACCCTAGGAGCCCTTTATCTCAATTCCTCACCCAAGAGCTCAAGCAGGGTAGGAAGAGTTTGCTCAGTGTCCTTGATTAGTGTTGCCCCTTATCTAGAGGGGCTACATCCATCAGTCCAAGTTGTTCTTTGAATACCAAGAACTTTCCTTTCGGTAATGCCTTGGTGAGAATATCTACTATATGCTCGTCAGTCAATATGTGGTAGAGTCTAATAGCTACTCTCTGCACCATGTCTCGAATAAAGTGATATCGAATCTCGATGTGCTTGGACTTGTCATGAAACATGGGATTATCTACCAAACGGATCCCGCTCTTGTTGTCATAATATATCACTGTAGTGGCTAAGACTTGACCAAATAGCTCACCAAAGAGCTTCCTTAACCACACAGCTTCACAACTAGTCGTGCTAGCAGTAACATATTCTGATTTTGCGGTGCTTAATGCTACTGAATTTTGCTTCCTGCTCATCCAAGATATCATGGCAGAACCAAGACTAAAACAGCATCCAGATGTACTCTTTTACTGTCAGTAACATTTCCTGCCTAATTGGCATCAGCGTATCCATGAAGTTGAACATCTCCAGCAGAATATCTTAGACCAAGGGTGATCGATCCATGTAAGTATCTCAATACATGTTTGGTAGCAATCCAATGTGCATGAAGGGGATCAGTCATGAATTGACTCAATGTGTTCACTGCATAAAATATATCTCAATGGGTGTTCAAAAGGTGTGAAAATTTCAATCTAGTAATATACAGTTGCAGCGATAGATTTATTTCTCCCACTTATTACTCCGATAAGTTCTTTATAGAAATCTATCAGTAAATTTCGAAATAAATACTACTGCAACATTCACAATTACATATGCAGAGAAAAGAACAATAAGGAACATAAGCATAAGAAACAATCACGTGTACACACTTATTTTTGGACAATTGTCCCCAGAAAAACCCAATGTGGGAAAGTCGGTGCAGTAGATGAGGGTTTTATTATTATTCTTCAGCAAATGAATCTTTACAAGGAATGCACTGGCAGATATATTCTAGAAAACACCTCAGAAAAAATCTCCAGACCCTCCCGAAAATTTTCTGACACCCTGAAGAGCCTTTGACTCCCTCTACGTTTGTCTGTGTGTTTCTCTATGCATTCCCTACGCTGGACTACGTCACTCTGCACAGGCTCTACATGGGTTCACTGCGTTGCAACTCTGTGTTGCCCTTTGTGGCCCTTTGTGTCCTTCTGTCCTCGAGCTCAGTCACTGCTAACTCCCTCTTCTCCTTCTGCCTCTACAACTCCGCCCTGCAACTCTCCCTCTGAAATCGAATTCTATTCCTTCAGAATCGATCTCCTTCAGGTACTGAATGTATTCTCGGCTTACCTTCCAAATGACCCTCAAACCTTATTTTATAATCTTCTCGTTGATGAATCAACGACCCAGATTAGAAGTCTAATCAATGTTCAAGATCAAAACTTGACTTTATCGTCGTTCTCTAGAATGTTCACACTATGTCTTACTAAAACCTATTAATTTTTTAATTTCCCCAAGTTTAGACTTAGGGTCTCCATTAAAATAATTAATTATTTCAATAAGATATGAACCGAGTGTAATTTCCACAAACAGTTTCTGGGTTCTTTGGAATACTGATGTCCAAGCCTCCTAAAAATTTTTGAGACTTGGAACACTTTCCAATGCTACAAAAATCAACACTCTCTCTTAGCGAGGAAGGTATTCTAGCAATATGCCTGATGCATGCTACTATTCTTTGAAGCATCCTCTGCGTTGTTGATCTCTGGCTACTGCCCCTCATCGTTGCTGCCCTCTGTACTGTTGCCCATGATACTGCCACTGTCACTGCTTCATCTGTACTGCAGCTCCCTCTGAATCCTGATCCTATCCATTCCTACTATTGAAATGGATTCTTGATCATCCCCATCTTCTCTTTGAAGTAGACAAACTTGGTCTTCCCCATAGTCTTTGTGAGCATATCTGCCACTTGTTCTCCTCTTGGAGTGTACTACAACTGTATAACTCCTTGTTGGACACAGTCTCTGATGAAGTGACACCTGATGTCAATGTGCTTCGACCGATCATGAAACAGTATTTTCAGAGAGCTTGATGTAACTCTGATTATCACATAGAATACTGATCGCTTCCATTTTCTCCTTCAGTAGGTTCACAAGCAGTTTCCGAAGCCATATGGCCTCACACGAAGTTGTGCTAGCTTCCATATATTCAACCTCTACTGAGCTCAGCACCACGGATTTTTTTTTCCTATTGCACCAGGAGGTCATTCCTGATCCAAGACTGAAACAATACCCACTGGTACTCTTTCGATCTACTGGACTCCCTACCCAATCTGCATTCGATGAACCCACTTAACCTAATGTCATTGCCACAGGTGTACTTCAGTCCAAGCTCGACTCTTCTTTGAAGATACCTGAGAACATGTTTGGTTGTTGCCCAATGAACCCTCTTAGGTTCCACCATGAACTGACTGAGGGTATTGACAGCATAACAGATGTCTGGCCTAGTGTTCACTAGATACATCAGAGATCCTTTGAGCTGCCTATACAGAGTAGGATTAGCCTCATCATCTTCGGACGTGATGATTTTCTTCCAGTTGGTGATCATTGGAGTCGTCATGGATCTACAGTCCTCCATCTGAAATCTTTTCAAAATTTCTGTAGTATATATTCCTTGGCCAAGGAAGATCTCCTCCTTCTGCTGCCAAACTTCGAACCCCAGAAAATAGTGCATCATTCCTAGATCTTTCATGTCGAATTCTATAGCCAAATTCTCGTTGCAGTCCTTGATGAGCCTCGATGACCCTGTAAAAAATAAATCATCTACATATAGAACCAGTATCAAGGGCTCACTCCCTACCCTTATATAGTAGAGATTAGGATCTGCGTCACTCTTGACGAATCCCATCTTCTGCAACTAGCTGTCAATTTGACCATACCAAGCTCTAGGGGCTTGCTTTAGTCCATACAAGGCTTTCTTAAGCCTGCACACATGAGTCTTTTATTCATGCGTCTCGAAGCCCTCTAGTTGTTCAATGTACACTTCCTCTTCTATCACCCCATTTAGAACGCAGTCTTGACATCCATCTGGTGAATCTCCCATCCCATCTGTGCCACAAGGGATATCACGGATCTAATGGAAGTATATCTGGATACTGGGGCGACGGTTTCTTCATAATCTATCCCTTCCTTCTGAGCATACCCCTTAGCCGCAAACCTGGGTTTAAATTTCTCGATGCTACCATCTGCAACATACTTGATCTTGTAGATCCACCTTGAACCTACAACTAATCTATCCTAAGGTCTGGGAACCACTTCCCAGATATCATTCGTCATGATGGAACTGTACTCTTCCACCATCGCATCTACCCATACCTGGTGCTGAGCTGCTTCCCGAAAACTAGAAGGTTCCCCAACCTGTGCAACCAAGGCTGGGTACCTCTCAGGTTGTCTGCGCTGTCTCTTCACATCTCAGGGGGCTCCAAAAAATTCCTCTGTGTCCCTCAGAATTTGTCGTAGTTCTCTTCTCGTTCTCCCACTAGTAGTGGGTGGATCTACCTGCTCTCCCTCCTACAATTCCTCAGGAGAAGTGTCCCTTGGATCCCCATGCCTTGGAGAGGCAACCGTATTATCTTCCGCAGGTCGTTGTGGTTGAACCAGCGGATCCTCCCCAGACTACGTAGCAAAAGGCATCTCTCGGGATCTTTTGAAGGCCCTCTCCTCGATGAATTTCACGTCACTCTGCACTACAACTTTCCCGCTCTCCGAAATGTAAATGCGGTAAGCATTTTCATTCTCGTTGTATCCTACCATATACCCCTTTTCCGCAGTCATGTCCAACTTCTTCCTCTTTTCGTTGGGCACATGACAATATGTCGTACTACTAAAGATCCTAAAGTGACTCACTTCAGGCTTGCTGCCAGTGAAGACACTTTTTGGCATGATCTTTCCCAATGCGTTGTGAGGAATCCTGTTCTGAATGTAGACAGTTGTATTACAAGCTTCAGCCCACAGAAATTTGGGCATGTCTTGATCATACAACATTACCCTTTGAAGCTCGACAATAGTTCTACTTTTTCTTTCTACCACACCATTCTGCTCCGGATTATATGGAGCGGTCCACTCACTTATGATACCTTCCCTTACGCAGAACCCTGTGAATTCCTTATCAGTGTACTCTCCACCATTGTTTGAACACAACACCTTGATCCGCTTTCCTATCAGATTTTATACCAGAGCTTTAAACTCTTTAAAACGACTGAATACTTCGTCCTTGGTCTTCAGAAAGTAGATCCAGGTCTTCCTGGAATGGTCATCAATAAAGGTGACGAAATATTCGGCACCACTAAGAGCTCTAGTGGACATCGGTCTGCAAATATCCGAGTGTATCAATCCCAATGCACTCTTAGCCCTATTGCTGCTTCTTTGATATGCTGCCTTGGCATACTTTCCCAACACGCACCCTCTGCAGACACCGCCTCACTTGGTGTTCAGTTCTAGAACTCTTGTGACAGTTTTCTTGAGAATATTTAACGCCCCATGATGCAAATGTCCTATTCTTTTGTGCCATAGTTCATTCAAGTCCATTTCATCAATGTTGCCTATTAGTGCCATTGGAGATTCGAGGTGTAACTTATAAATTTTGTTGCTCCTTACTCCAATTTGTGCTTTCTTCTTCCAACGCATGTGTTTGACGTAAAATTTGTTGCCAATGAATTAAACATCGTAACCTTTGTTTTGAAGTTGAAACACTGAGAGTAAGTCCATTCCCAACCCAGGCACATGCAGTACATTAATGGCTCAAATCTTATTTCCAGCCTCAATTTGAAATACTACGGTACCTCTTCCAATAGGAGTACATTTGGCTTTATTACCCATGGTAATTTTAAAGTTCATCTGCTCTTCTCGGTAGTTGGAGAAACATTCCCGCCCTCCTGTCATATGAGCACAAGCCCCACTGTCAATGTACCAGACTTTAGGAGAAGTAGTGCTTGATACACAAGCAACCTCTTCTTTCAATCTGGATGCCAGAACAGAAACATCGTGGTCCATTTGTTCTTCCATGCTTCTCTTTCTTTCTGGAGAACTGCATGAACCCTTCCGAGTTGTCGTAGCAATGCCAGATTTTCATTCACTTGCCGGTTCTCCATTCCTGTTACTCATCTCTGCCTCTGATACCATGTGAAAATTTCAATCTATAAATATACAGTTGCGGTGATAGATTTATTTCTCCTACTTATTACTCCGATAAGTTATTTATAGAAATCTATCAGTAAATTTCGAATTAAATACTATTTCAACATTCACAATTACATATGTAGAGAAAATAACAGTAAGGAACATAAGCATAAGAAACAATCACATGTACACTTATTTTTGGAAAATCGTCCCAGGAAAAACCCAATGTGGGAAATCTGGTGCAGTAGATGAGGGTTTAATTATTATTCTTCAGCAAATGAATCTTTACAAGGAATACATTGGCAAATATATTCAGAAAATACTTGAGACAAAAATTTCGGACCCTACCGAAAATTTCTGACACCCGGAACAGCCTCTGACTTCCTTTACATTTGTTTGCGTGTTTCTCCGCACAGCCCCTGCGCTGGACTGCATCACTCTACGTGAGTTCATTGCGCCGCAACTCTGTGCTGCCTTCTGTGGCCCTCTGTGTCCATCCGTCCTCGAGCTCAGTCACTGCTGAATCCCTCTTCTCCTTCTGCCTCTGCAACTCCGCCCTACAACTCTCCCTCTAAAATCGAATTCTATTCCTTCAGAATCGATCTCCTTCGGGTACTGACTGTATGCCTGGCTTACCTTCCAAATTACCCTCAAACCTTCTTTTATAATCTGAATCAACAGCCCAGATTAGAAGTCTAATCAATGGCTATGATTAAAACTTGACTTGATCTTTGTTCTCTAGAAGATTCACGCTCTGTCTTATTAATACCCATTAATTATTTAATTTCCCTGAGTTTAGACTTAGGGTCTCTATTAAAATAATTAATTATTTTAATAATACATGAACCGAGTGGAATTTCCAAAAATGGTTTCTTGGTTCTTTGGAATATTGATGTCCAAGCCTTCGAACAAATTTTTAGACTTGGAACACTTTCTGATGCTACAAAAATCAACACAAGGAACATCAGAGCCCCAATTAGTTGTTTGTACTCGGATGGATTTTCCAGATCAGGTCCAACTGCTTTTCCACATAGCTTCTTGAAATTCATCTCCATCAGAGTAGTCTTGGATTTTCACTCATTCATACCAAACCTTTCCAGCAGCTTCAAAACATACTTTCCCTGTGAGAGAAAGATCTTGCCAGGCCTTGCCACACCTCAAGGCTCAAAAATTAGTGCATAAGTCCAAGGTCTTTCATCTCGAATTCAGAGGCTAGCTTCCTCGTACATTCGATTATTAGAGGTTCACTTCCTATTAAGAATAGATCATCAACATATAGAACCAAAATTAGTGGCATACCTTGGACAACCTTAAAATAGAGTTTGGGATCAGCATTGCTTCTTGTGAAGCCCAACTTCATTAAATAACTGTCAATGTGTGCATGCCAAGCTCGGGGAGCTTGCTTCAAACCATAAAATGCTTTCTTCAACTTGAAAATATACGTTCTGTGATCTTCCACTTCAAATCCATATGGTTGTTCGACATATACTTCTTCCTGTAACATGCCATGAAGGAAAGCGGTCTTTACATCCATTTGACGAAGGGTCCATCCTTGACTAGGAGCAAGGGAAACTATCGAATGGATGGTTGTGTATCAAGCCACAAGAGCAAATATGTCATCGTAATCTTCTCCCTCTTTCTGAGAGAAAACTCGAGCTACGAACCTTGCTTTGTATTTCTCAATGCTACCATCAATTACATGTTTGATCTTGAATAGCCATTTAGAAGTCACAAAAAACTTCCCATGCAGTCTCGGCACAACATCCCATACATCGTTTTTCACAATATAATAATATATATATTCTTCGGCCATAACATCCTTCCAAACTTGTTCTTTGACTGCTTCTTCGAATGAGGATGGTTCAACTTGAATCATAGTGCTCATGGAAGCTACGTATCACTAATACCTGGATGGTTGCTTCCTTTCTCTGAATGACCTGTGAATGGGAACATTTATGTCATTATCCTATAGAGTTTCGCAAAGCCAAAGTGGTCTCTTCCTTGTAGGAGGATCACTAGGAGGTGGATCAGAGGGATCCATAAGCCCCATGGCAACATCAATATCATCTGACTCGGGCATAGAAGGACCATCTGGAATATCCCGGTCATCATGTTCTTCCTTGGGAGGAGGTAGAGGAAGGTCTCTTTTTTTACCAAGAACTACATTTTCATCGAAAGTTACGTCCCTGCTAATTTTGACCTTCCTTTTACCAGGAATATATATTCTGTATGCCTTAGAGTTTTCACGATAACCCACAAACATACATTTTCTTCCTGTAGCTTCCAGCTTGTTTCTTTTGTCCTTCAGCACATGAAAGTATACGGGGCATCAAAATATACAAAGATGGCTAATATCAGGCTTGGCACCTGTGAATATTTATTCGAGGGTTTTGTTTTCTAATGCTTGATGAGGCACTCAGTTTTGAACATATAGTACAGCATGTGTGGCTTCAGCCCACAGAAACTTTGGTACCTTTTGATCATGAAGCATGGCACGAGCAACTTCCAATATATATCGGTTCTTCCTTTCAGCTAAGCCGTTCTATTCAGGTGTATATGACACAATAGTTTCCTTCTTGACCCCTTCTTTCTTGCAGAATGCTATGAATTCTTTTGACATGTATTCCCCTCCATTGATTTTCGATCAAGGCTTTGAATTCCTAGAACTTTTCAAAGGCTTCATCCTTGTGCTTAAGGCAGTATATCCATGTCTTTCTTGAGTAGTCATCAATGAAGGTGATGTAGTAGGTATGACCACCAATAGGATGCACAGGCATCGGACCACATATATTTGAATGAATGAGATGGAGGATGTCAGTTGTATTGTTCTTACTAGAGGGGAACGGTCCCCTTGTTTTCTTTCCATCATGATGAGCTTGAACATCGGGAATATCTGAGACTAGTTTCTTCAATTTTGGAAGAGTATCATAGTGTAAATGAGCCAGTTTGCAGTGCCACAATTCACTTAGATGATTGGTGTTATGAACCAATGCTAGAAGTGGCCTTCCGGTGACTTTATAGAGACCTTCAGATCTCAGAGCTAATGTGAATGCATCTTTCATAGATGCATTAGTAGACCAAGTCAAAACTTTTCCATTGATGAAGGAAACCCTCATCCCTTTATCTTCCAATGCAGATATAGATATCAAATATTTCATAGACCTGGCTCATACATAAAATCATGCAGCAATATTGATTCCCTAGAATTCAACTGAAATTTAACGAATCCAAATCCTTTTACGAGATGAGTGGAGTTATATCCAAGAATGATTTTCAACTTAGTCTCCCTCTCTACCAGATTAGAGAGAAATTCCTTGTAACCAGAGAAGTGATGAGTGGCCCCACTATCAACCAACCAACTATCCCACGAATCCGGTGGAGAAGAACTAGTAAATGCAGAAATAAGAATATATTCAGATTTATCCATGACATTACTTTCATATCTGGGAGCCCTTGACTTATTTTGAGGAGGATGTTCTTCTTCATGGTCACTTGAAGAATCTCTTCTTCTCCTTTCATATATTATGTCGCGGTTCTTCCTTTGATTGTCTCTTCTTCTTTTATTATTATTTTTTCTTTTGGTGTTGTATCGTGGCCTCTTTCTCTTCTCAGGAAAATCACGTGCATAATGACCTTTCTTGTGACAGTTATAGCATTCAATATGGGATAGTGATATGTCATTTCTTCCTTTTGAACTTTGAGAAGGAGGCTTTCAAGAAGGACCTCCTTTTGTTATGAGTGATGTATGCGGCAGTCTCTCCCTCTTCATGCTTTTGAATCCTACCTCTTGCTATCATTCTTGATTCTTCTTGAGTAAGATTCCCAACAATTTCATCAAATGACGGAAAGACATTGTTGTAGTCGATAGTAGTAATGAAGGTTTCCCAAATAGGAGAGAGACCTCACAAAAACCATCTCTGTGTCAGGCACATTCTCTCCAACCCTCTGCAATTGATCTCTAAGTCAGAAGATCCTCATAATGTATGACTGAACAGTTTCACCTTTGTTCATTTGTATTACTTGAGTTGATCTTTCAAGGTGATGATCTCATTTAGATTGTTGATTTCATACATGCCGAATATCTTGTCATACATGTATTTAGACATTCTTAAGTTCCAAACATATGCAAGTAAATGATCTTGTAAGCCATCAACTATAATTTGCTTTGCTTTGGATTCACCTTTCTTGTACCTTTTCTTGATAGAAACGGAAGCATTTTTTGGAGGCTCGGGCATCTTTCCTTGAATGTATTCCAACACATCATTGTTGTCAGCTATGATCTCCAACCTGACTTTCCATGCAGCAAAGTTTGATGCATCACCTAACTTTTCATGCTCCTTGAAGATAGAGGAAGACATATTTACCTTGGCTTGTAGATTTGTTTTCTGATAATGAGGGTTTCACTGCTTGTCTTCTTTTGGGCTTGTCCTTCACCTCAACTTTGATACCATGCTAAATTTTCATATTGCTCTATGTTGTATCAATTACTTTAGCCCAAATTACTTTTTCACAAACAATACATTCAATTCTTAGCAGTGTAATCAATCATAAACTATAACTGAAGATAGAACAATATATGCAGTGATAAAGAATACAACAACACAACCATAAGAGACAGCAAATTGGTTCAAGACTACGGAAGTTTGCAGGGAAGAACAACTTTAGTGCGGGTGACTTAGTCTTGAAGTGGGACAAAGCCCATGAAGACAAAGGAAAACACACTAAGTTTCAATTCGTGTGGATTGGGTCATTCACAATGCACGAGAAGCTTGTCCAACACACTTATCATTTTCAATCACTTGACGAGAAGATTGACTCTCTCCCTGTCAATGGCCAAGATTTGAAACATTACTTTCAATGAAAATCAGGGGATGTGCCTACACTATGTACATAGTTTTTATTTTGTTTATTTTTGTTGTTGTTGTTGTCTTTGTTTCTTGCTTTATTTGCATTATGTGAAAAAGTGTTGTACTTGTACATGTTTTGGCATCTGAGAATGTGTGTGGCTGAATTCTAAAGGAGTCTTGTGACACTTCAACATTTGGATAAACCTTCGGTCTATCTTCCTTGTGTTGGTTATGTATTTTGGCCGATGAAGTTTCGACAAAAAATATGATCCGTCCGTAAGGAGATTTTTGGTCAAACCATGAACTCGTGTCTAGCCGGGGAACCTTGTGCCTGTATTCGGTTCTTTATGTTTTGGTGTTTCCACACTTATCAAATTAGTATAAGAGGAGGAGGGGAAAAATCAAAACTATCAAAACTAAATCAGAGGTCTTTATGTGCTTCTCTGAAGGAACAACCTCTCCCGCTCTCAATAACTCGGGATCCCTCTTCCACCCAAAATGAATAAGTGCCAATGCACAGTCCTATAAAAAAAAAGGCAAAAGAAGAGAAAGGTTGCTACGCAGAGAAGTGAAGCAAGCAACTTCATCGAGGTACTAGCCAGGCTCACTGGCAGCTGAGCAATGTTTGTGTTCCTGTAATGACTTTGTCGGGTTACTGTCTAGGCCTGCTAGCAGCAGAGCAACACCAAAGATGAAAAATTATACTCGGAAATCTTAAACTCGCGAGCTTCACTACCCTTCCCAACTCAAAACATTGTGAAATGCTAAATTTTATGTTGAGTTAAACCGATAAGGCATGATGGGGACTACGTCTGTTCACGGGGTAAGTGGGTAAACCAAAGTAATTTGCACAATGAATCAATACTCCTCGAACAACCAAGGCCCTGCACGAAAGAAATTAACCAAGACAAAGAAGTTGGAGTTCTGCCAATGTGTCGCCAAGTGTTGTACTTGCTACAACATCCTCCAAAATTTTGGCCTATACTCAATTTCAGAGCCTTCCTTGATCTTGTTTGTTGTTGTCGCAAACTTTGAAACTCATTCCATGTATTTTCTTAGAGGGTTGTGTTCCCTTTTGCAAGTTGGGAAAAGTGTCGTCTTTTGGCATCTAGGTTGTCACATCATGTATATAAGCCTATTCAGGTGGTTGCAAGAGGTCATCTTTGTGAAAATAAGTTGTTCTAACCTTGTAAGTACCCGTCGGACTCATTTCCAAACTGTTGAGAACTATCGCACAAGTGTCGTCATGATCGTCACAAAGTGTATCTTTAATGTCGCACTTGTCATAACTAGTCATAAAGTTGTCACACTAAAGGAAATGTTTTGTTCGTATGTCATGGATGATATATGTTGTTGAGTTGTCAAAGTATTATAAGTGTGTGATCACAGTCAAAGTTTTATCACCATTCACACTAATCTCATTGATACCACACTTGGCCATTTTCAAAAAAACTTCCCGACCAAGCAACCTAGCATCATCTGGCCTCCCTAAGCTGTGCACTATCCAGTTTCAATCCTCTAGTTGTGACCTTGCTGCTTGGCACTGCGCAATGCGCAGTTCCTTCCTCCCAGGACTGCTACATTTGCGTAGTTTATGTGCCCAAGCTTTGGCCTTGACCTTCAAAATTGTGCAATCATGTCTCCCAACCTGGCCTAAACTGTGCATTTCGCAATCACAAGCCTCAAGCTCATTCCCTGAGCTCTTGAACTGCGCAGTATCCCAGCCTCCCTTGTCTCCCAGAACTGCGCAGTATGCTCACTCAGTGCCCATTCCCTCAGCCTGTCTCACTGGGCCCTAGAACTGCGTAGTTTTCTCCCTAAGTTCGGCCTGAACTGTGCACTGTGTAGTCTCAGGGCTCAAGCCTCACCCCTGGCTACTTGAACTGCGTAGCTGCGCAGTCACTGAGCCCCTCTTCTCAGCTTTCCACTAGTTTCGGGCTTAGTCTATGGATCAGAATGCACCATCTTAGACTAGGGAGTTTTCGGATTGATGTAGTCTCGTCATGAGTGAATTGTAGGAATAGGTGCCATATCATGTCATGGAAAGATGATGAAGAAGGAGAAGAAGGAAGGAAGCATGCTCAAAGACAATTTTGTAGCTTAATTCACAAGTCAATCAATCACGAGAAAGCAAAGGGAACTAGTTTGCGACCACTATCAAAGACTTGAGATCATTGAAGATTCCTTATCATCAAGCCATGTGGAGGTGAAAAGAAGAGCATTCTCTAGAAGACACTTAGCACCCAGCAGCAACAGTGGCTTGACATTGCCACGTCATCAAGTAGTCCATATCAGCTGTGTCATGTCATGTCATGAGTGGTCACATGTCACACCTTGTGGCCAATGATGTAACATATGTTTCAGAAATATATTGTAAAGTGAAAATCCAAAGGACATGTGTGGAATACGAAGATTCATGTAAAGTTGAAGAGTCATAGGAAGTCAAATATTCATGAGGGTAGATGAAGAGTCACAAGGAAGGTGAAGCATCACCTCCTCATTGATATATGTACCCCCTTATTGTAAGAGCAAAGGACTTTTTACCTTGCCTCCTCCTACAAAGCATTAGAGAGATAAGCTAATTCTTTTGGGGAGCAAGGAGTGGCTCCACGCTCCACTATTGGAGCTAGTGATCTTCATTTTATACATGTGTCTTGGAACTTTTACTTAATAACAGAAGCCTTCAAGGCTAGCACGTTCTTCATATATGGATATGAATGTTTGTAAGACTATTCTGCGAATGTTCCTACTTCATGTTTACTTTCACATGTGCTAAGATAGTTGAACTATTTTGGTTATTTTAGTATTGTACTTGTTGAAAATGTGTTGTAATGGTTGTTATTGTTGTCCCATCCTTGTGGACTATTCCGTTGGGTATTAGACATACCTTTGTCATTTGTTGGTTGTAACAACCATCGCATCCCTTGTGGACTGTTCTGCTAGATGTTAGACGGATCCCTTTGGTTCATGTGTGTCTCTTCTTGGGTGGTACTATTCCCTCTCTCTTAGAGGCTCATGTTTCTCCTGTCTCTGTGGTAGAAGAACTTTGACACATTTACAATCGGACATTCACCAAGCATACCTTCTTGCTTTTCGAAGGCACTATTGCATCTCTCTCTCTTGCTAACAGTTAGATCCAAGGAAAATCTTTAAGAGCTTAGAAACTAGGCCTTTATACCAGATGGGACTCCTACACCAAACGGTGTGAGGTCTAATTGGGACTTCATATTGGAGAGATCCCTTAAATTTTGGCGGGTCCAGCACTGCCAACATGATGGTAATGCCATGTTTGGGGTTTTGGTATGGTTATGGAAACCCTAATCTGTTAGGGTTGGATGGTGATGTCTGAAATCCCAAAACTTTGAGGTTTTGGTAAATTAGGGTTTGTTGTGTTATGTATTGAAACCATAGATTTTTTTGGTTTGGTAGGGTTTATAATCAAGACCCTTATTTTAGATGATGTCCTAGGAATGAAACCCTAGGTATATGTTTTTTCGTCTGATAAAGTTTGTTATATGCCTAACTTTAAGGTATTGATATTTGGGTTTGCCTAATATATGTTATGCTTATGCATGATGATGAAATCCTAGATATGTATATGTGTTGACCTAATTGTTGATGGTGATAAGTTCTAGGGTTTTTAACTAAGCCCTAGTCGAAGTTTAACATTCTAGGATGATATTGCTTAGCCTTGATGATGAATCTAGGGTTTACAACAAACTCCAGTAGAAGTTGGTCATGTTGTTGAAACCTTAAAATTGAGTTGTGATTGGTTTTGATTGTTGAAGCTTAATGGCTCATGTATGAAATCTAGGGTTTGCACTAAATCCTAGTAGGAAGTCTAACATATGAATTCTGAAAGTTGTTAGATGCATTGTTGAAATACACTTGTTTGAATTGTTTCTAGGGTTTACAATATGTTAAAAGAATTTGTCATATCGTTGAAAGAGATATTGAATCCCTAGATATAATGAGATTGATATCTTAATTGAGCTATCGATCTGATTTCGAGTTTGTAACAAAAACCCGGGAAAGAAATTGAAGTATAAAATATGTGTCTCTTCCTGATTATGAACCTAACTAAGTTTAGGTATTTGTTGTCTAAAGTCTAATGCTTCCATTATTGTATGATTCTGATAAGATTAACTTCATGCTTCTATGGATTTTGGTTGTACTCGTGAAAATTTCAATTCTAAAATTCTACTACAGTTATAGATTTATTTCTCCTACTTATTTTCACAATAAGTTATTTACAAAACCCTTCCAGTAAATTTCGAAATAAACACTACTGCAGTTATCACCAACTACATATAGAGAAAAGAACAGTAAAATGCAAGCACAAGAATCAATCACAATGACACAATTATTTTTGGATAATTGTCCCTGGAAAAACCCAATGTGGGAAAACCGGTGCAACAGATGAGGGTTTATATATTAATCTTCAGCAACAAATTCTTTACAAGGAAAGAATGGCAAAAAATATTGAGAAACTTCTTCAGAAAAAACCTAAGATAAATTCTCTCCAGACCTCTGGAGAATTTCCGACACCTGAGGGACTCATTGGCCCTCACTGCATCACCCCTACGTGTCTCTCTGCACAGAGCTTGCGTGAAACTGCGTCACTACTACGTGAGCCCTCTGCGTCACTCATCTGTGTTGCCTCTCTGCCCTTCTTCTTCCTTCTTCCCTTGAGCCCTGACACTGTTGATGCCCTCTGCTTCCTCTATCCTGCAACTCTCCCTCTGAAATCGAATTCTATTCCTTCATAATCGAATCCCCTCGGGTTACTGAGTCTATGCTTGGCTTGTCTTCCAAATGGCCCTCAAGTCTTCTTTTATAATCTTCTCATTCACAAATCAACGACTCAGATTAGAAGTCTAATCAATGGCTAAGATTAAAACTTGACTTGATCTTTGTTCGCTAGAAGATTCACACTCTGTTTTATTAATACCCATTAATTATTTAATTTCCCTAAGTTTAGGCTTAGGGTCCTCATTAAAATAATTTATTATTTCAATAAAACATAAACTGAGTTGAATTTCCACAAACGATTATTGGGTTCTTTAGAATGTTGATGTCCAAGCCTCCTCACAAATTTTGAGACTTAGATCACTTTTGGATGCTACAAAAATCAACACTCTCTCTTAGCAAGGAAAGTGTTCTAACAATTTGCCTGTTGCATATTGCTCTGACTTTGAAGCACCCTCTGCGTTGCTGATGCCTGGTTGTTGTTGCCCTACATCTGTTACGTTGATGCCTTCTGTATTGCTGCCCGTGACATAGCCACTGTCACTGCCTCATTTGTACTGCAACTCCCTCTCAATTCTGCATTTGTCCACTTCTGCACTGAAATGGATTCTTGATCATCCCCATCTTCTCTCTAAAGTAGACAAACTTTGTCTTTCCCAGAGCTTTGGTGAGGATGTCTACCACCTGTTCTCCTGTCAAAGTGTACTACAGCTATACAGCTTCCCGTTGGACACAATCTCTGATGAAATGACACCTGATGTCAATGTGCTTCGACCGTTCATGAAACATAGGATTCTTAGAGAGTTTGATGCAACTCTGATTATCACATAGAATGTTGGTCGCTTCCCTCTTTTCTTTGAGTAGAGTCACAAGCGGCTTCCTAAGCCATATGGCTTCAAATGAAGCAGTGCTTGCTGCCATATATTTTGCCTCAGCTGAGCTCAGAGCTACAGATTTTTGTTTCCTACTGCACCAGAATGTCATTCCTGATCTGACATTGAAACCGTACCCACTAGTACTTTTCCAATCTACTAAGCTTCTAACCCAATCTGCGTCAGTGAACCCACTCAGTCTGATGTCATTGCCTCAAGTGTATCTCAATCCAAGCTCGATTGTTCCCTGCAACATGCTTGGCTACTTTCCAATGTGCCCTCCTTGGTTCCACCATGAATTGACTGAGGGTGTTGACAGCATAACAGATGTCTGGCCTAGTGTTGGCTAGATACATCAGGGACCCTATCAGTTGTCTATACAAGGTAGGATCAACCTCATCATCTTCAGACGTATCAATCTTCTTCCATTTGGTGATCATTGGAGTAGCCATGGGTCTACAATCCTGCATCTTGAATCTCTTCAAGATTTTTGTAGCATATCTCCCTTGACCAAGGAAGATTTCACCCTTCTACTGCCAAACTTCCAACCCCAAAAAATAATGCATCAGCCCTAGGTCCTTCATGTCGAATTCTGTAGCTAGGTTCTCCTTGCATTCCTTGATAAGCCTAGATGATCCTGTCAGGAATAGATCATCTACGTACAACACCAGTATTAGAGGCTCATTCCCTACTTTTAGATAGTAGAGATTGGGATATGCATCGCTCTTGATGAATCCCATCTTCTGCGAGTAACCATCAATTCGACCATACCAAGCTCTAGGGGTTTGCTTAAGCCCATACAAGGCTTTCTTAAGCCTACACACATGAGTCCTCTGCTCATGCGTCTCAAAGCCCTCTGTTTGTTCGATATATACTTCTTCTTCTATCACCCCATTCAAGAACGCGGTCTTGACATCCATTTGGTGAATCTCCCACCCCATCTGTGCAACAAGGGATATCACGGATCTAATAAAAGTATATAAGGCTACTATAGTGAAGGTCTCTTCATAGTCTATCCCCTCCTTCTGAGCATACCCCTTAGCCACGAACCTGGCTTTCTATTTTTCTACACTGCCATCTGCAGCATATTTGATCTTGTAGATCCATCTCGAACTCACAGCTGATTTGTCCTGTGGCCTAGGAACCACTTCCCAGACATCATTCGTCATGATGGAGTTGTACTCTTCCACCATTGCATCTACCCACACCTGATGTTGAGTTGCCTTCTAAAAACTAGAGGGTTCCCCAACCTGGGCTACCAAGGCTTGGTATCTATCTGGGTTCTTGCGCTACATCTTCTCATTTCTAGGAGCTCCGACAAACTCCTTTGCGTCCCTCAGAATTTGTCGTAATTCCCTGCTCGTCCTACAACTTGTAGTGGGTGGACCTACCTGCTCCTCCTCCTATGAATCTTCTGGAGATGAACCCCCTGGATCCTTGTTCCTTGGAGAAGCACTCGTGCTAGCCTCTGTTGGTTGTAGTGGCTGGACCAGCGGATCATCTTCAGACTGCGTTGCAGAAGGCATCTCCTGGGACTTTGTCAAAGCTCTTTCCTGCATGAACGTTACATCTCACCGCACTACAATCTTCCTGCTATCAGGAATGTAGATTTTGTACGCCTTAGCATTCTCGTTATATCCCACCAGATATCCCTTTTCCGTAGTCTTATCCAATTTCTTCCTCTTCTCTTCGGGTACATGGCAGTATGCCACACTGCCAAAGATCCTGAAGTGGCTTACTTCTAGCTTCCTACCAGTGAAGACACTTTCTGAAGTGATCTTACCCAATGCATTGTGAGGAATCCTGTTCTGAACATATACAACTGTATTACAAGCTTCAACCCACAAAAATTTGGGCATGTCTTGATCATACAGCATTGCCCTTGTAGCCTCCACAATAGTTCTATTCTTCCTTTCTGCGATTCCATTCTGCTCCGAATTATACGGAGCGATCCACTACCTTTTGATGCCTTCTCTTGCGCAGAACTCTGTGAAGTCTTTATTAATGTATTCTCCACCATTGTTTGATCACAGTATCTTTATCCGCTTTCCTATCAGATTCTTAACCAGAGCATTAATCTCCTTGAATCGATCAAAGACTTCATCCTTGGTCTTCAGAAAGTAGATCCAGGTTTTCCTGGAATAGTCATCAATGAAGATGACAAAATATTCGGCACCACTAAGAGCTCTAGTGGACATTGGTCCACAGATGTCCGAGTGTATTAATCCCAACACACTCTTAGCCCTATTGTTGCTGCTGGGGTAGGTTGCCTTGGCGTACTTTCCTAGTACGCACCCTCGGCAAACATCATCTCTCTTGGTGCTCAAATCTAGAACACCTGTGACGATCTTCTTTAGAATTCTCAAAGCCCCATGGTATAAGTGCCCCATTCTCCTGTGAGATAGTTCATTCAAATCCTTCTCATCACTACTGCCTATTAGTGCCATTAGAGATTCGAGCTGCAACTTATACAGTTTATTGCTCCTAACTCCAATTTGTGCCTTCTTCTTCCAACTCGGGTGTTTGACATATACTCTTTTGCCAATGAAGTAAACGCCATAGCCCTTGTTTTGTAGCTGAGACTACGAGAGTAAGTTCATCCCCAAACCACGCACATGCAACACATTGGTGGCCCGAAGCTTATTGCCAGCTTCAGTTTGAAATACTACAGTACCTCTTCCCACAGGAGTACACTTCGCCTTATTGCCCATGGTGATCTCAAAGTTCATCTACTCTTCTCGGTATCTTGAAAAAAATTCTCGTACTGTCGCCATATGAGCAGAAGCTCCATTATCAATATACCAGACTTCTAGAGAGGCAGAGCTTGATACACAAGCGAACTCTTCTTCCAGTCTGGAAGCCAATACAGAGATGTCGTGATCCATCTATTCTTTCATGTTTTTCTCTGGAGAACTGCGTGAACCCTTCCAAGTTGCTACTGCAATAGCTTCTGGACTTCGTTCCATTGCAAGGACTCCACTCTTGTTACTCAATCTCAGCTTTGATACCATGTGAAAATTTCAATTCTGAAATTCTAATGCAGTTATAGATTTATTTCTCCTACTTATTTTCACAATAAGTTACTTACAAAACCCTTCCAGTAAATTTCAAAATAAACACTACTGCAGTTATCACCAAATACATATAGAGAAAAGAACAGTAAAATGCAAGCATAAGAATCAATCACAATGACAATTATTTTTGGACAATTGTCCCCGGAAAAACCCAATGTGGGAAAACCGATGCAGTAGATGAGGGTTTATATATTAATCTTCAACAGAAAATTATTTAGAAGGAAGACTGGCAAAAAATATTGAGAAACTTCTTCAGAAAACACCTCAGATAAATTCTCTCTAGACCTCTGGATAATTTCCGACACCTGAGGGACTCACTAGCCCTCACTGCGTCACTCCTGTGTGTCTCTCTACGCAAAGCTTGCGTGAGACTGCGTCACTACTGTGTGAACCCTCTGCGCTGCTCTCTGTGTTGCCTCTCTGCCCTTATGCTTCCTTCTCCCCTCGAGCCCTGACACTGTTGATGCCCTCTGCTTCCTCTGCCCTGCAACTCTCCCTCTGAAATCAAATTCTATTCCTTCATAATCGACTTCCCTCAGGTTATTGAGTGTATGCACAACTTGTCTTCCAAATGGCCCTCAAGTCTTCTTTTATAATCTTCTCATTGACAAATCAACGACCCAGATTAGAAGTCTAATCAATGGCTAAGATTAAATCTTGACTTGATCTTCGTTCTCTAGAAGATTCACACTTTGTTTTATTAATACCCATAATTATTTAATTTCCCTAAGTTTAGACTTAGGGTCCTCATTAAAATAATTAATTATTTCAATAAAACATAAACCGAGTAGAGTTTCCACAAACGATTTATGGGTTCTTTATAATGTTGATGTCCAAGCCTCCTCACAATTTTTGAGACTTAGATTACTTTCCGATGCTACAAAAATCAACATTACTTGTTATCTAAGTTGTGTAGGTACATAATCTTCAAAATGGTGAAGATGTTCGTAAGTAAAGTTGATTTGATTAATAAGCATGATATGATTGATGATGATCAAGATGACTTTGATAAGAAGGATGGAAGCCATGAAATATTCTTTGATGTCATGGAAAGAAGTTGATCTCTGTAAGTTAAGATGGAGTCTAGATAGAAGAAATCTCCCCAAGTTGAGAGGCAGGGAGGAAGGGCATATTATAGTCATGATGGATATCTTGAAGAAGAAATTGGAGAATGCATTTTGAGGTAATGTTGATAGAAGGAAAGCAGGATCTGTTTGTAGAATATATTGTTGCATCTAAAGTAGGAAAGGAAGTTTTATGGTTGAGCAATCTTCTGTCAGATTCATTTGGAAGGCTCTAAGTCCTACTATGAAAAGTTGAGAAGCAACATCAAGATGTCTAAAAGACCCCAGAGGTTTGTGTTTACTTACGTATATTTGAAAGTTTGTTACTGATTGGGGTTGTGTTTGTACTGGTAAATCTCTCAGACGTTTGATAGTATGTTTTACATACTTGTTCTTACCGATCAGTTTGATTAGGAGAGATTTGTTATTATCGATCTGTTTGATCATGGAGGATTTGCTACCGATTGGAATAATCGGAAGTGTTGAGGCTTTTTGTGTGATACATATTGCCTGGGAGGACATCAGTTCGGCACACTGTGTTGATTTCTAGATCCTGAAGTAGGGAGGGTGGTATTGGTCATGGAGCTCTGACTTCGGATACATACCTAGATCCCTGGGTTGATGGTTAGTAAGTAAGCTTGATGGTACCTAGAGAGGCTGAAAGCTTTAGTCTATCTTAGTCCCACCTATTTAGATTTCTCTGGTCAGGAATCTAGTACATGGCACCATGAGTGCCTAAACTGTTCAAGGACTTGGATAGATTTCCCTGGTCAAGAATCTAGTCCATGGCATTGCAATGCAAAAATTCTTCATAGATCATGTGGTTTGAGATATTCCATGTACCTCTTTAGATATATGAATACCTCCCTAGTTAAGGAGGAGTCTTCAAGAATGTAGCTAGGTTTGGTCTTCATAATTTTACTTGTCAGAATGAAATATATTTATCAAAAGAAAGCAAAAGAAATTTTATTATTAATTAAATTGACATGTTAAAGCATGGGTTTCATGCTTGGGTCAATTGTCATAGGTGAAGCCTCCATTGTAGGCTTTTAGGATTTTCTATTTATGTCAAAAGTCAATTTTATTTTGTCAAAAGAAACCTCTATCAAGTCACCTTGCAGTCGGCCTACAAATCAATATTCTACAAGTCGGCTTCTCAGTTAAACTCGTGTCGGCTTATTTTCAGTGGGAAAAAACTATATATAGGCGTGTAGACTTCGCTCAAATTTCAGAGATACAAGTTCGGAAAAATTCAGAGAAGAGTTCGGAAAAATTGTAGGCAGAAGAATTCAGAGATTACAGGGCCGAGATAACTTACCCACCACAGAACCGAAGTATTAAAGCATGACTGAATCATCACGGGTTCAAAGCTGGTTCAGGGCTGCTACAGGACCGAAGCACATTTGACTTTCACAGAATCAAAGTATAATACTACTGCAGTGTTTGTTTGGGACTATCACAGGGTCGAAGCATGAAGGAGACTGCCACAAAATCAAAGTATGAACAGGCTGTCACAGGACCGAAGCAAGAACAGGGAGTTACAGAAACGAAGTATGATTGAAGACACTACTGCAGTATGACTGAAGCATACCTGGGGATTCCACAGAACCGTAGGATGATTTGTTTGCAACAGAACTGAAGTATGTCACCATTGAAACATGATAGAAGCATGACATAGTTGCAAGATTGAAACAGAAGTCTGTCAAGGAGTGCTATCATATTGTTGAACAAAGCATTGTCGAACAAAATATCCAATACAGAACTCAGAGCTGAAGCATGATGTGACAAGGTTGACTTGATGGATGGAAGAAGTCTTTGGTCTAGGTTATGAGGGTCTTGGGCATCTCAATTTTGTTTTGAATGTACTGAAGGAAGAATTCTTGACTGGGTTTTCCCCTACATAGGGGGTTTTCCCTGGCTGCATGCCTACATCTCGTGTCCTCCTCTGTTTATTGATTTGTATTGGTCTTAATGACAAGAACAAGATAAATTGAAAGAATAAAACTAATAATGAAACAGCACAAGATAATGTCATGATAAGAGAAATCAATAAATCTGCCACCCTAATGGATTTCTCAACAGATCCTAGTAGGGAATCTCCGCTTGAGTTGGAGGAGCGTTGGTCTAAAGTGAGAGGATAGGCTGTTGAGGTAAAAATGAGTGAACTTCCTAAAAGATTCCCATCAGATTGTGCATTGTGGAGTAGGGATTTTATCACGAATTACGATTCGGGTGGTAAAAGAGTGCTTGGTTACATGGGAAAATGATATACAAAAAAATATCAAAATAAATAACAATAAATGAAGTGAGACAGCATAATCAAAGGACATGACCCATCAACCATCATAACTAGCCAATGTGTATAAGTATACTGTCACATGGCATTATATTAATCATTTTACAATCTATCTTATTTATTATTCAATTATTTATTATTTAAATCCTATATTGATTTTTAATTATTTTTCCTTAGTTTGGATATTCCTCAGTAAATGAACTTTTGTTAATTTCAATTTTCACCCCAAGCTTTTATATGTTTGTTAAATCACCTACCCAACTCTGCTGAATGTTATGTCAAATCAGCATGCATAACTAGCACTAAAAGTTCCAGTGTTCTAGTGCTTTAATTTGTTTATGTTATTTTGAAGTTCCAATGATCCAACTTCCATCTATTTATGTACTAACTGTTTGATCTTCGTTTGAATTGTCATGCCACAGGCACATCCTTGGCTGCTGGAGAGTGAAAAGGAGCAACTATGCCAAATAATTAGCTGTCAGAAGCTCTCACTAAATGCATGTACTCATGCAGCTGAGAATGAACGCTTACCACTGAGAACCATCATTCGAGTTTTGTTCTTTCAACAGTTAAACTTACGGACAGCCATGGAAAGATCCTTGCATGTTGAGGGGAGTGATAACATCATAACCAATTCTCATGAAAGCTTACCTACTCATGACACTCAGGTTGATCCAGGCCTGCATGAGGAGTGGGAAACTGGTGTTCATGAAAATCAATTTCTTAAAGTAGACATGGATAATGTTAAGTCTAGAGTAGCTAAACTTGAACAAGAATGTGCATATCTCAAGCAAAAAATTCAGAAAATAGGTAAATGGAGATGTTCATTGGGGTTTCTATCTAGAAAGATTGTTCGTAGACTAAATCCTCAAGCTACTAAATTGCAATTAAGTGCTATAGAGAGTGAAAATCTAAATCAGATGCAACCTGTTGAACAAGCTCCAGTTGAATAGTCCAATCATAGGAGAAGTTTCTCTATCTTTTAATGAGTATCTAACATTATTTGTTATTTCTTCATCTCATTCAATAAACTTTTATTGAGAAATATTGTGGAGAATCTCTTATATTTTCTGAAACTTCAAAGAGAAATGAGTTCCCTGTTTTAAAATGTTAAGGATCTATCTATTTGTTAGAGCATTCAAGAGACCAGACAAGGTGGTCAAGGAATCCAGTGTCAGAAATATATGAGTTATTTGTGATTAGTAATGCACATTTGGAGGATTGGATTCAGAAGACCATGAGACATTTGATTCAGATGCGATAACATGTCTTTTCTCAGACTAGAAACCATTTCATTAATTGGATTTTTCTCTGATTGAGGTTCTTGAAGTATAGCTATGAGCGGTATCACATCTTGGTATTGGTATTTGGCTGCCAAATAAAACTTTTTCAGGAATGAAGCTATTCTCCGAGAACTTGATCTTTACTGATTGATTAGTGAATCCCATTTTGCTCAGTGTATGTTTTCTCTGGTAATAGAATTGCTTGCTGTCGTAAAGAATTTTCGCAACAAAGCTGATGATGCATATACCAAAGGAGGCCATTGGAGCTTATGTATGGCCTGTCTGACCCTAAAGGCTGAGGTATTTGTCCAATTGATTGTATCTGAAATTTTGTATGTATTTGAAATCACTGTTGTCATCTAGTGACTAGTAGTTTTTCCAGTGATGCATTGTCCATTGGAGTCTTGAGCTTTATCTTTGACATTTGCGTACTATTAAATGGTATGATCCTTTTCACTGTGACAGAGTACATAGTTTAGGTAATTGGCCAGGAGAGCTTGAGCAACACAAGGAATATAACAACTTTTGCGATAACATCAATCTCAAAACATATGAACCAACTTACAAATAGATAATTAGTAAGGAAAAACTCAGCACCGTGACATGAGGACCTCCGAAGTTTTTATCCCTCTCTTTGTACAACCAACAGGCTCTAGATTTTTCCATCCATATCTACTACTGGATCTGCCTCTTGTTCTTGTATGTCCCTTCCTCCACTGCAATGCCACATAAGCCTTGAGACACTTATGTGTGTGTGTGTGTGTGTGTGTGTGTGTGTTCCTTTTAATTATTAATATCAACATGGAATGCACATTTTGGGCATTTTATTTTAATGCTCTCTTCTTTCTCGAACAATCCAACCATATCTATGATGGGCCTGCCTTCAATTCATTGCCACTGCTACGAATGGGCCATGTTACCACCCGGATTATTAGCGTTGGAAAGGTCCGGTCAAGGTTGTTGATTTTTTGGGTAGCATTAGATGTGCTCTAGCACCGAAACTTTGTGGAGGGGCTAGAACACATAAGATCTCCAAGACCCAAAAATCATTTGGAGAAATTCCACCCGGAGTTTAAGTTATTCAAATAATTAATTATTTTAATGGGGACCCTAAGAGTCTAACTTAGGGAAATTAAATAATTAAAATGAATTAATTAAAACATGTGGGTGAGGATGTTCTAAGTGACGAGGATCAAGTATTTTCTAATCTTAGCCGTCGGTTAGAGATTAGATCACGGCCGTTGATTCGTCAACTGGAAAAGTATTAAAGGAAGGCTTGGGGTCAGTTGTAGAACATACACACAGAGTAGCAGCACTTAAGCTAAGTCAAAATTTTGGGGTGCAGTTTGTTGAGAATTTCAGAGTGAGTTTGCAGTGTAGTGAGGGGCAGTTCGGCAATGGGATTTTTATCCAAGGTCGAGAATACAATAGCAGAGAGGCATATCAACACCAGAGACAGCGCAGGCCTAGGAGGGGTGGCGCAGAGCCATCAGGGCTCACGCAGAGGGACACAGAGCCAGAGAGGGTGACCCAGTCACTTAGAGAGCTGCGTTGGGGTTTCTATGGGGAAAATCGGGCAGCTATCCAACATTTTGATTTCAGAGCCAGGAATGCTCAAGGAAAAGGTGACACAGGCACTATGAGAGGTGACGCAGTCCAACTTATTGTAGCCATCGCTCAGCAACACTTGGAGACTGCGCAGACACCTGTGGGGTTTCTGTTGGAAATACTGAGGGGGGTGGGAATCAGTATTTCTTATCAATTAGCACTTTTAAATATTTTCAAAGCATTAGTTAATCTTCAATTATTCTTGATTTTTATCCAGTAACAACGGTAAACAATAGAACAAAATAGGCACATGAATTTTAGGTGGAAAACACCCTCCGGGTCAAAAACTATCGAATGCTTTTCTAATAAATTCTTTAATCTTCAACCCCAACTGAAATTAAAGGTACAACCTCCTAGAATTCTAGAAAATCATTCTTCACCAGCTGCCACTGGAAGGACGCCCCAACGCCCTGGTTTCTTCAGTAGCCAACTGAATGGATGCCCCAACATCCTAGACTGACCTACCACCTTGAAGTGTTCACAGGCTCCAGCTTGTAGGTGACTTCATGCACCAAACTAGCACCTCCTTGCCACCCTATAATGATCAGAAATAAGACAATGGTGTGGACTCCCATACCAGGGACAATGATTCACAATGATTTTCTTGAACTAGACCAATCACCCAATCACACTAAGACCTACAACCCAACAATAAAATTATCCAACAATGACACTTATACCTCCCAACAATGCCTCTCCAACTCTAGTAATATTGACTCTTTTACAATAATAACTCTTTTACAATTTTACAATGATGATTTTTACAATAGTGACTTTTGACAGGACCTGATACTTGACTTGACACTGCTTCTTTGAACACTAGCAGCTGCTAAGGTATTGTTGTGCTTGCTTCAAATGGTACTTTGGCGTTGCATTTTCCTTCCAGTATGTGTTTGAGTTGACCTATTGTGTCCTCCTTCCTGCACATGCATTAATGAACAAGACCCAAACCAATATACAAACAAAATACTTACACTGTCCTGCAAACCGTATGTCAGAGAAATATTCAAAATTCAAATGTAAATACATTCAACATTTATGAACAAAACCAATCAAACATACATACAAAATACTTACATTGTCCTGCAAAAACACATGTCAGAGATGATATTCAAATTAAAATTCAAACACTAATCATACATACCTTGTTGAATCAGACTTACCCTTGATTGTTGATGTGTTGTCCTTACTGCAGTGATCCTTGAATGCATATTTCTTCTTGCCTTCTAGAAGCTTGATATTGAATCTGTTGTATCTATGTAATTTCAGATCTGCAAGGCCTAAAATTGTGTCTTGTGGTAGCCCTATGAGTTCTCTTTCCAACCCCGTAGGTCTGATCAATATTGGATTCTTCAAGAAATAGTTCTGCCTAATCTCCTACGATGACCTGATTATAGACTGGTTTAGTAGAGCGAACTTGTACAAAGTGCCACGTGTCACTGTTTCAACCTTTCGTCCTGAAAACGATGTCCAACAAACTATAGTCCGTCTTATTTCTGTCACTTTTTACGAAACTTGAATCTAATGCCCAAAGAGAAAGTTATGACGATTTTCCCAAGGTCACCTGTTTGACATGAAATTCGGGAGCTTGCAAAAACCCTAACTTCCTCAGATCATATCTCCGAAAATATAGCGAACCAATATCTGAAATTTAGTCAAGCGCTTCATTGGGATTTCGGCTCAAATGGGTTTTTTTTTCAGCATCTAAAGCTTCGCAAAAAAAAAATTATAGCAATAATGCCACGATGACCTGTTTTAAGTAGCGAAATCCTTGCATCAGGAGGATATGAGGGTCACAATTTATATAAATGCTTAGGTTGACAGGGCCTTCAACAAGTGAACAGTGGAGTGATTTTAGGAGTTTAAAAAATTATTAATTTTTGAATATTCAATGACAACAACCAATTATTAGTGTCATGCTACAACCCCATGGGGTTTTAGCCCACTAACTGGGGTTACTAACTTCAAACACGAATATCTCTCAAACCGTGAAGAATTACGTGGCATGCCATATATCAACAGAAACATCTCGATAATTAGAAACCATCCAAAATATCCTTGACTCAGAATAGAGTAAGTTGTCAAATCAAAATTCCCATGCAAGATCGGGGTAGCCCCTGGTGCTGCTTGGGTAGACATCAATGACAACCACTGATCAAAAATCTCCCCCTTTGGCATTGATGGCAACACAAGTACTCCTCCTGCGATCATGACATCTCTTCCTACAACATTCTCTCCCCCTTTGTCATCAATGGTAAAGGGTAACTCACTCTGGAAAACGTCATCCTGCGGACCTGTACACACCTCAACTCCCCTTTATTTTTACTTAGTTAGATAAGAGAAAGAGTCTAATGAGAACTTGGGAGAATCCCAAGCTTTAGGCAAAGATACTCAAACGCTTCACGAGGTAATGGTTTGGTAAATATGTCAGCAATTTGTTCCTTTGTGCCACCATATTCAAGCTTGATATTCTTTTCGGTGACTTGCTCTCTAACGAAATGATATTTGATCGAAATGTGCTTTTTTTTCGAATGCATCACAGGATTCTTGGAGATACTGATGGCACTGATGTTATTGCAAAATATGGGAATAGGCTCATCAAACTTGACTTGAAGATCTTGCAAAGTTTGCTTCATCCAGAGAACTTGAGTACAAAAAGATATTGTCGTGATATATTTTGCTTCCGTTGTGGATAACGAGATTGAAGACTGCTTTTTACTTAACCATGAAACAAGGCAACCACCTAGATAAAATCCTGCTCCACTAATACTCTTTCGATCATCAACACTTCCTGCCCAATCTGCATCTGTATAAGCTTGGATAACTAGATTATTTCCTTTGATATACCATAAACCATATTCTGTTGTGCCCTTAAGATAACGGAGAATTCTTTTGATGGCAATAATATGAGATTCTTTTGGTGTTGCTTGATATCTTGCTACTTGTCCAACTGCCTGAATTACGTTTGGCCGATAAGCTGTCACATATAGAAGACTTCCAATCATAGATCTATACAACCTCTAGTCCACATCCTTTGACGAATCATCTAAACTTAACTTGCAACTTGTTACCACTGGGGTAAGGACAGGCTTGCAATCTTCCATCTTGAATTTCTTGAGCATTTCCTTGATGTACTTGGTTTAATATATAAATATTTCGTTATCCTGTTGAGATATTTGAAGCCCTAAAAATAATGTCAGCTCGCCAAGTAGAGACATTTCAAACTCACTTTGCATCTTTGTGGCAAAGTTTTTACTTAATCTGTCATCATTGCTTCCAAAAATTATGTCGTCTGCATATACCTCGATAATTGTTAAGTTATCTTGATCCATTTTCACATAGAGATTATTGTTGGTGCTTCCTTTCTTGAATCCTTGTTGATGTAGATATCCATCAAGACGAGCATACTAAGCTCTAGGAGCTTGCTTGAGACAATATAGTGCTTTCTTTAATCTGCAGACATAGTCTTCCTTTTCAGAGAGCAGAAAACTTTCAGGTTGTTCAATGTAAACTTCTTCTTCCAATTCACAATTTAGAAAGGCTGAATTAACATCCATTTGGTAGACCTTGATTATTCTTGAGCATGCATAAGCGAAAAACATTTTGATACCTTCCATTCTGGCAATGGGAGCAACTGTTTCTTCAAAATCAATTCCTTCAACTTGTGCATATCCTTTGCAGACTAATCTTGCCTTATTCTTGGTAAAATGTCCATCTTCATTCAATTTGTTTCTGAAGACCCATTTAGTACCAATAACATTTTTATCCTTTGGTCTGGAACCAATTCCCAAGTATCGTTCTTCTCAATTTGATCCAGTTCTTCATTCATAGCTGCTACCCAGTGTTCATCTTGACTAGCTTCTTGAAAATTCCTAGGCTCAAAAATTGCTAAAAAGGCAAGCTGGGATTGTTGTGATAAACGAAGTTGTCGACTTCTTCTGGTTCCAATTCCTTCATTTATGCTGTCGATGATTTGATTTGACAGATGATTCTTTTGACACCATTCTTTTAAAGCTTTTGGAGAATTTTCTTGTACATCTTGTTGATCATTTCCTTTTTTCCTCTTGGTTGATTGTTGTTTCCTTATTTGATTGGTCTTGTTCTGGAGCTTCTTCTTCATCCTTCATAGACTCTCCCTCAGATCCCTCAGATTTTCTTGAAGGGACAATCTCATCATCATCCTTTGTAACACAATCTTCATCAAAAGTAACATTTATGCTTTCCACTATTTGTTTTCACCTCAGATTATAGCATCTATAAGCCTTTCTTTTGCGTGAATAACCAACGAAAAAACCTTCATCGACACGGGAATCGAACTTGCCCAATTTTTTATCTTCTCTTTTGATATAGCATTTGCTTCCAAATATTATGAATTATTTGACATTAGCTAGTCTTCCTTTCCATAATTCATATGGAGTCATGTTACAATTGTTCCTTAGTGAACCTCTGTTTATAATGAATACAGATGTATCGATTGCTTGAACCTAGAATTTATCATCTAATTTTGAGTCATTTAACATTGTTCTGGCCATTTCCTATACAGTTCTGTTTTTTCTTTCAGCAACTCCATTTTGCTGCGGTGTTCTCGCTGTTGAGAATTGCCTTTTTATTCCATTTTCATCACAGTACTGTTGAAATACCTTGGAAGTGAATTCTCCGCCATTATCTGATCTCAGATATTTGATCTTCAAATCAATTTCATTTTCAACTAATTCCTTGTAGATTCTAAAACACTCGAATGCCTCAGTATTTTTCTTTAAGAAGCTGATGGTTGTCATTCTGGTGTAATCATCTATCATTAGCATAAAATATAATTCTCCATCTAAACCTTTTGTTCTCATAAGACCACATAGATCAGTATGTACTAATTCCAATGGACATGATGCAAAGTGGTATTTTGTCTTGAACTCAACTTTTGTCTGCTTGCCGTGCTGACAAGATTCACATATCCTATTGGTAGGTTTTGAAATTTTAGGAATTTCTCTTACTGCTTCCTTCTTGTTGATCCTGACCAAATTGTCGAAATTTATATGTCCCATTCGTTTGTGCCATAACCAACTTTCGTCTTCTTTTTCCAAAAATTACCCTTTAGGTGTCTCATCCAAAATATATATGTCATTTGGAGCTCTGCTTGTTGTAGCCACAATTTTACCGAACTTGCCTTTCTTTATTTCACATTTCTTAGAGTTAAATAGCACTGTGTGTCCTTGATCGTACATTTGTCCAACACTGAGTAGATTGTAATTCATATTTTCAACCAACAACACATCTTTCGCTAATGCATTCTTGCTTCCAAGTGTGACTGTACCTACTCCTACGACTTTTGAAGACCCGTCATTTCCAAAAGACAATGTTCCATCCTTTTCCTTCAAGGATATGAACTTATTCCTATCTCCAGTCATATGAGTTGATCAACCACTATCAATGTACCAAATGTTTCTGTTGCTTTGAGCCTTGAGAGCAATAACACATTTTTCAGATTTCTTTTTCCATATTTGTTTATTCTGATTTTGCGAGAATTCATTTGAAGAACTTCCAATTCTGCAATCTTTAGCCAGGTGTCCAAACTTGTTACATTTGTAACATTCGACATCATCTCTCAAATGATCAAATCTGTTAATATTCTGCAAAGTTCCGGAATTATATCCCTTTCTGAAAGATCTCCCGAGGGCCGAAACTGTATTTATTCCAAAGATACGTGCGAAATTTTATTGCTCTATGTCCAAACCTTCCACATTAATAACAATGACCATAGAAGATAGGTTGATACCTGGGAGGAAATCGTCTTCGAGGAATTGCCTTCCATGGTTCTTCCTGCGAGTCATGATCTCTTGAGTTGGCTGGGAGGTCTACCTGCTTGTTATATTTTTCATATCCACCTTCTTTTGTTGTCATAGAAGGCCTTGGCTCCTTTTCAGATTTTTCTTTGTAACCAAGACCAGTCTTTTCACTGTTTGATCGCTGATTGTTGATGATTTCTTCCAATGCCTTGGAGCTGTTGGTGTAGTTTTGAAGAGTTTTTCCATTTTTTACTTTCTTTCGTAGAGAAACTATTTCAGCTTCCAATGTTTCTCTTTCCTTGTTGCTTTCCTTCCCTGAGCGATTCTTCAACTCATTTGTATTCTTCAACCTTGATTTTAAGATTTAGGACATGTTCCCTTTCTATATTTAATTCGTCTTCAAGAGTGTTGACATGCTTCTTCTCAACCTTGAGCTCTTTGATAACCCTGATCACTTCGTTTTGAAATTCAACCTCAGTCATCTCTTCATGTTCGTCAGATTCTTCTTGCTTATTATGCTTGGGCATACAGAATACTCTTCCATTGATTTCTTCTTCGTTATCATTGTCTTCATCAGATGAGGAGCTATCTTCTTTGGAGAAGAAACTCTTCTTAAACCATTTCTTCTTGCCTTGCTTGTTGAACTTCCTCGAACCTTTCTTTCCTTTCGTAACAGCCTCATTTTTGTGAGGACACTTGGCTGCAAAATTCCCAACCTCACCACAATTGAAACATATCAATGGAAGTTTACCTTTGAATTTCAATGTACATGTTCTCATTTTTTTCGCGTGAAGTAGGCAAATTCTTTATCTGAAAATTCTTCTTTGTCTTCTTCCTTTTCTTCTTCCTTACAATTACAAGTTTTCACTTTCAAAGTATGCTTTTCCTTACAAGTTTTCTTGGATGCGACGAATGTTGCTTCTAGGTGAGATGTGTCATCCTCTTCTTCAATCCTCATTTCATATGTCGTAAGCACTCCATGCAATTCATGTTTGTTGAGATTGGCTAGATTCGAACAATATTCCATGACAGATACATTTGGGTATAATCTTGCCGGCAAGGTTCTAAGGATATTTCAGACAACAATTTTCATGTCGATAGGTTCTCCCAAACCTTCCAATGCATTTTTTATTTCATCAACACGCTGTAAGTATGCATCAATATTTTCATCTTCCTTCATTTTGAGTTGCTCAATTTTTTCCCTGTAAATTTGAAGCTTTACTTCTTTCACGTTTGAGTCACCTGCATATATACTCTCAAGCTTGCCCCATACTTCTTTAACAATTTTTCAACTCAGTACCTTAAGATAGACAGATTCGATAAGCCCATTGATAATGAGATCTTTATCCTTTGCATCATATACCATATTTTTATTACCTTGTTCATCCTAGGTCGTTTTAAAGCCTTTTTCAATGATTTCCCATACTTCATATCCTTGCGCCAGCAAATTAACCTGCATTCTTCCACTCCAAAGTGCATAGTTATTTCCATTGAACAGAGGAACTCTATTCTTAGTATACTCCATGATCTACTTCCAGTTGTTAGACTACTATTGAAGGAACCAAGCTCTGATACCAATTGCTGGAAACACTGAGCGAGGGGGGGGGGGATCATTCTTTCTTATCAATTATCACTTTTAAATATTTTCAAAGCATTAGTTAATCGCCAATTATTCTTTATGTTTATCCAGTAACAACAGTAAACAATAGAACACAATAGGAACATGAATTTTCGGTGGAAAAACCCCTCCGGGTCAAAAACCACCAAACGCTTTTCTTTTAAATTCTTTAATACTCAGCCCCAACTGAAATTAAAGGTACAAATTCCTAGAATTCTAGAAAAGAATTCTTCTCCAAATCCCACTAGAAGGACCCCCCAATGCCTTGGTTTCTTCGTTGGTCAACTAAATAGATGCCCCGACATCCTAGATTGACCTACCACCCTGAAGTGTTCACAGGCTCCAACCTGTAGGTGACTTCATGCACCAAAATAGCACCTCCCTAACACCCTATAATGATAAAAAATAAGACGAAAGTGTGGACTTCTGTACCAGGGACAATGATCCACGATACAATATGATTCATGATTTTCTTGAACTAGACCAATCACCCAATCACACTATGACCTGCAACCCAACAATAACATTATCCAACAATGACACTTATACCTCCCAACAATGCCTCTCCAACTCTAGGAAGATTGACTCTTTTACAATAATGACTCTTTTACCATTTTACAATGATGATTTTTACAATAGTGACTTTTGACACAACCTGATATGTGACTTGACACTGCTTCTTTGAACACTAGCAACTGCTGAGGTATTTTTGTGCTTGCTTCAAGAAATGGTACTTTGGTGTTGCATTGTCCTTCCAGTATGTGTCTGATTTGACCTATTGTCTCCTCCTTCCCGTACATGCATTAATGAACAAGACCCAAACCAATATACAAACAAAGAACTTACACTGTCCTGCAAACCATATGTCAGAGAAATATTCAAAATTCAAATGTAAATACGTTCAACATTTATGAACAAAACCAATCAAACATACGTACAAAATACTTACATTGTCCCGCAAAAGCACATGTTAGAGATGATATTCAAATTAAAATTCAAACACTAATCATACATACCTTGTAGCAAACTTACCCTTGACTGTTGACGTGTTGTCGTTACTGCAGTGATCCTTGAATGCGTATTTTTTCTTACCTTCTAGAAGCTCGATATTGAATCTGTTGTATCTATGTAATTTAAAATCTCCAAGGTCTATTACGGGAGGCGAGAGCTTGCGATGGCAACAGGAGCTTCTAGGGTTCACAAATTGGCTTTTCTGGTCGGCGCAGGCTCCGCCGCTCCAGAAACCGGACGCCCTCAGCTCCAGAGCAAGGATGCAGACCTGAATCTGCAAGATTGGACGCTCTTGAACCGGATTATACACGGAACTCATGATGCAACCTTCTGGGCGGGCACATTCTTGGCATTTGACCCGGACTGCACTGACGGCGCGGCTTTCATAGCCATTCACCATGACCTCACCTCAGCAGCACGCCAGCAGCGATTCTGCCTCACGAATCCGCCAGATCTGTCTGCTGAGGTTACACTGTTGGAAATATGCATCAACCGGGTTGCAGCGCTGATACGGCAAGCTAGAAAACCACTGCACAGAGCTTTCTGTGGCCTCGAGGTCGCAGTCTGGGAGGCTGCATTCCTTGCAACGGTTCCAGAAGATTTTAAATCGGCTGCCCACGTCTCATTTTTGCCAGACTTGCTTGCAGAGACACCAAGACTGGCAGTTCAAATCGTCAAAGAGAGGGCTCCTCATCCAGATCTGGCCAACGCTCATAGTCTGGTGAACCAGGACTTAGATCTGTCGCTGTTTTCATGGGATCGGCTTCTCTCGCAGGGGAAATCCCCTTCCCACCCACGATACAGCCTCTCGAACAAGCAAGGCAATCCTGATAGGAGGTTGCCGCAGGAGGGTTTCGATTTTCAACCGGCTGCTCTTAAGGCCATTCACCTCTCTTCTTTCCAGATCCAGATCACGCTTCTATCCGGCAGAACCATGCTGCAGTGGGTGCAAGCTACAGATTTAGTGCAAGATCTCTTAAACAATCTCGAACGCAGACTAGGGATTCCATCGAAGCTCCAAAGGCTGCTACACAAAGGTAAACAACTTGAAAACCCTTTTCCCCTCTCTCATTACAGCATTAATAGAGATGCATCGATTGTGCTTTCCCTGAGACTCAGAGGAGGAGCACCTGGGCAGCCATCCTCCACTCCCGCCTTCTCCTATAAGGATGCGGTTCATGCACAGATGCCCAAGAAATCTGCTTCTTCAGCTGAGGCTCCCAAGCCTTTCCTTGTGGACAAGACGGAGGAAGTCCCCTCTATTGAAATTTCCAATCCATCGCTGGACGAACAAATTCAGATATATGCAGAATCTGCCATCATTTGTAGGTTCAATGGCCTTTGGCCTCGAACAACAGATCTATATCAATGGATCCACGCCAATTGGACAGACAGATGCCAAGTCCTCCTTTGTTCAAAGGGTTTCTTCATAGTAGTGTTTCCGTTCAGCGAAGATTATCAGAAAGCCTTAACAGAAGGCCCATGGTTCTGGGGAGCAGCCGGACTTTTTCTCACTCCTTGGTTCCCAGATTTCGACCCCTCTTCAGCAGTTATCACCAAGCTTCCCATTTGGGTCCGTCTTCCGAACCTTCCGGCTCACCTCTGGCACGTCTCGGTTTTCCAAGGAATTGGAAATGCCTTGGGCCGCTTTCTGGCTACTGATACCTCTCGAGCGGACAAAGGAATCTATACCTATGGCAGAATTTTTGCGGAAATTGATTTAAGCAAAGGACTGCCTGATCAGATCAGCCTCAAGATTGGGGACTTTCACTGGACACAAACCTTGGATTATGAGAACACTGCATTCCGGTGCAGAAATTGTCATCAGACGGGGCATCTTCAGAACACTTTCTCCAGCTTCCCCGGCAGAACAAAGAAAACCAACAGCAAATCGAAGTCCAAGAGCTGGAAACCTTACGATCCCCCCCCCATGAATGATCTAGAGTCCTCCAGCTCGGATGAGGAAGATTTGGAAGAGGAGGGAGAGAAAGATGTGCACCAGCAGGTCATGCCTTCGGCCAGCCCTGAGGATCCCTCTGCCCCTCCGATCCCTCAGAAACGTCTGCATGAGTCTTCTTCCTCCGATTCAGACAAGGAGACTCATTCTATAGTGCAAAATAATCTACAATTGGTTCCGGCCCAGTCAAATCATAATGGCTGGGTCAAAGTCATTAAAAAGAAAGGGAAAAAAGTTCGACTGGAAGTCTCTGCCCACTCTGGGTAGCTTCCTCTGTTTCGCTCTCCTTTTTATGTCATCATTGCTCTCTTTTGTTCATTCCATGGTCACTTTTGGGGTCCGAGGTTGAAAATGTTTCATTGCCGGCCCCTTGCTTCTATGCTTAGCGTTTTGCAAGCTCTGACTGTACTATATGGTTTTTTCTTAATAGAATTAGACTTATTTAAAAAAAAAAAAAAAAAAATCTCCAAGGTCTGAAATTTTGTCTTGTGGTAGCCCTATGAGTCCTATTTCCAACCCAATAGGTCTGATAAATATTGGATTCTTCAAAAAATATTTATGCCCAATCTCCTACGATGCCCTGATTATAGACTGGTTCGGTAGAGCGAACTTGTACACAGTTCCACATGTCATTGTTTCAACCTTTGGTCCTGAAAATGATATCCAACAAACTACAGTTCATCCTCTTTTTGTCAATTTTTATGAAACTTAAATCCAATGCTCAAAGAGAAAGTTATGACGATTTTCCCAAGGTCACTTGTTTGACATGAAATTCGGGAGCCTGCAAAAACCCTAACTTCCTCAGATCACATCTCTGAAAATATAGCGAACCAATATCTAAAATTCATTCCCACACATCATTAGGATTTCGGATCAAATGGGTTTTTTTTAGCATCTGAATGTTCGCAACAAAAAAGTTATAGCGATAATGCCACGATGCCCTGTTTTAAGTAGTGAAATCCTTGCATCAGGAGGATATGAGGGTCACAATTTATATAAATACTTAGGTTGAGAGGGTCTTCAACAAGTGAACATTGGAGGGATTTTAGGAGTTTAAAAAATTATTAATTATTTAATATTCAATGACCACAACCAGTGATTAGTGTCATGCTACAACCCCATGGGGTTTTAGCACACTAATTGGGGTTACTAACTTCAAACACGAATATCTCTCAAACCGTGAAGAATTACTTGTCGTGCCATATATCAACGAAAACATCTCGACAAGTAGAAACCATCCAAAATACACTTGACTCAGAATAGAGTAATTTTTCAAGTCAAAATTCCCATGTAAGATCGGGGTATCCCCTGGTGCTACTTGGGTTGAAATCAATGACAACCACTGATCAACAGTTTCTTCATCTAGTTGTTGGATCCGCTATAACATCTGTCTCCGGATGGAAGTGCTTTTTCCGAGGATTTTCTCTGTTGGGTGAGCCACATTGGCACCCTAGTTTGTATTCAAAAATATGCTTAATAATAAAACCCTCAAGAGTTGCTCACCGATTTATCCGCGTTTGGGTTTTTTCGAGGACATTTGTCTGAAACATTTGTGTGTCCTTTGTCTGCATGGTTTATTATTCTTCAGTACTTGATATGTATAATTGTGTAGGCTGCAGTGTATTTACTTCAATGTTTTCATGAATTATTTTGAAAATAACTTGTCAAGTAAATAAACAAGTAGGAGAAGTAAATTAGATTTACTACAGTAGGATTTATGTTTAGAGGATTCTGAAATTTTCACATAGTATCATAGCACTGTTGCAGATCAAGTAGAGTTGAAGCCATCAGCAGAAGACGAAGGAAATTTATTGCATGAAGGCAACTGTCCCGAGTGACAATGCAGATCCAAAAAGAGGCAAGGAAGGGTGTCGCAGTCACCAGAGGGGCTCACGTAGAGTCTGCGTCAACTAGCTAAGGTGACGATGTAGTTGCGCAGAGGAAGCACGGTGTTTGTTGGGCCAGCGTAGGGGTTTCGAGCCTTTGCCTTTCCAGTTTCCGTGGCTAGAAGTGCAGATCGTTTTTCTTCAGTAGTTGCTGGTGGGGCATTGTTTATGTTGGTGCAGAACCGTGTCTAGTGGGGCGTGGAAAAGTAGAGACAAGAAGTTACTCAGCAGAATTATTTCTAAGAAGTCTAGACCCAGTCCTGATCAGTAGCAAAGTGTGATCGGAGAGGATTGATTCGACATCAGTTGGCGGAGGATTTCAAGGAGGGAAATCATTTTTTTTAGAGGTAGCGGGTTCCTTAGAGAGTTTATAGCGTTGAGAAACTCAGATCCGAGATTTTGTCGGGGCAACAACAAAAGAGGGAGAAGTAAACCAATTTGACATCTTTCATTTGAGGAGAGATGGCCACACATGGACTGAGGGATCAAGACAGGTTGGATGGAGCATTCAACTTTGTCATCTGGAAGGCCAGAATTTTGTCATTGTTGGACGAGCGTCATATCAAGCATCTCGCCAAGAGCGCAGTTGTTGTTCGTGTGGACGTTGATCCAATCAAGAAGTATGAAGAAGCTCAAGCAAATTCTAAGCACTTGATCATGGACGAAGTCAAGGATCATGTGGTTCCACACATTGCTGAGAAGGAAACAACACATGAGATGTGGACTTCTTTGACCACATTGTATTAGGGGACTCTTGTTCAGAGGAGGATGCTTCTTGAGAATCGGCTCTGATTATTCCATATGCTAAAGGGAGAAGAGATCGACCCCTTTCTCATCAGATTGAAGGCGATCCGTGATCAACTGGTTGTCGTGGGGTCCACACCTAATGAAGGTCTTATGGTGAGGACTGTTCTAAATGTAGTTTCATATGAGTGGGAGAAATTTTTTCAAGGAATTTTGGGCAGAGCAGCGCTTCCAAGTTGGTAAAACATGTGGGCAGCTCTTCGACAAGAATGGATCAGGAGGATGACCAAGGTGGGCATGAGCAGCGGAGGGATCAAGATCAAGAAGGAGGAGGAGGAATATGCAGCTCTCGCATCCAAGGGACAGTATGGGCAATAGAGAAAGAAGAAGAAATATCTTTCAAAGGTCAGATGCTTTAGGAGTGGTGAATTAGGACATTTCGCCACAACATGCCCTATGAAAAAGAAGGGCAAGGAAGAGTCTGATTCGAATGTTGCCGCAGCTAAGGACGATGATGGAGAGGATGATGATGTGGCCATGAGTGCTCATGTGCCTCGGGAGAAGAGGTGGGGAGACATTGATCTGTAGTTATTTTGAACTGCAATGGGGGCAGGATCCTTGAGGTGCCCAAACTCTTGGATCACATACGAGCTACGGGAGCCCTTAATGGCAGTAGCAGGATGACTGGAGTCAGTTGGTGTGGGGATGATGGAGCAACATTGGCAGAGCTAGGACACTGAAGTCTTGAGCAGTGTAGAGCAGAGGCAGCAACAGCGTAGCAGTAGCGTAGAGGTTGATATATTTCAATAACGCAGAGGCAGTTCAGAGCAGTAGCAGCACAAATCTCTAGAGGGTCAGCGCAGATTAGCAGCAGAGGGTGCTTCAGTATCGAGGTGCACTCAGACTGAGTTGTATGTCAAGTCTTTGGCTGATTTTTTTGGTTGATAACTTCTCAACAACTGAGTTGCAATGCAGCAGTTAGCAGTGGTAGTGCTATGGGCAGCATGATGCAACATTAAAGAGGGAACTGCAGTACAGATGAGGCAGTGTCAGTGGCGGTGACATGCGCAGCAGTACAGAAGGCATCAGCGCAGTGGATGAGGGGCAGCAGTCGAGAGCATCAACAGCGCAGAGGACCGATGTCGTGGATCAAGGTGATGCTTCAGGTTGAAGTGTTGCAAGAGCACATTCCTCGCTAAGAGGGAGTGTTGATTTTTTGGGTAGCATCGGATGTGCTCTAGCTCCGAAATTTTGTGGAGGGGCTAGAACACATGAGATCTCCAAGACCCAGAAATCGTTTGGAGAAACTCCACCCAAAACTTAAGTTATTCAAATAATTAATTATTTTAATGGGGACCCTAAGTCTAACTTAGGGTAATTAGCCCATGTGGTGTAGAGAAGTCGATGTTTGGGTGCACTGTTAAGGCACTCCGTCTGCAAGGTCACCGGTTCGAAACCTGTGGGTGATTAGGATTAGTCTAAACTACCAAAAAAAAAAAAAAATTAGGGTAATTAAATAATTAAAGTGAATTAATTTAAACAGGTGGGTGAGAATGTTCTAAGTGACGAGGATCAAGTATTTTCTAATCTTGGCCTTCGATTAGATATTAGATCACGGTCGTTGATTTGCCAACTGGAAAAGTATTAAAGTGAGGCTTGGGGTCAGTTGGAGAACATACACACAGAGTAACAGCACTTGAGCTAAGTCGAAATTTTGGGTCGCGGTTTGCTAAGAATTTCAGAGTGAGCTTGCAGTGCAATGAAGGGCAGTTTGGCAGCGGAGTTTTTATCCAAGGCCGAGAATACAATAGCAAAGAGGCATATCAGCAACAAAGAGGCAGCACAGGCCCAAGAGGGGTGACGCAGAGCCAGAGAGGGTGACATAGTCACTCATAGAGTTGCACAGGGGTTTATGTGGGGCAAATTGGGTAGCTATCCAGCGTTTTGATTTCAGAGCCAAGAAGGCTCAAAGAAAGGGTGACACAGCCACTAAGAGAGGTGACGTAGTCCATCTTGTTGTAGCCATCGCTCAGCGGCACTTGGAGACTGCACAGACACCTGTGGGATTTATTCATCTAGATGTTGGATCCTCCATAAAATATGTCTCTGTATAGAAGTACATTGGCACCCTGATTTGTATTCATAAATCTGTTGAATAATAAAACCCTTAAGAGTTGTTGCGCTAGTTTTCCCACGTTGAGTTTTTCCAAGAACATTTGTCCGAAAATTTAATGTGTCCTTTGTCTGCATGGTTTCTTATTCTTCATTACTTGATCTGTATAATTGTAAGGAAATTAAAACAGATTTGGGACAGAAGCTTGGAGAAGCAACAACAATCATCAAAATCTTGAATTCTAAAAACAGAGAAGAATTAGAGCAGCTTGGGATTCAAGACAGAACAGAAACCATTTTGGAGGTGAAGAGAATGCATACTAAAAGGAACATGATGCTGCAACTAGAGAATAAATGCCAAAATCTAGAATCCAGCATTCAAAGATTCCATAAAAAGATGCATGTGCTAAACAGAAAAGGGCTGCCAGGATTGGTTGACACAGGAAACAAGTTGATTAGCTTGAAATATTATCAAGAGAAATTATGCATTGTGGCCCGATATAAATCCATATTTTCATGTATAAAAGGAAATATCACAGGGAAGACATTCATGGAGGCCATAGAATTTGACTTGTTTATCAATCATGAAATCATACGCTTGTTCATCATCAAACTTTACCTCCAGAAATACACGGATGTGGATGAGACATATAGAAAATTAATAAAATTTTCTATCCCAAGTGAATACAAATGGGAGAAGTTGTGTGAATTGCTAAAGGAAAACAGTTTTCATCTTCAACACCAAGGCAAACGACGCAACAAATTTTGAGGTCCAGTCATCAATAGTCCGCCTGAAGAATATATCCAGCAGCCACATCAGTTTCAGATTGCTTATTTTCTTTCTTTATTTTTGTAAACAGTTTTTGATATTTTGTAAAATTCTTGAGATTTTCATTCAAGATATTTTTTGTTAAGATTTGTATAAATACTTCCAAATTCGAAGTATTATTGTTTGGATTTTTATGAAGAAATCGAAAATTGAATGTAAAGTTGTTCATTGAGCTCAAGTGGACAAATTTCAGAACTACAGAAAGATTTTCAGGATTCTTATGTCAAAATTGTTGTTGATGTGACTCTTCTTTTGTTAATATGTTTCATTCTTTGTTAATTCACATGTGTATTCTATCTTTTTTGTTCTAAGACAAACAAGAATTTGAATTTTTTTAAATACACTCAATTCTGGCTTACTAAAGAAAATTTATGTTTTCTACTGAAGTTAAATAATAGAATTATTAACTGCTATATGTTTAATGGATTCTTAATCTTTCCTTCTTTACCATATCACCAAGCTTTTTAGATCCAATAAATTTTCCTACCCTACCCTAATCAACTTGTCTGTCATTGCTGCAATTAATCTAATTAAAGTTTAACTGACTCCATTGCCCAATGGTTTTTCAATGATGTTCCAACCAAAACAATTCAAAAATCAAACTCTAAACTTCACAGCTAGCCTAAAATTTAAAAAAATAAATAAATAAATAAATAAAGCTAAATTTGATAGAGGTATCCCTCTCTGAAGCTGGTAGGGCTAGATCCCATCTTCAAAAGTGGTTATGTGGTTACCTCTGGAATTTCTTTCACAACATTAGGAAATTACGGAGTGATAACACTACACGCACTTGTGCAATTTGTGTCAAGTAACAATGGTTCTTCATACAGGGGATCTGGTATGTCCTCTAGTTCCCTCAAATCTGTACTCAATGCTTTAACAATGAATGCAAATACACGCTGTCCTCTATTTCTGTTAACATTTGAAATTTTCAATTTCAATGTATATAATTACGTAGTTAATTCTGGTGCATCGGTAAACACAATTGCATTATTTGTTGCTAAGAAAATCAACACAAAATGGGATAAAACAGATGCACAAATTATTCAGCTAGACGGGACTCTTTTCCACGTAATTGGTGAAATCAAAGATGTGATTATTTGTTTATCATCAGATGATCGGGTTCACCATTGTATAAACATAGTGATTGTGTACATATCGGAAGCATATGGATTATTGTTGAGTAGAGACTGGTCTAGCAATCTACAAGGGTACTTTGCTACAGACTAGTCACATTTATGGATTTTTTACAAGGGAAGAAACAATCAGTTCCGAGTGAACTCAAAGATATACATGAAACATATTGTTACTCCCTTGAATGGACAAAATGAACCAGTGGCTTTCGCAAAACTTATCTTCGGCAATTGCTTCCTGGAATAGTACTAGTGTAGTCTGTATTCCTTGTACATGTGGTATGTGAAATTTGTATTTTGATGGTTAAAAAACATAGGAGGGCTTTGGAGTTGGTTACGTTTTAATACACCCGCTACAGAGAAAACATTTGATCTCTAGCTGCTTGGAATTCAAGTACATGGACAACCCTGTCGAATACGAGGCACTCATCTTGGGCTTGCAAAGATCCATTGACCTCAACGTTGTGATCCTAAAAGCAGTAGGTAACTCAGAAATTGTTGTGTGAAAGGTACATAATATCGTACACTGTGTGTCACCTCATCTCAAGAGTTATCAACAAGAGGTATGGCATTTTATTTCCCGATTCCAAAATTTTAACATTATTTTTGCTCCTAGAATGCGTAAAGCAACTACAGATGCATTGGAAAATGTTGCTACTAGTTTTTCACCGTTAAGTGATGGTTTTTATGTATAAATTCTTTATAATCCATCCATCCATGATAATATTATTAATTTACATTTTTTCAATGATGACCAGCATATATTTTACTTCATGAAGAACGTTGATGTTTTCAAAGATGCAGTGATCAATGAAGACGAGCACGAAAGGGAATTGTAGGGTGCAGCTAGCACAAGCAAAGGGAACCTCATGCAAAAAAGTGTGGTGTCATTAGAAAAGTTGTATGACCTGCAGAACAGCTTTTGGGGACCTGTCAATGCTAAAACCCATAGTTCAACATTATCGCATGAGCAGATCAATTTGGGAACAGAAAAGGATCTGAAGTTTGTCAATCTTGGTACTTTTTGTACACCACATAAACGGAAATCCTTTATTCGCTTGTTCAAGCAGTACCGAGATGTATTCGCGTGGACATATGACGAACTTAAGAATTATGACATGCACATTATCCAGCATGTGATTCCAATAAAAGAAGGGGCCAAGCCATTTTAACAAACGCTGAGAAAAGTACATCTGAAAGAGTTAAGAAATTTTTTAGATACTCGGATCATATACAAAGTTCGACATTCTACCTGGGTGTCAAACTTAGTCCCGGTAAGAAAGAAGTTCATGGAAATATGCTTATGTGTTGATTTCCGAAATCTGAATAGCGCCTCGGACAAAGATAACTACCCTGTGCCATCTATGAGATACAACAAACAGTATCAGGGTCATAAATGTTTTCTCTCTTGGATGGATATTCAGGATACAACCAAGTTCTAGTCTTAGAGCCTAATAGACTTAAAACGACTTTTCACACAAAGTGGGGCACGTTCGCATTCAAAAGAATGTCATTTTGGTTGATTAATGTCGATGCCACATTCTAACACGCTATGGATATCAAATTTCATGGGCTGATCAGACAGATCATTGTGGTCTATCTTGATGATGTCATAGTCTTCTCCAAACAAAGATTCGATCACATACGCCATCTGAAGAAAATTTTCGAGCGATGAGCAAATACAAGATATCTCTCAATCCCAAAAGAGTGTTTTTACAGTGTCCGAGGGTAACCTCTTGGGCCACATAATTTCCAAAAGTGGGATTAAAGTGGACCTGGATAGGGTCAAATAAATTATGCATATTCCCTTCTCGGTAAACAAGAAATTTATGCAGTCCTTCCTCGGAAAAATCAATTTCCTCCGTAAATTCACCTCTGGTTATGCTCATATTGTTATGCTAATACAGGATATGGTAAAGAATGATGCAGTATACAAATGGGATAAAAGGGAAAAGGACATGTTTTCCTGTATCAAACAAGTCATCGCAGAAGAACCTGCTCTTTACAAACCAAATTTTTGCAAGGATTTCCTGCTCTACACCTTTTCTTCAGACACTTCCCTTGTCTTTGTGCTCACACAAAAGGATGATCATAACAATGTGCGGCCTATATATTTTATGAGTGATAGTCTTAAAGGACCCGAACTCAATTATCCTGCCATTGTATGCAGTATACAAGGCAGGGAAGCACTTTCGGCCCTATCTCTTGAAAAAAAATTCCATTATCTTTGTTCCCCACCCAGTAGGAAGATCAATGTTTTTTCAACAAGAGCTGGATGAGAGAAGAGCGAAATGAATGACTAGTTTACAGGAATATGACTTAGAGTTCAAACCAGTTCACACAATCAAGGGCCATGGTCTATTTCGACTAGCAATAAAAGCAGTGGACGCGAAGGAAGAAGAAGATCTCTCAGGATGGGAGCAAGAAATCGGAATGTACAATGTTGAGTGAGCCTCCCCCACTACTATCATGAACTCTTGGTACACATATGTGAGCCAATACCTTGAGCACGACACCATGCCCTCCCATCTGTCTGCATGGTAGAAGAGGGAACTTAGACTCAAAGCATTATCTTACCAGTTGGTGCATGGGGTGCTTTTCATAAATCACCATAATGGAGTACTACTCATGTGTTTGGAAGCGCACGATTTAGATAAAGTATTGTGTGATCTCCACGACGGACCAGCCTGGGGAAATTTTGCGGGTAACACAACTGCGCATAAAGTCATGCGGGCCAGTTTTTATTGGCCTACATTATTAAAATATGCTCACACTTACGCCCGCAAGTGTCTAGTCTTTCAAAGGTGTAGTAGCAAAAACAAGAAGTTAGCCGCCCCATTGCAGCTTATCAAAATGGAAGAACCTTTCCAACATTGGGGCTTGGATGTTACTGGAGAAATCTTTCTGCATTCATCAAAGCAACACTACTACATTCTCACTGCCACAGATCACTTTACGTGGTGGTTAGAATAAATTTCGCTCAAACAGGTGAATGATTAGGAAGTCATTAATATCCTTTAGCAGAACATCATTTCTAGTTTCTTTGTTCCTACTTCACTTGTTTTCGATAATGCAACTTACTTTTCATCGTTAATACTTTTTTATTTTTCATTGGAAAATGGGATTGTATTGAAACATTCTGCTAATTTATAACCACTGTGGAATGGTCTTGTTGAATCCACGAATAAGAACCTCATTTGTATCATCAAAAAGACCATATTCTCTAAACAGCGAAACTGGCACTGTGCTTTGGTAAATGCTTCATGGGCTGACCGAGTCACGACAAAACCCTCTTTGAACACCTCCCCTTACTTCTTGGTATATGGAAAAGAAGCCATCCTCCCGCCCAAGATCTACTTTCCTTCTCTCCAACTCTCACAAGAATCCCAAGGCAAGCCATCTTTATTATTGCAACACAGGATGGGCACTCTTCATAAGTTATAGGAAAAAAGGTTGAAAGCAAAAGAAAAAATTCCACTTCATCAAAACTGTATCAAGAGGTGGTTTGACAAGAATTCTACAAGGAAGAACACCTTCAGTATGGGTGACTTAGTCGTAAAGTGGGATAAATCCCACGATAACAAAGGCAAACACACTAAGTTTCAATCCCTGTGGTTTGGACCATTTTCAATGCACGAAAAGCTTGGCCAAAACATTTATTGTCTTCAATCACTTAACGGGAAGATTGACTCTCTCCCTGTCAATGGTCAAGACTTGAAACATTATTTTCAATGACAATCAAGGGCTATGCCCTACACGTTTTTTGTTTTCTTTTGTTTTATTTATGTGAATAAGTGTCGTGCTTATACAGGTTTTGGATTTTGAGTATGTGTGCGGCCAAAGTCTAAAAGAGTCTTGTGACACTTCAACATTTGGTTAAACCTTCGATTTGTCTTCCTTGTGTTGGTTATGTCTTTTGGTCGATGAAGTTCCAACGGAAAATATGATCCTTTCATAAGGATATTTTTGGTCAAACCATGAACTCGTGTCTATTCGGGAAACCTTATGCCTATATTCGGTTCTTTATGTTTTGGTGTTTCCATGCTTATCCAATTAGTAAAAGAGGAGAAGGGGAGAAATATAAAGAGAAAAACTAATTCAGAGGTCCTTACATGCTTCTCTGAAGGAACAACCTCTCCTGCTCTCAATAAGTCAAGATCCCTCTGCCACCCAAAAATTAATAAGTTCTAATGCACAATCCTATAAAAAATAAATAAATAAAGGTGAAAGAAGAGACAGGCTTCCTGCGCAGAGAGGTGAAGCAAGCAACTCCATCGGGTATTGTCCAGGTTCGCTGGCAACAGACCAATGTTTGTGTTCCTATAGTGACTCCATCAGGGTATTGTCCAAGCCTGTTGGTAATAGAGCAATGCCAGAGATGAAAAATTATACTCTGCAAATCTTAAGTTCGTGAACTTCACTACCCTTCCCAACTTGAAACATTGTGATAATGTTGAATTTTATGTTGATTTTAACGTAGAAGGCATGATGGGGACTACATATACTCATGGGATAAGTGGGGATACCAAAGTAATTTTCACTATGATTCAATACTCCCCAAAGAACCAAGGCCCCACACGAAAAAAAATTAACCGAGACAGAGAAATTGGAATTCCACCAATGTGTCGCCAAGTGTTGTAGTTGCTACAACACCCTCCAAAATTTTTGCCTACACCCAATTTCGAAGCCTTCCTTGGTCTTGTTTATCATCGTCGCAAACTTTGAATCTCATTTCATGTGTTTTCTTAAAATATTTTGCACCCTTCTGCAAGTTATGAAAAATGTCGTCTTTTCGCATGTTTGTCGTTGCACCATGTACATAATATTATTCTACTAGTTTCAAGAGGTCATATTTGTGAAAATGAGTTGTTCTAACCATGTAAGAATCTATCGCACTCATTTCCAAAATTTTGAGCAATGTCGCACAAGTGTCATCACAGTCATCGCAAAGTGTATCTTTAGTGTCGCACTTGTCATAACTTATCATAAAGTTGTCACACGGAGGGAAATGCATTTTTCATGTGTTATGGGCAATCTATGTTGTTGAGTCATCAAATTATTCTAAGTGTGTGATCACAGTCGAAGCCATATCACTGTTCACGTCAGTCTCAACAGTCCCACACTTACCAATTTTCGGAAAAACTTACCGACCAAGCAAACTAGTTTCACTCGGCCTCCCTGAGCTACGCACTACGTAGTCTCATTCCTTTAGTTCTGACCTTGACCCTTGGCACTGCACAATGCGCAGTTACTGCCCCCCAGGACTGTTGCACTGCGTATTTTTTGTGCCCAAGCTCCGACCTTGACCTACAGAATTGCACAATCCTTCCTCCCAGCCGGCCTTAACTACACATTGCACAGCTATACCCTCAAGCTCACTCCCTAATACCCTGAACTGCATAATTGTATAATGGCCTAGCCTCCCTTGTCTCCTGGAAATGCATAGTATGTTCACCTAGTTTCCATCCCCTCATCCTGTCTTATTTTCTCCTGGAATTGCACATTTTTACCAACCAAGCAAACTAGTTTCACTCGACCTCCCTGAGCTACGCACTACGTAGTCTCATTCCTTTAGTTCTGACCTTGACCCTTGGCACTGCACAATGCGCAGTTACTGCCCCCCAGGACTGTTGCACTGCGTATTTTTTGTGCCCAAGCTCTGACCTTGACCTACAGAATTGCACAATCCTTCCTCCCAGCCGGCCTTAACTACACATTGCACAGCTATACCCTCAAGCTCACTCCCTAATACCTTGAACTGCACAATTGTATAATGGCCTAGCCTCCCTTGTCTCCTGGAAATGCATAGTATGTTCACCTAGTTTCCATCCCCTCATCCTGTCTTATTTTCTCCTAGAATTGCACATTTTTGTCCCTCGGTCCAACCTGCACTACACATTGCACAGTCTCAAGGCTCAAGGCTTCCCATTTCCTACTTGAACTGCGCAACTTTGCAATAATTAAGCATCTTCCCCATATCATCATCCGGTTCCATCTCATTAAAGGATCAATATGCTCAATCTTAAACTAGGGGGTTTTCGGATTGATGTCATCTCATCATGAGTGAATTTCAGGAATAGGTACTCTATCATGCCATGGAAATATGATGAAGAAGGAGATGGAGGGAAGCATGTTGAAAGAAATACTTGTAGTTGAACACACAAGTCGATCAATCAAGAAAAACGAAGGGACACTAGTTTGCAATCATTATTCAAGACTTGAGATCATTGAAGATTCCTTATCACCAATCCATGAGAAGGTGAAAATAAAATCATTCTCAATAAGACATTCAACACTCAACAGCAGCAGTGGCTTGAAATTGCCACATCATCAAGCAGTCCATGTCAGCAATTGTAGAAATTATATGCACTAAGCATGCATATGTCCAAGATCCACCTGATCTCACACTATTTAACTTTATGCAAGATACTGAATCTATTCCACTTGTTAATCTTTTGCGTAAAATTTAATTTCACACACATGTGAAGCATAAACAAAAATTATCAATCGCACATAACACAGTTTTTAACCGGGAAAACCTGAAGCTGAAAACCCCAACTATATATTATGTAAATGGAGATCATATGACAATCTCATAAAAACATACAAAGCTTATCACAAGCTCTCAGTACAGTACAATTGTCATACACTAATCAGGCCTAATCTTGCAAATCCATGTACTGATCTATGCCATCTACTAGCCTGCCTCCACTACGCAATCTCTGCTGAAGAATAGCTCTGAATGAATTCGAATTACTCCATCCTTGACTACGCAATCCTCATTGGCATCTCCACTGAGTGTTGGATGCAATCAATGCATCACTATAGTCACAACAGATAGTCTATCTTGCCCTTTCACCTAATCTCCACTGGTCTCCACTGAAACTGCCATGCACTGTAGTTAACTGATGTATTCTTCATTTGATTAATGAGTTATTATTTATGAATTAATTAACTAATTAATTCACTCCACTCTCACTAGTGTATCAATCAGTTAGACTAGATACAACTAGCTCAATTGAGTCTAACTGAGTTAAACTGAATACAACTCCATAACTACTTCTTCCAACTGTGTCATAACTCGTCCACTTGAGTTCTAACTGATTCCTCCATGCAATAGCTCCAGTAAACTCTCAGGAACAGCGTAATTCCTTCTGTCAGCTGCGGTGCCACATCTGTGCATTGAACTGAAGTGCTCCAAGAGAATAAGTTGTTGTTTAGAATCTGATTATTATTAAGAGCTAATAATAATCGGCATGCATCTATTTTTAGATTAACGATCCATAACTAGACTTCGCCCAATATTCTAAAAATAGAATTTCATCTATTTTTCCAACTTGATCAACCATCCACAAATAGCATCCTGCAACTTCTGAAATATGATCATCATGTCTAAAAATAGACATAGTCTAAAAATAGACTTGCATCAAAAATAGCCTGCGGGCCCACTTAGTGAAGGCGACTCTTTTCACTAAGCTCATCATCTTGTTGAATCTCAACACTCCCTCTCAACAAGATAGGGATTATCCTTCACCCCAATCTTGCCTCTATGGTATTCGAATTTTCTCCTGGTGAGCGTCTTCGTCAGAATATCTACATCCTGATCCTCCGTGGGAATGTACTGAAGCAACATAATCTTTCGCTGCACACAATCTCTGATATGATGATACCGGCTATCAATATGTTTAGATCTATCATGAAACACAGGATTAAGCGAGAGTTTAATGCAACTCTGATTATCACAATGAATCACCGTGGGATCTAAATGTGAACCGAACAAACCAACCAGAATCTTCCTCATCCAGATAGCCTCACATGCAGCTAAACTTGATAACATGTATTCCTCTTCCGCTGAACTGAGTGCCACAGATCTTTGTTTCCTGCTGTACCAAGAAACTGTCGTAGATCTGATATTGAAAATCCCTCCTGATGTGCTCTTTCTGTCTGTTGGGCTTCCTGCCCAATCTGCATCTGTGAAGCCATGCAACTTCACCTCCGTCTGTTTGTACCATAAAGCATACTCAGATGTGCCCTTGAGATATCTCAATACATGCTTGCCCGCCTTCCAAAAGAGCTTGGTAGGGTTAACCATCGCTTGTGAAAGTTGGTTCACCGCATATCATATGTCCGATCTTGTATTGACTAAATACATGAGCAAACCCACCAACTGTCAATAAATAGTGGCATCCACTACCTCTGCCGATGTAGCATCCTCTTTCTTCCAATTTCCTGGAAGAGGAGTGTCGATAGGCTTGTAGCCTTGCATGTGAAACTTCTCCAGTATCTCCCAGGCATACTTGCCTTGAGACACAAACAATTCACCTTCCGTGTGCCATATTTCCAATCCCAAGGAAATAATGAAGGAGGCCCAAATCCTTCATCTCAAACTCCTTTGCAAGATCAGCCTTGCATGAGTGTATCAACTTCTCATCACCTGTTAGTATCAAATCATCAACATAAAGTACAATGATTAAAAGCTTACCCTCAACCACAATTTGGTACAGGTTTGCATCTACCTCACTCTTGGTGAAGCCAAGTCCTATCGATCCAAGTGTACCAAGCACGGGGTGCTTGTTTCAGCCCATACAACGCTCTTTTGAGCCTGTACACATGCGACTCGCTGCTGAAGATCTCAAATCCTTCAAGATGCTCAATGTACACCTCTTCCTCAATGATCCCATTAAGGAACGCAATCTTCACATCCATCTGATGAATGTGCCAACCCATCTATGCTGAGAGAGCAAGGATGGTCCGTATGGAAGAATACCATGTGACAGGTGCAAAGGTTTCTTCATAGTCAATCCCCTCAATCTGTGAGAAGCCCCGGGCAAAAAATCTTGCCTTATACTTCCGACGTTCCCATCAGCAGCTTGCTTTACCTTGTAGATCCATCTTGATCCAACAACTGATTTTCCCACTGGCCTTGGAACAATATCCCAAGCACTGTTTCTGACAATGGAGTCATAATCCTCCACCATGGCATCTACCCATGTGGGCTCCTACGCTGCTTCTTCAAAAGAAGATGGCTCTGTCACAATACACTTGCTCATAAGAGCCATGTATTAGTATATCGGTCAGGTGACTGTCTCTGTCTGCGCTGTGATGTAGGAACTCCTACATTTTGTGCCGCATCCACCTTCAGTCTCTCAGCTTCTGTGGTATGCTTCCTACCTTGTCTAATGTTTGGTTTTTCATGAGTGGACTCCTCCACTCCATCAATCTCCTCTTGTGGCTGATCCACATCCAGAGGCTCATCTTTGGGAACAAGAAGTTCCTCTTCCCATGCAAGTGTAGCTCCCTCTCAAGCGACAACTTCATGGCTTTCACCTCATTGAATTTTATATCCCGTCGCATAACAGTCATCCAACTGTTTGGCAAATACACACGATAGTTATGGGGTGTTTATGTGTACCCCACAAATATCCCAACTTCTGCAGTCGGCTCCAACTTCTTCCTGGCATCCTTTGTCACATGAATGTAAACAGGTGAGCCAAAAATCTTCAAATGAGAAATATCAGGATTCTTACCAGTGAAATATTCCTCGGGTGTACTCATGCCAAGTATTCTATGAGGACAACGGCTTTGCACATAAACCGCAGTGTTGCATGCTTCCGCCCACAAGTGCATCGATAGGCCCTGATCATGCAGCATCGCTCGTGCAGCACCCACGATCGTTCTGTTCTTTCTCTCCGCGACCCCATTCTGCTATGGGTTATGAGGCACTATGAGTTCACTTCGAATTCCTTCTTTGCTACAGAAGTCTTTGAATTCACCCAAGATGTATTCACCACCATTATCGCTCCTTAGAGCTTTCACCTGCTTCCCCGACTCCTTCTCCACCAATGCCTTGAACTCACAGAACTTTGAGAACGTTTCACTCTTCTTCTGCATGAAGAAGATCCAGCATCTATGAGAATAATCATCAACAAATATCACATAATCCCTGTGTTTTGTTGTTGAAGCAACCAAGAATGGTCCACACACATCTGTGTGAATTCTCTCCAGGATCACCGAAGCATGGTTCTCCTTCTCATGAAAAGTGGTCTTCATAAACTTACCCATTGTAAATCCTTTGCACTGATCTGACTGCGCAAGAGTACCCTTGGGAAGTCCAGTAGAAATTTGCTGCAAAATTTTCAAAGCGCCATGGTGAATATGGCCCAATCTCCTGTGCCATAATTCGCCATCATCCCGGCTCACCACTTCTTCTGCTTTGCCCACCATTGCAGCGCAGCCATCTACCTCCAACTTGTAGAGATTCTTAATTTGAACCCCTATCTTCTTGGTTTGACCCATTGTTTTATGTCGAAGGAAGGCTTTTCCCTCATTGAAAACAACATCATAACCCCTGTCTTCCAGCATGGTGACTGAGACCAAGTTCTTCTTCAAACCTGGAACATGCATGACATTCTTCAACAAGAATGGATTACCAGACTCCCTCTCAAAGGTAATGGTCCCAATGCCTGTCGCATTATACTGACCATCATCGCCCATCTCTATATGCATCTGGAGGTCCTTCTCCTCCAAGTCACTAAACAACTCTTTGTCTCCCGTCATATGGAAAGAGCGCTGCTTGTCAGATACTGCAGATCCATGCGGCAGGCTCAAACTGCGATCAAGGAAAAATCCAACTCAAATTGTGAGGTTAAGGCCTCTCCAGCTGCAAATCCAGCAGCCTGCTTATTCTTCTTCTTCTGTGGACAGTTAGTGGCAAAATGTCCATGCTCGTGACAGTGAAAACACTTCACTTTGGACAAATCCTGCTTCTTGCCTTTAGCACCAGATTTTGAAGAATATTTCTTCCCCTTCCCTTTCCTTTCTTTGGCAGCCAAAGCGCAATTCTCTTCATCTTCATTCTTCGATGAAGATCCATCCCTGGTACCCTGCCTTATCTCCTCCTGCACAAGATCCGACCAAAGTCGCTCCCATCAAGGCAGTTTCTCCCGTCCATTGACAGAGTCTTCATAGCTATGCCAACTCTTTGGAAGCCCAAGGAGATCAAATATCACCAGGTCTTATTCATCAACATTAACCCCCACACTTCCCAATTCATCCTTACAGTGGACAAACTTCGTGAGGTATTTTGGAATAATGTCGCCTTTCTCCATTTTATTTTTCTGAGCTTGTCTTTAAGCGCCAACTTCCTCTGGTCACTTCTGCTTTGGAACAAGTCTGTCAAAGCCTTCCACATTAAGAATGGAGTGGCTTTCCAATGAAGGCTGGACACAATATGGTCCTTCACACCTTCCAACAGAATCCTTCTCGTTTTTGCTGTCTTCTTTTGTCATGCGTCAAGTAATGCAGCATCGCTAGATCCTGGCTTAGGAGCATCGCTATCGATGAACTCCCTCAATCCATTATCCTCTAGCACCGCCTCCATTCTGTCCTTCCAGGCTATGTAATTTTAGCTCCCATCAAGGGCATACTCCAATATCAACCTGTTGAAAGACATTTCAATGTATACTCGATTTCTGCACCAAGAATCTTCTGTAGCAAATTCGAATTGCCCACCAGCACAAACTCACTTCACAATTGCAATCTTCAATCAACAATGCTCTGATACCATGTAGAAATTATATGCACTAAGCATGCATATGTCCAAGATCCACTTGATCTCACACTATTTAACTTTATGCAAGATACTGAATCTATTCCACTTGTTAATCTTTTGCGGAAAAATTAATTGCACACACATGTGAAGCATAAACAAAAATATTCAATCGCACATAACACGGTTTTTAACCGGGAAAGCCTGAAGCTGAAAACCCCAACTATATATTATGTAACATGGAGATCATATGACAATCTCATACAAACATACAAAGCTTATCACAAGCTCTCAGTACAGTACAATCGTCATACACTAATCAGGCCTAATCTTGTAAATCCATGCATCGATATATGCCACCTGCTAGCCTGCCTCCACTGCGCAATCTCTACTGAAGAATAGCTCTGAATGAATTCGAATTACTCCATCCTTGACTGCGCAATCCTCATTGGCATCTCCACTGAGTGTTGGATGCAATCAATGCATCACTATAGTCACAACAGATAATCTATCTTGCCCTTTCACCTATCTCTCCACTGATCTCCACTGAAACTGCCATGCACTGTAGTTAACTGATGTATTCTTCAGTTGATTAATGATTTATTATTTATGAATTAATTAACTAATTAATTCACTCCACTCCCACTAGTGTATAAATCAGTTAGACTAGATACAACTAGCTCAACTGAGTCTAACTGAGTTAAACTGAATACAACTCCATAACTACTTCTTCCAACTGTGTCATAACAATGCCACTTGAGTTCTAACTGAGTCCTCCATGCAATAGCTCCAGTAAACCCTCAGGAATAGCGTAATTCCTTCTGTCAGCTGTTGTGCCATATCTGTGCACTGAACTGAAGTGCTCCAAGAGAATAAGTTGATGTTTAGAGTCTGATTATTAAGAGCTAATAATAATCGACATGCATCTATTTTTAGATTGACGATCTATAAATAGACTTCGCCGAATATTATAAAAATAGAATTTCATCTATTTTTCCAACTTGATCAACCATCCACAAATAGCATCCTACAACTTCTGAAATATGATCATCATGTCTAAAAATAGACATAGTCTAAAAATAACTTGTGCCAAAAATAGCCTGCGGGCCCACTTAGTGAAGGCAACTCTTTTCACTAAGCTCATCATCTTGTTGAATCTCAACAGCAGTGTCATGTCACGTCATATCATGAGTGGTCACATGCCACACATTGTGGCCAAGGATGTAACATATGTTTCAGAAATGTATTGTAAAGTGAAAGTCCAAAGGACATGTGTGGAATACGAAGATTCATGTAAAGTTGAAAAGTCATAGGAAGTCAAACAGTCATTTGGGTAAATTAAAAGTCACAAGAAAGGTGAAGCATCACCTCCTCATTGTAATATATGCTCCCTCGTTGTAAGAGCAAAGTACTTTTCACCTTGGCTCCTCCTGCAGAGCATTAGAGAGATAAGCTAGTTCTTTTGGGAGAAAGGAGTGCCTCCAACTCTCCACTACTAGAGCTAGTGATGTTCATTGTATACATGTGTCTTGGAACTTTTACTTAATAACATAAGTCTTTAAGGCCAGTTTTGGCTTGAGGGGTCCTGACCTAGGTTCGAATTTATTGTGCAACCAACAAACCCTCCAACCACTGGCCCTTTCGGCAATGACCTGTTTGCGCATATCAAAGTCTCACCCGAAGCAATATGGGGGGATGTTGGAACTAGGTTTCCGCACCCTGTGGAAGAATTTGATGTGGTGGCCCTAAACAGACTTATAACAGAACTTATCACATATAATATGCATATGTGCGCACCAACAGAACAATAGACTAACAGATCAAATTTGTCGCAGATTATTCCAGCATGCAATATATATGTATTTGCGCACAGTCAACAGATACACTTAAACAGATCTATTCATGAATCATGTACTTCACACATAAAAAATTTTACTCAATTGTGCAGACGCATTCAACCATAAACAGAAGTAAATGTAACATATCACATAACCAATTATGATCTCAAAGCAATTAACAGAACAGATGCGTAGTTAATCAGATACATAACACATGAAGCGCATAACACATTCAGTTCGCCAAAACAGTATTATGTATTAATGTATTCAACAATTCCGGTACATTCAGAATTCCCTTACAATTTACCCTTCCGTGTACACAGCTAGCGGAGTCCGCACACAGCCAGGACTAAGGTCTCCGTGCACACAACCAGCAATAGCCTTTCTACTCAAAAACCCAGACTTATATTAAACCCTTGCAAAACGTTAATCATCAAAACATAAGCATGAGATCTCTTTACTTGAATCGATCTATCTTTATTTATATTAACATTAGCGCGCAGATTTGAGACTCATAGTTTTCCCTTAAAACCCATTTACATTTATTAGGGACTTTGACCCGCCCTAAAGCCCCTTTGACTCTTCCGCGCAATGCACACAACCAAACATATACAAAACTTAACCAAAATTTACCCCAGGGGATCTCGGTCCCGGCAACGGAACCATTTTTTGGCTTGAGGGGTCCTGATCCAAGTTCAGATTTATGGCACAACCAACAAACCCTCCAACTATTGGCCCTTTCGGCAATGACGTGCTGGTGCAGATCAAAGTCTCCCCTGAAGCAGTATGGGGGGGTGATGGAATCAGGTTTCCGCACCCTGAGGAAGAATTTGATGTGGTGGCCCTAAATAGACTTATAACAGAACTTATCACGGATAATATACAGATGCGCGCAACAACAGAACAATAGACTAATAGATCAACTTTGTCGCAGATTATTCCAGCATGCAATATATATGTCTGCACGCACAGTAAACAAATACAAAAATAGATCTATTCATCAATTATGTACTTCACACATAACAGACTTTACTCAATTTCGCAGACGCATTCAATCATAAACAGAAGTAAATGTAACATATCACATAACCAATTTCGATCTCAAAGCAATTAACAGAACAGATTCGCAGTTGATCAAATACATAACACATTCAGTTCGCCAAAACAGTCTTCTATATTAATGGATTCAACAGTTTCTGTACATTCAGAATTCTCTTACAATTTACCCTTCCACGCACACAGTTAGCGGAGTCCGCACATAGTCAGGACTAAGATCTTCGCGCACACATCCAGCAACACCCTTTCTACCCAAAAACCCAAACTTAGATCAAACCCTTACAAAATGTTCATCATCAAAACATAAGCAGGAGATCTCTTTACTTGACTCAATCTATCTATATTTATACTAATCTTAGTGTGTAGATACCATGGTCTCAAACCATGGTTTGAGACTCATAGTTTTCCCTTAAAACCCATTTACATTGATTATGCACTTTGACCCAACCCAAAGCCCCTTTGAATCCTCTGTGCAGCATGCACAACAAAATATATACAAAACATAACCAAAATTGACCCTAGGGGACCCCACTCCAATAGCCAGCACGTTCTTCATGCATGGATTGTGAATGTTTGTAAGACTATTTTGCGAATGTTTGTACTTCATGTTTCCTTTCACATGTGCTAATATATTTGAACTATTTTGGTTGTTTTATTACTTATCTTATTGAGAATGTGTTGTAATGGTTGTTATTGTTGTCTCATCCTTGTGGACTACTTCACGGGATATTAGACAGACTTTTCTCATTTGCTGGTTGTAACGACCATCACATCCTATGTGGAATCTTCCTCTGGATGTTAGACGGGTCCTTCGGGTTCATGTGTGTCTCTTCTTGGGTGGTACTACTACTTCTCTCTTAGAGGCTCACTTTCCTCCCCTCTCCAGAGTAAAAGAAATTTGACATATTTACAACTGAACACTCACCAGGCATACCTTCTTACTTTTGAAAGGAATCATTTCATTCCTCTCTCTTGCTGACAGTTAGATCCAAGGCAAATATTTAATAACTTGGCAACTAGGCCTTTATACCAGATGCGACTCCTACACCAAATGGTGTGAAGTCTAATTGTGACTTCATATCGGGGAGATACCCTGAATGTTGGCAGCTCCAATGCCACAATAGCTCCTTTTGTTTCTCCTCGATATTATGATTATGTTAATTAAAGGGTTACTACATGTTGCTTCTTATCGATCCATGTGACCACACTCATGCCAAGGTTGAAGACATATCCATAATTGTATTTTCTATCGTCAACAAAACATGCCCAATCTACATGTATATACCCACATAGTTGAGGGCCTTAACTTTGATTGTACATATTGCCAAAGTCAAGTGTTCCTTTCACATATCTCAACACTTGATTGTTGCAGTCTAGTGCTCTACTTTTGGCACTGCCATGAATCTAGAAATGAAGCTCACGGTGAAACTCAAATCAAGTCTAGTGGCTATAAGATATATTAAGCTACCCACTAGTAGCATATATATTGACTCATTAACTTCCTTAGAGTCGACCTTGGCTGAAAGTTTAAGGCCTTTCTCCATAGTTTTGGAGGATATTTTGCAATCTGCCATTTTGAACTTGTCAAGCAAACTCTTAGCATATTTTGTTTGTGAGACAAAAAAAAAGTTGCATGTTTACCATACTTCTACATTGTGTAGGAGGCATATATCAATCATGTCAAAAGCTTTGTGCATACTAGAATTGATATGTTCTATTTCATTTTCCTAATTACTTGTAATAATGATATCATCTACATATGTGACCAGAAGAATGATATCATTACCAACTCTTCTGACATCCATGTATTCATACAAATATCTGTCAATATTGATGTACCATGCCCAAGGTTCTTGTTGTAGACCATATAACGTTTTCTTCAGTCGAAATACCAAATTTTCCTTGCATGAATCCCTTGTGGTTTATACATGTATACCTCTTCTTGCAAATCTCTATTGAGGAATGTTCTCTAAATGCCCATTTGATGGACCTTCCAAACAAATTGTGTCGTCATGGCTAGAGAAAGTTAGGTGGTACTCATCTTTGTTGTAGGACTAAAATTATCCTCGTAGTCAATGCCTTCTCGTTGAGAAGACCCTTTTGCAACCAACCATGCTTTGTACCTGTCAAGTGTACTATATTCCTTTTACTTACCCTTCTACGCTCATTTGAAACCAATGAGTTTCCATGATGGAAAATATGTGAGATCCAAAGTCTGATTTTCATCAAAATCTCACATTCAAATGCCATGGTCTTTCGCTATTCAAGTCTTCCTTTCACCTCTTTAAAGTGGTGTGGCTCATAGATTTCAGGTATATTAGCCTTCAAAGCAAAGTTAACTATGTTTCTTTTTCCTCTCAATGATATTCCTTCAATCATTTCTCCTATCTGAACATCACCAATGGTTTTGCAACACCACTTGAGTCTTTTCTTGGAATCCTCCTCATCTAATTCAATTTTTTCGGCATGCATTGGGATACCTGAATGAATGTCATCCAAAAATTTATTCGGACTATTTGGAGTAGAAATGACCGATCTAGGAGACTCATGCTCAAAATCCCCCCCCCCCCCAAATCAAATGGAGCTACCTTAAGCTTGACACCTCACCCCTTAGCTACTTTTGGCTTCTCGGTAATTCAAAACTCATAATAAGTTTGAAAAGGTCCAATGTCCTCATCAACAACATTTATGTTGAATCTTACCTTATCAATGTCAATATCAACCAACCCGTAAGCCTTATGAGTGTCATTGTACCCTATAATCAGCAACTTCTTGCTCTTTCAATCTAACTTAGTCTCTTCTCAACTAGAATCCAAGTGTAGGCAATGGAACCAAATATTTTAAGATGACTTAATTTTGGCTTTCTTCCAAACCATGCTTCCTCTGAGGTCTTCTGCTTCACCACCATCATGGGAGATCCATTCAACAAGTATATTTTTTTGCACACTACCTTGTCCCAAACCCTATTTGGAACATACATGTTGCAACATACACCTGGCCATTTATGTGATAGTACAATTTCACCTCTCAACCACTCCATTTTGTTGTGGAATGTATGTTGTAGTATATCATCATTGGATCCCATGTTTAGCACCAAAATTTGTTGAATTATTTTATGTAGAATTCCCCACCATTATCAAATATAAGAGAGGAAATATTATAACCTGAATCTTTCTCTACTAATTCTTTGAACTTTTGAAATTCATTAAGAATTTCAAATGTTAATTTAAAAAATACACCCATATTTTTATGTTGAAATCATCAACAAACCAAATAAAATACTTGGCACCAATAATTGATGTCATGTTCATCGGTCCACATGTGTCTACATGAACGAGATGAAGGACTCTTTGTGCTCTCTGAGCTTGTCCTTCATTATAGGTCTTCAATGTTGCTTCCCAACCTTGCAAGCTCCATGAAATCCTTGGACCTTCAGTGAATTGTACAGAAGTCTATCTACCAATTTCTCTCATAGCAACTAAGAGAGGTAGGACAAGTTGAGGTGCTCATACCTCTAATGCCATTAGGTACTAATTTCAAATGCATTGTTAACAGCGAGTGCATACACTTTGACCTATCCAATATCAACCAGTGTAAGCAACCAGTGGTCCTCCGCACCAAGAGCAATAGTCTTCTTGGTCTCCCTATCAATTATGTACTAAAGTTGACATCTAAATGGGAGTTTTGCCTCATAATATAACTAACTAAAACAAATTTAAGCTCCATACCTAACACATAATAGACATCTAGGAACATGAGCATTTTTCCTCCAAAAGAAATATGCAGATTTCCTATGCCAACTATATAGTATACTCTTCCCCACCACTGAAAATCACGAAATCCTTCGATGAACAAAGTGAACTCTGTGAACCAATCTTGCCTATTGGTGAATTATAGTGATGCCCTTGAATAAATGAACCAAGCATATGACCTGGAGTGATCTACTTGTGTCATGGCCATGAATACATAGAAGGCTAACTCCTCTATGTACTTTGTGACATAATTTTTTTGTTGAGGCCCTCCCTAGTTGGATTTTCTATCTACCAACCTCTTTTTGCAGTTCTTCTTCATATTTCCTTGCCACAGTAGTGATAGGTGGTAGTCTTCAAACTCTTGTCTACATCCTCATCATTTCCCTGACCATTCTTTTTACCCCTTTTCTTTTTCCCTTGACATTGGTTGCAAAGGCTTATTCTGAACCCTCGTTCTCACTATTGCTACCAAATTGTTTCTTCCACCTGTCATGTTGTAATATTTTACTACACAAATCTCCAAACTCCAAGTCAACATGTTTAGGGTCTCTATGTAGTGCTCATAATCATGTGGTAATTTTTTCAACGTGATTACCACCATGTCCTCTTCTTCCATCTTTTATTCAATGGATTCCAATTGTTCTCAGATCTCCATGATCATGAGTAACTCCAATAATGATGCACCCTCACTCATCGTGATCAAAAACATGTTCTCCAAGATTAAGATTGTCTTCTCAATTTGAATCTCAAGAAGCATCTAATCTATCATGGACAACTTGAGCAACATCATTTTTTATCTATCTTGTACATCAAACTTGTCCTATTCTTTACCCACAACAATGGGTCGAGTATCCTTGCCAATAACAATGATTGAAAAACATGTGTACTAAAAAATAGTCGACATAAGTTATTTCCACATATTGTAGATCTTCCCAATGAACTTCTAATTGCCTTCTAGCATGTTGTTGGAAAGTGAAACCATAGATACAAGTCAAGAGTGCAATAAAATAGATGTCCCTAAACAACTATAACAGTGATGTCCCACTAAGAAACACACAATTTTGTGAGAGAAACATGTGCCAAATAAACTCAGAAATACTTAGATATACATACCAATAACTGAAACTTCACAAAACTAAATAGATTTTCCCTCAAGCCGCTCAAAATCAGTTAAATCTATTAATAGCTAACATCAAAACAATCAGTTTTTCCTTGGATTTGCTGAAAAATAATAAATCAACAGCTAAAACTTCCAAATCTGCAAATCTAGACACCAAAATAGGAAAAAACAACACCAATTTGCCTCCAATTCTATATTGTGAAGAAAACTTAAAAATAAGATATTTTAGGCCATAGATCAAACTTTTCTACACTTTTCTAAGCAATTCCATAGAATTTCATACGAATTTCATACAGCGATATGGATTTCATGTGACTACACTAATGTACAATATAATTGTTTTGTACAACCTCTGGAAATGATGGTTGAAACTAGTGACTAAAAAACTTTGTATGGTGCCTTAAATTTTACAAAAGTTGACCTTGCTTCGAAAAAAAGGAACAATACATGGTTTCAATGAAATCATTTTGGTTCTTCAATGTGCTACACTAGTGATCCCTTGATCTCGGTGTTTCAAACTTCTCGTTAACCACCCAATTTTATGGTGAAAACGCGATTTTTTGGCCTAGCCGATGTTTTCCGAATTTTACTGATATTTTAGTGGTATTTTAATTTTGCCGATGTTTGTCGATTTTTACCAATATTTTCTTGATTTTTATGATTTTTTGGTTTTTCAGACCCTTTTCGATTTTATCCCGATGTCAATATTTGCAACATTGCTTGATCTCTTTCTATTGACATCAGTCTCTAGGTCTTCATGCTATCACACACTCATCAATCTAATCATGCCTCTTTTATTCTCTAAAGCACCCAACAATGCAAGAGAAAAACATACTTGATGGATTAAATTGGCTCTAATACCATATTACAAAAACCAAGCACATAAAGAAACCAAGAAAACACTCAAAAGAGTTCTGTGTATTTTAGTAAATAGTGAGAAAGTGAAAGATTTCTTATATAGGTTACAATGGAATCGAGTCAATACACTATGAATTTGGGGTTAGACCAAAATACGCATTAAAGTGAAATAAGACATAAAAAGCATAAAATAAACGAAATCCAATTTACTTTATTAATGCCCAAGTCTAGTACCTAGCTGACCATTATTAAACTAATATTATTTTAATAATTGTTAGTGTCAATTTCCATGTGTCGTGAAGGCTCTCAATGACATGCATAGTTCAATATGCCCATCACCACATGACCCAGAGATGTAAATTATTAGACACGTTTGAATGGTGTACTCATTTTCTTTCAAACGAAAGTTTGAAACCAAACCTATTTTTAAGAGGATAGATGGGACAATTCCAATGAGATAGAATGTAGATCCAACTTTCTATTCAATTTTGAGCTATGAGTGAGCTTGAATGTAGATCTAACTTTCCATTCACTTGTGTGCACTTGACAATCCTAAGAGGGTTCAGCTGAATCTAACAATGTGCTAAAACCATTGTTGCAAACATCGCGATCAAATTGGCAAATAGCGATCTTTCATAACGCTAGTTTTTTTGGCCCAACAACTCAACAATTTTTTTATCGTTAATAAACTCGTGAAAACAAAAGAAAATCGCAAAAAATCACGCCACAACCAAAAAATCACCCACGCACGCCTAGGACCTTATTTAAATCATTTTTTTTGTTTTTTTCCCTCATTTGGCAAATTGTGAGTGCGATTTGGAGAGCAACAAAGGATAACACCATTTTCCTTGGCCATCACAGTGAAATTTTATAGTGGGCATGAATTTCCCTCAATAGTGGATGCACCTACAGGATGAGTATCAATTTTCACCCTTCTTTTTTTTGTTTTCACTATTTTAGTGTTTTCTTGGGGTTTCAATCACCCATGTTTTTCATCATTCTACTAGGGGGGAAGAGTGATTTTTACCATTATCAATTTATTAAGTGCAGATGGTTTCCCGATCAATGACCAACTTCCCACAATGGCTTATGTCTTTTCCATTTGGCAATTTGCAGTCTACAAGTATGTCCCTCTATTATTGCAATTTCTTTTGCTATTAAATTTGTTTTTTATGCAATTTTTCTTATTTTGAATATTGATTGTAATATTGATATTTTTATTTGTTTTCAAAAAAAATTGCACCTTAAGTTTAATCATTAGCATTGAAGACTAAATTGCTAAGAAATTTGGACCTTGTGTGGGAATATGGTCAACCCAAAGGGGAGTTCAATGGACAAATTGAATTGCAAATTCTGTGGGAAGCATATGACAGTGGTAATCCCCTGATTGAAATTCCACCTTACACAAATTTTGAAACGTGATGTAAGATTTCACTTAAATGCAAGTCCAGAAATCATCCATATTGTCACCAAAGCACTGCAAGATAAAGATGGAGCCAAAGATAATAGTATATCTATGAGACTTCAAATTGGAAAGGGCGGAGTGGGGAAAGGTGAGTAGTTCTTTAGCAGCCTCACCTTCCACAATGGCCAGCCCCACATACACCCCATCATTTTTGGTTCTTAAAACCACCCCTAGTGCACAACTTTCTTTCATGTCCATGCTTAAAAGAAAAGAAGGAAGCTAATAAGTTGGTGATTAGATTTTTCCTATGGAATGACATTCTTTTCAGCATTTTCAAGAACAATCCATGCTACCAATGTATGATTGATGTTATTGCTATCATTAGGCCAAGGTACAAAACCCCTTCCTATGATGAGTGGAAAGGACATATTATTCAAAATGAAAAGGTCAATTACATTGCTAAAATAAAAGAGTTTAAAGCATCATGGGAGCACATTGGATGCATTGTGATGTCAAATGATTGTTCCAAGAGGACAATGTTTATGAAATGTATTGATGCATTTGCGCAATTATGCGCAATTATTATGTGACTTATTGGATGTGTTCATTTAGGAGGTAGGTCCGCATAATGTTGTCCAAATCATAACAGACAATCGCAAATTATGTTGTTGGCATGTTGTTTATGAAGAGGCATTATAACTTGTTTTCACCACCTTGTGTTACACATTGTATTGCTTTGTAATGGAAAATATAAGGAAAATTCCTTATGTCAAAGATATTGTTGAATCATCCATGAGCATAACAAAATTTATATATAATAATGCATCTATGTTTAGCTTAATGAGAAGATTCATAACAAGGAGTTTGTGTGTCTTGCCATTAAATGACTTACCACTAGCTTTGTATAACTTAAATCTCTCGAATTATATGTCGGATGTGCGAAAATGTTTTTTCATATGAGTGGCATGTTTAATCTTTTCGCTGCAAACAAGACAGAGGGGCCACATGCAACACAATTTCATATCATGAGAGTTTTTGAACAAAAGTGGAAGAGGCATGTCTCATTACTAAACCTTTGGTAAAGGTTCTTCACTTGGTTGATTGAGACAAGTCTGCAATGGACTACTTGTATAAGCCCATAGATATGGCCAAAAAAACCATTCGTACCTATTATGATGAAAAGGAGGATCAAGGATTTGGGAAACAACAATTGATATGGAGTGGTTGATGAGTGATTGAACAATACACACTATCGTTTCATTAATGTTGCAAGGTTCTACCTCAACCCTGCATTTCTAACTCTAGTTTCAAATTTGTTGAGGTAATGGATGAATTCTTCATTTATCTTCAAAAAAAAGGCATTTTCTACATGAACATGCAAATATTTCCAATTAAATGGAGATAAATAGGATGTTAGGTGGCACATTTAGCTTTAACATGGTTATATACGATATGAAAACCAAAATACCAAGCTTCAATTTGCTTCAAAATTTATTTTCATACTTCGCTTCAAGTTTCAAATTCAATGTTTTTTTTCTTACGTCTCTTACTTGTTGTAAATGTTTGGTATAAATGCTATGGTAGCAAAATACCCAATCTCCAAAAAAATGTCATTCTAATGCTCAACAAACATGTAGCTCTTTCAAATGCGAGCACAACTAGTGTATTTGTATAACTTGCAAACCAAAAAGCACAAGTAGTTTTAAAAAATCAATTAAACTTTCAAATTCATTATAATGACAATTTATTATTTTTATAATTTATGACACTTATACAAGTTGGTGTCCTACCACCTTAATGACATAGTCCGCATCTATTACAAACTTCGATCGTGGGTGAAACAAATTCAGAAAATACCTAACACATAAACCATCTCATTGGATAGGATTGACACCGCTACTACATGGAGGGTTAAAGCCAAGAGGCTTATCATGGAATCAACCCTTTGGTTAGAAGAGGAGGGACAGTAGAAAGTAATAACAATAGGGGAGAGAAGCAGAGATGGTGGTGGTGGTGGTGGAGCAAGAGGAGGTGAGACCACCTACCATGGTTATTGGTAGAAGATGTCATAGTCTACCTCGTATTTCTTCTTTTAGAGGACGTCAAGAGTCCAATGCTAGTCACAAAGCCGCCTTCTTTTAGAGGAAAAGCCATTACCTTTTCTAGTAAAAAGGGCAGAAGAAATCACTCGATGGTAGTTTATGTATCTAATTCATTACACATGACTCGTGATGATGAGATAAATTTGTCATATTTTTTTCTTGATATTTTGAGACTAAGTCAAGACTCAAGATTTAAAACATGATTCTTGTTGATGTGTGATGTAGCCCTAAACAAAAAACACCTAACACAGGACATCTCATTGGATGGAGTTGACACCACTACTACATGGAGGATTGAAGCCAAGAGGCCTATCATGGAATCAACCCTTGATTGGTTAAAGGAGGCATAGGAGAAAGTAGCAACAATAGGGGAGAGAGGTGGAGCAAGAGGAGGTGACACCACCTACCATGGTTATTTGTAGAAGATATCATAGTCTACCTCATATTTCTTCTTCTAGAGGACATCAAGAGTCTATTGCTAGTCCCAAAGCCTCCTTTTAGAGGAAAAGTCATTACCTTTTCTAGTAAAAGGGGCAAAAGAAATCACTTGGTAGTTTATGTATCTAATTCATTACACATGACTCATAATGATGAGATAAATTTATTCATTACACATGACTCATGATGATGAGATAAATTTATCATATTTTTGTTGATATTATGAGACTAAGTAGAGACTCAATATTCAAAACATGATTCTTGTTGATGTGCGATGTAGCACTAGACATCTTATATAATAGTTTTATTTTGATATTTATATGGCAATACATTTATTTGTTGTAGATATCTCAAAGGCTAAAAAAAAATTGTATTTTTCACTTTTGTTAATTTTTAATATTTTTTCATTTTCCAAAGCCTAGTCGATTTCAACCACATTTGCTAAAACCATGGAGATAGCCTTTTTCTTTAGAAATGAATGGCATATATCAATGCACGGTCCATGCAAAGGAATAAACAAATAGTAAATGGCATTATAAAATACACAAATGTCTTACTCTCTAAAATCTCCCTAATCTTATTCATGGTCTTCACTATAAAATATATTAAGAAATTATAATATTTCTTAAATATATGGCTATAGGAAGCAGTGGAATACCGGTTTATCTAGTTAATATTATCACTCGTAAATTTTGGAATTTATAGGGCAAGGTCCGGCTTGCCAACAAAGAGTTATGATTGTTGTAGTAGCCAATCAATATATTGACTTTAAATCACTTGTAACTATTTCATACAACAAAAGATAGATAATACATGAAGAACGACCTTAAATTCACCCTCCATTAAAAGAAATAAAATTTAAAGAACAAACACCAAAAACTAGAAACCTTCATTGACCCTCCAAATACCAAAATGTCAGAAGCCGAAGTACAACATGACCATTCCATTCTAACTCGATTGCAGATTAGTAAATTCATATTTGATTCATTCAATAAATACGAGAAATCAGGGTCCTGCGGATCACCCTAAAACATTGCCGGGATTTGTTCCACGAGTAAAGATATATTGCAACTTACGGTAGAACCATCATATCAAACCAATTTGACACTTGAAGAGATGAATTGGTACAAAACAAAGTTTTGCAATTTTGCATACATGCTCAGATTCAACAAATCATTTCCCAGTTGATCTCTTGATCTCTTGGATTTGCTAAAAAATTCTTAGTTTGAAAAAAAGGGATCTCAACAGAGAACCGGTTCACATTTCCTGTAGAACCACCAGGTTAAACCAATTTGACATCTTTAATGAATTTAATTAAAACGGTTGGAATTCTGCATAACATGCTCAATAGGAAAAAATGATTGCAGATGTCTCCCTTGAATAAGCTCATAGCTTCAAACATCCTTTAACCAATGCACAAACACCTCCCAAAATCCAAGACTGCTCTTCTATAATTACAAAATTTGGATGTTTGACCTCATTACAGCTGGCATTTGCATAATGCAAAAACAGCAACCATCTTATTCAAGCTTAACTCTGTCCAAATCACTAATAATCTCTTCACACTGTAGACAAAATCAAGACGAAAGAATTTGGTATGATTTTATAGAAAGGACATCGAATAAGGGCAGAATACAAAATTTCAAAGTTCTGAAATAAAAGCATACCTTGATAATGTGACGCATAAAGTTATCAGCATATAGCTTTGAAGACTTTGATTCAACAATATGAACAATATCCTGAAAACATGAAAACGTCTCCATAGTTAAACAAACTATTATTCACATGCAAAACCACCCTAGACCACAAAAAAATATGGGAACACCAACCAGATGACAAAGGAAAATAAACAATCCTATGTTTCTAAAAATAGTCCTCCAAATCAATGTTTGAAGAATTACAAATTAATTCTCACAACCGTCTGACAAATACTTTCAAGAAAGCATTCTGAAAATCAACCTGTATGCATACAATGGGTGTCAGAAATATCTGGGCATAACAGCCCAATTTGATATATACCGATTTACAATATCTAGGCAGCAATATGAAAGCCATAATTGAAATAGCAAAACCACATCTCTTGTAACTAGGATCTGAACTGCTAAACAAATCTATTTTTCCGTTGACCATTCTTTGCAAGCAAAATCTAGAATCATTGGATCGTCACTACTCATCCAAGAATAATTTGAACTAGACAAAACACCAGAGTTATAAAATTTAATATCAATAAGCCATAGAAAGGATAAAGATAACTGACGGCCGTAAACAGACAATAAGAATGCAAAAAAATTATAAAAGTAGAATGCAAGACCAATAGCAAATACCTCATCAATATAAAAGTCAACATCCGCATTTGATATGATTCTTCCATCATGATCAATTGCATGAGTCTTATGCTTGTATGTCATTAGAGTTGTCCTGATATCCAAATGTGAATAAAATTGATGTTAGCTTCAACCAGAATAGTGGATGCGTATTTTCCATTTGGATATCCAAGAAGAATAAATTTTCTTCAGGAAACAGAGGTCCTACAAGCTTACACACCTTAAGGTAGACTCATCAACGTCCATAAAATTCGCGAGCTTCTCCATTGAGATGGATGTATACAACTTCAAGAAGCTCCGTAGACCTGACAAAAGCTGTTGCTGTCTTACTTCTGATAAGAACAGCTTCAACTGAAGCCTATATGCATCCTGTCAAGAGTCACTTTCCATTAGTTAAATATGATACAACAAATACATACTCAATTTCTTAGACAAGTAAAAAATACAAGATAAGGTAAAAGAGACCATCTGGAAATAACAACCATTACATTGCTATGAATGTATAGTAATATTCTGTGTCCAACTTTGGATCCTTAGTTTGCATGGCCTTAAATCTTCATAACTAATTAAAAAACAAATTACCATTGACTTATGGATAGCCTGGTTATGTTTTATTTTCCATGACTGTGAATTTTATAGAAGTAATTATTTACTCGGGCCAAATCTGGAAATCTCCTAAAAAATATTTTGGTTTCATATTATTTGGTTTACTGATACTGTATGTCTGACGTAACTGTACCACACCATTAAACTATTTAATTGAGAACATGTTTCAGTGTATTGCATCATTTAACCTCATCTATACTGGTTCCTAGTTGTTTGACTACTGCCCGTGTGATGACTGGCATCAAAGACTAAGTTATGCATCCCATGAATCAAAAGATTCATTTCAGAGATCCAGTGATTCTCTCTAGAACATTTATATTCAAGGATCAAAACAGGATATAGAAAATTCAAATATCTGAAAATATCACAATTAATTCAACTGTCCACGTATAGTTATGCTAGCTAATTGATACGAGTCATGACCTTGTCATTATAATTCATCACACTTGCTAAGTTATAAATTACAAGATGACAGCAATAATGTTTACATTTAACATAACCACAGAACCATCACTATACACACCCATTATGGCCACTGCAGCACAATTATACATAGATGAGTCCACTTTCAACACCCATATTACTGACCATGTTCATGTAATTATCAAAAATGTTACAACAGTTCCAGCAGCAGATGATACAGCAGCAGATCTGCTTAATCTACAAGCAATGGGTAATATGCCATGGTATGCTTCTTGTACTGCATAATGGCACCAAAGATGGTTACACCTACCCTGAGTGCTTTGCATTTTATATCCAACCACATGACTACCATCTGTAATCTAGATGGATCACTTTCAACACATGGCAGAGATGCCCTGCGCATATCTCTGTTGATTTCCAATATGCATATGCATAGAACCCATGTTGAAAAGTGTAACTAGGTCGGTCTTCATGTTGACTATGTAATTATGTGTTTATGTAAAGAAGAAGACAAAGATAACAAAATGTATTTTGGTGCACTTGCTTCATGGGTTTCATGAGCAAGATTTTTATTATGTACATAGACTTCTTCTTGATGTCTTCTAGTTCTTGTCTTCTTCCATAATTAAAGTGTCATATACACGAAGGATTAGTTTAGATATCTATGCTCCAAAGACCTTGTAAAAAAGCCCTCAAACAAGCTCAAAAAGCGTTGGAAGTTAAGTTCCAAATACAGTGAAGACAACTCTCTAACAATGCTAGAATATACGTGAATAAATACCTCATGAAATGTTTTTCATGTCAGCCCTAAAACTGTGGACAAGTCGGCCCAAAGTCAGATTGATGAGTCGGCCTAAAATCAGAAAGTATACTTCTATATATAAGCTGGTCTGCGGTTCATTTAAGACAAGAAATTTTCGGACAAGTAAGTTCATAACAGTGCAGGTCTGAAGGGAAAAGCGAAGACTGAAGGTCTAAGGTCTGAAGGTTAATGCGAAGGTCTGAAAGTCTGAAGGTAACCCCGAAGTGCTGTAGGTAACCCCGAAGTGCTGAAGGTAAATTCGAGGTGCTGAAAGTAAATGCTAAATGCTGAAGGCAAGGTACTAAAGGTTAATGTGAAGTGCTGAAGTGCAGATCTGAAGTGTAATGCCTACAATAAAAGTGTTACTTTTGCTTAAACATTTGTGTCCTATGCATTTTGATAATTGACTTGATGAAAGATTAACTAAGAGAATACATAAGCAACACAAGCAAGCTCACAAGTAATTATCAAGAAGAGAATTTGTATTAACCTTAAGCCCTCCAAATTCTCAACATGGTATGGAGCTAAAGTAACAGTTGAGGAGGGGCATCTAAGAGACACTTACGGATCAGATTTCAAAAACATCTAAGCAAGTCAAGGAGGATTCTCTGAAATTTCGAGAAGCAATCACAGTCTGAATGTCACAGTCAACAGTTCGGATCATCTCGAGCTAATTTCAGAAGTATTTTGACAACCTCAGTTCACTAGTCCAACTACTATACTTCTCGGCATACCTGGTGCAGTTCAGAGTGATACTTCAGATCTGGTATTATCTACATCAACACTACTATATGTTGGTACATGATTCAGTGTTGCTACAGTTAAGATGATGCTTATGCAAACACCGAAATCTTGGAGAACTCACAGTGCAATCACAATAATATAGTGCTATCTTAAAAGAACGATTTCAGTACCAAAAGGAGACCTCGGTTTCATGACAGAAATAGCACAAGACATAGACAACCAAAAGAAGGCATTATCATCATTACAACAAGGATCTAATCCTTACCCTTGAAGAAGATCATCCAAAGAGAAAGCACTAACACATCTTTTCTCAACCACCATCGAAGAAATCAAGCTGAAGACTTTACCTACACTTATCAAGTGAGATGTTTTTGCAGTGAGATCTATAAGCTGGTTGGGTTACTAAGAATCCTTGCATGAGGAGGATAGTCACAGTACCTGAAGAAAGTAAAGTCATGAAAAGTCTATGAAGGATTGGAGACATCAAGAGAATATATGATAAGCTGAAAGAACTATTCTATGCAATAAATAAGGTTATGTCACTTAGACCCGATTTACACAAAATTGAGGTATCAAAGAATGAAGGGATATCTTCATAAGATCTCAACTGTGAGATCTGGAAAAGATGATAAAATGGACAATGTAACAAATAGACAAGAAAAATTACCTCATTCAACTTATGGTCTCTATGCTAGAGGGAAAAAGACAAATCAAGGGCAAAAATGTTGAAAGATAAAAGACTCAAACAATTGCAGAAGGAAAAGAGAAGTTTAGGAAATGTGGAAGACTTATGGACATTACAAGAAAGATGGTCCGAAAGGGATGATCTCAATAGGAGAAAGAAAGGAAGCTCACATCACCAAAAAGGATGGAGGAAGCTGAAGAAAAGAAGTTCAAGGAAAATCACGCAAACTTATGAATAAGGAATTGATTTCTGTTGGTTATATGATAGGAAGCAATGTAGCATCCTAATCGAAGCATGGCAGGAGCTCCTGGTGAATCAGCTCCAGGAAAATCTCTTTGACAAACTTTACTAATAGAAAGTAGTCATCAAAAGCAAAGGTCAAAAGCAAGGGTCATCATAGAAACATACTTCTGGGATGTGATCACATATTGATGAAACAAGCCAAGGGAATGAACCTCTTCATTCTTAAAAATTGCTACAGGATGACTCAAGGGAAAAAGGTATGAGGTATGTATATATTTATATGCTGACATTGGATGCTGTGATGTCATGTTGTATGGTTGCAGGTAATGAACTTCTGTATTTAAAAGTATGATCTATGGAGGAGTACCTCTCAGTGAACAGACAGATGAAATCAACATAATATGTCCCCGTGGAATATGAGGTGGTTGTATATGAACAAGAAACCAGAAAGGTTATAAGTTCCTGGGAATAAATAATGTGCAGAGAGGAAAAGATCATGACATGCAACCATGTAAAAAGGCTGCTATCATCCGAAAGCCAAGAATATGTGACTAGGAGATCCCCTGAGAGGATATGTAGACTCTGACAGAAGTCTGGTAAATAAGAAGACTCTTGACAAAACATATCATTAGGAGATGTGTCAATCTATATGAAGGATGTCGATACCTACAAGAAGATGTCACGGTGAAATATCATCACTAAGGTAACTTTTGTTCAAAAAGTTCATATGTATATGTTTATCTGGATGAGTTTGTGCAGAGCTGCCAATCATGAGAAAGGATGTATTATCCTTGGACATGATTCGAAGAAAAACAACATGGCATAACAATGGACCAGATAAGGAAGTCTGGTGAATCACTTTCGCATAGGAATAGCTGACATGACTCAGGATGAAAGTGTTAGATGATCTGTGCCCTATGAAGCTAAAAATTGGAGATTCCTTAATATCGAAATCCATGACATCGAGGACAGGAATTCTTCATGAGCAGCTGGGTGTCCCACCATTGCTGCTAGAGGTCCCTGGTTAAGAGGGAGCCTTATGGTAAGTTTCTTACTTGGAAGAAACTTGGTAATTCCTAAGGATGAGCTTAGGTACATTCTTTGTATAAGAATCATTACATTCCCTTGTCGAATAATGTCCTCCGTGGTTGAGAGGGAGAGATAGACATATCATTCTGGTCTTGGGAAGACAGAATGGGGGATTGGGTAATCATCTGGCATTCAATACTCTTTGAGAATGTGATAGGGCATTCAAGATAAGGGTAGTCGGCGAGCGATATTCTTTGAGGGCTAGCGACCCAAGAGAAGAATAGTCCAAGAAGGTCATACTTTGGGAACCCCCGAGTGGAGTATGTACCTTGGAGAGACAATGACGAAGGTGTCTATAAGTCATGTGTCTCGCCAGCATTGAAGCCCATTGTCTCATTGAAGAGATGGGGCTATTAGTCAAGGCCTTGCACTAGGACAATGTTGGTTGATATGATGCTATACAAATGCGATTACCAATTCGATTCTTCTTATGAGATTCTTCAGTTAGAAAGTAACCATGTACCTGTATGTATACCTCCCTAGTTAAGAGGGAGTGTTGAAAAGTGTAACTAGGTCGGTCTTCATGTTGACTATGTAATTATGTGTTTATGTAAAGAAGAAGACAAAGATAATAAGATGTATTTTGGTGTACTTGCTTCATGGGTTTTATGAGCAAGATTTTTATTACGTAGATAGACTTCTTCTTGATGTCTTCTAGGTTCTTGTCTTCTTCCATAATTAAAGTGTCATATACATGAAGGATTAGTTTAGATATCTATGCTCCAAAGACCTTGTAAAGAAGCTCACAAACAGCCCTCAAACACGCTGGAAGACAAGCTCAAAAAGCGTTGGAAGTTAAGCTCCAAATACGGTGAAGACAACTCTCTAACAATGCTAGAATATACGTGAATAAATACCTCATGAAATGCTTTTCATGTCGGCCTTAAAACTGTGGGCAACACGTAGTCTGCGGTTCATTTAAGACAAAAAAAAATTCAGACAAGTAAGTTCATAACAGTGCAGGTCTGAAGGTAAAAGCGAAGACTGAAGGTCTAAGGTCTGAAGGTTAACGCGAAGGTCTGAAAGTTCGAAGGTAAATCCGAAGTTTAAATCTGAAGTGCTGTAGGTAACCCCGAAGTGCTGAAGGTAAATTCCAAGTGCTGAAAATAAATGCTAAATGCTGAAGGCAAGGTACTAAAGGTTAATGTGAAGTGCTGAAGTGCAGATCTGAAGTGTAATGTAAGGAAGGTAAATCTGTGACTTACCTTCCTACAATAGAAGTGTTACTTCTGCTTAAACATTTGTGTCCTGTGCATTTTGATAATTGACTTGATGAAAGATTAACTAAGAGAATACATAAGCTACACAAGCAAGCTCACAAGTAATTATCAAGAAGAGAATTTGTATTAACCTTTAGCCCTCCAAATTCTCAACAACCCATTCTTTGACATCCATAAGACCTTTACTTTCTGGAATGTGTATAAGCATCCCCTGCTTCACCCCAAGAAAAGGTTTGAACAATATCTGACTCAGGTAGCCAATGGCACTTGAATAAATAACCCTATTAGTGTTTTCTCTCTATAAATTTAAAGAATAATTATAGATCGAAATAGTACAGAATTTAAATAATCATGAACCTGAAATTTGAAATTCATGAGCAAACTCAAACAGTATAAGAAACATAGATATATCAACCAACACATTCACTGCAATAACATTGGAAAAAGAAGTAGAAGTAGGTCCAACATTACCTGGTTATAATTTACAGGAGGTTCATCATAGTTTGGTACTGAAGGAGTAATAAATTTCGGACAGGCATATGAAAAAAGTTCGTCATACACAGCCTCATCACTTCTCTGCATTCTTGCCATCTTCTCTCCATACTTCTCTTTCAGCTGATTGTTCACATTTTCCTCAACAAGCTTCATTTGTGGACAGATAGAGAGGCATATAGCCAATAGAGCATACATCTGTTCATTTTTCTTCAGAATTTGGTCAAACTGTGGAGACTTCTGATGGAATTGTTTTGTCTTTATTATATACAACAGAACTTGATTGAAGGCCCGTATTGCCTCAACATACCTGTTACCAAAAGCACCAGTTAATATGTGACGTCTTTCAAGCATTGACTATATCCATTTTGCAGAGAGCTACACCCCAAGCTTAGCATATATTTCTTAAAGAATGGAAGAACTTATAAATGCTTATATTTCTTAAAGAATGGAAGAACTTATAAATGCTTTGATACAAGGCAATTTAGAATCTATTGACCATGACTTAAGTACTTAAATGGCAGACTAAAACACCAAGAAAAATAGAATGCCATGAGAACAATGAATGGGGTTTTAGTGAACACATATGCTGAGATTTGTTAGCTCACAAATCCTTAAGAATAAAATGGTAACAAAAGAGAATGAATGAAATAGAAGCTTAAAGCTATGCATAGCCCAGTATCGCATACTTTTTTCAAGCTCCAAGCATGCAACCTGCCATATCCCAAGCTCAAAACATTAACATAAAAATAAAGACCTACCTGACACAAGGGAATATATATATATATATATATATATATATATATATATAATGATGTTAATATTGCCAAATCATTCTGGAACAGGGCATGCAGGGAGAGGCAGGGGCAGGTCCTTCAACAGACCGAGCTGCTAATATACACAGTTTATGCCAGCACCTAGTGAGGCCCCTTCTTGGTCAGCAAGCTAGTGTTCACATTAGAAGAGCTTAATTTATTTAAGCCAGAGTTTGACCAGACCAATACAATCATGAGTGAATCCCGGTTGCAACTGCCTCTGAAATTTTCACGCTGACCAATTTCAGTTTGAGTCAAGCCAATTAATGCACTTTAGTTCCTTACAAAAGTTGTCCAGTCGAGCAATCTTGGGGATTCCTTCATTTCTCTTATCTTTCGAGGTTCTATTTTCATTGTTAGTGGATGGTCTTTTGTCAGCCATTTTTAGGCTCTGCTGCCTGCATAATTCCGCTCACTCCTTTGCAAATATTCTCATGAGTTGGGAAACAAAAGAGAACTCCAGTTTCTTTCAAGTCTTACTCAGTTAATCCTGCAAACGTATAAGAATCTTGACTTTTTATGGAGCATAGTTTTGTTCCCAAATTTTCTCAATATTCAGTATTTTTTGGGATTTTCAGCAAAATGGATAGACCTCCAATCAAACTACAAGCACAAGCTGTTAAAGCATGTTTCAAATGCTTCTCAGAATATTTGCTAATTTGCAGGTTTCTTAGGTTTTTGTCATTCGGCTTCTAGAAAGCACTCAACAAGTTATAAGAAACGCATCAGGTAAGTTGGGTCTTAGGCCTTTTGCAGTTGTTTACTGCACTACATGTTTCTTTGTTTAACATTTCAAGACCAGGAGATACAAGGAAAATCATAGAGATGGGGCTAAAGATCCGAGGCAGAGAGCCTGGGTTGTACCTTTAACCTTGGCTCGCCAGCTCTCATCTCACAATAGTTGTGCCTTCTTCATTTCCAATTTGAGTAACACTTTCAAATCTGCCTCTTCACAGAACAGAGAGATTTTAGAGCATAATGATAACATCATTGATAAAATTCATCTCCGCAGAGATAGAATATCAGAAAGGCATTGAAATCGTCACCCAGATACATGTCTATGTATACTTCAAGAAAGAATTTCTGGACGAGATTTGGATTTCCAAGGGTTCTCACGGAGATATAAGTTGGACAACAAAAATACTGCTTTCAAATACAGGATCTATAATGGATATGAACATCTTCTTGTGTCTTTCAAGAGGAATATCAAAGAAGAACCATAAAAAGGATAAGAAAAGCTTGGATGGAGAAGAGAAGCACTAATGCAAGTTTGTGATCTGAAATAGATCTGAAATAATACTGATATTTGCCAACAGTGAATTGATTGTTAACTTGATCGCTTAGTGTGGAAGACTGAAGGAAAGCAATTGATTTTACAACTTAATCCAAAACTTAATAAGCACAATTAAACACGAATTTGCGGCAAAGAACAAAGAGAAGACAACAAACATTGATTACGGAGTTCGTCCCTGGCGGACTACGTCTCCGGGCCCACTTTCCAGATGGGTGCCTGTTTTATTAAGGAATGATCCAAGAAAGTTTTTACATAGAAATTCACCAGACTGAACGTGCTCAAAGGCACCTCTGGTCTCTGTCAACAAAAGGCTCTCTCTCCTAGCTTTCCAACGCCTGTCTCCGTGGCCAATTCCGCCTCCGGACAACCAAGATACACCTGAAATAAAAACTGCCTCTCTTACAGAAATCTGATTGGAAGCCTTCAAAATCACTCCTTCCCTTCATCATGAGCAATGGTTAAATTAATAATGCAAGTTCAAGTCAAACTTGGGCCAAAAATGGCATGTGGTTGAGTGCATTAAGTAAAGAAGGTTTTCGGTCATATAGGAGTGGAACACCTTGCAATTAGGTGACATGGTGGTTGAATTAAACATAGCGCATAACAAATACAAAAACCCAAAATGGACTTTGGACTAAAATTAACCATGACAGTTTTGCAAACGGCGGAAGGCTTTGATGTTGTGCATCGGCGATAAACTCCGATGGATTGGCACGGCGCGTGCTTGTTCATGTGACAGCCCGGCGACTAAACTGCTTGCGGTCTTCCCAGCGGTCGGCGCATTAACATTTCAACTACGCGGTGTTCAAACTGCCTGTTCACATGCTGCAACTCCACCTGATGGTTAACTCCGCTGCAGTCAATACATATGTTCTGAAAGGTTTATCATATAGGTTTTTTTAACATAGTTTTAAACTTTGTTGCATATCATTTGCGCTCTATGGTTTAGAACTTAGGTTTAAGACTTTAGGTTAGTGCTAGGTCTTAAACACCATAATTCATACACCACCTTAGCATAGGTTTACCACTTAGGATTTAATACACCTTTTTACATACAATTTGCCACACCATGAAATCACTTGTACCATGCACCAAATTTGAACCAATTGAAGACTCTCATCGGATCATTGAAGAAACTTAAGATTGTAATGGACTTCACTATCAATTTGAACTGATGCAAGATCCTCCTGGATCAATCCTCTCCACTTGAAAGCTTTTGGACTAACAAAAGTTTGATTTAAGCAGACATCATGTGAGGGTACATGTCCCTCACTCTTCCGATCTCCATCCACCTCGCCTTGCTAGGATTCATGCCCTTGAGTCCCACTCGAAGATATTCAACATCTCCACGCCTTAAAGTGTGAACCTTCCTGTCTAAGATGGTATCTTCCTGTAACTCATTCATATACTCAGGTGCAAAATCACCAACGGTAGGAATTTGCGTATCTTCCTCTGGATTAATGATCATCGGAGGTTCATAAAACATCAAATTTTCTACATTTACAATTGAATAAATAAGCATGTAAGGAGGTAAATTTGACCGGACTGCATCCAATCTTTTCCACAATCTTGAAAGGACCATACCTGACGGGTTTCAATTTCTTACCTTCCCCTTTCAATCTGTCTTTACTGATATACAACTATACTTGATCACCGACCTGAAAATGATGATCCACTCGATGCTTGTCATGGCGCATTTTGTACCTGGCCTAACTCTTCTCTAACTGATCCGGCATTGCTTCATGTATTTGTTGTATCCGTTGGATGAACTTAACTACTTTATTTGAATCGTCATGTCCATCCACTTTATCTTCTTCACCAAACATGAAATCCATTGGTGACTTTGGTAGATACCCAAAACATGTTTCAAATGGTGATCACTTAGTCGAAGAATGTAAGGCTCGATTGTAAGCATGTTGCACATAAAGTAAAGATTCATCCCACAACTTAGGATATTTTCTGCAATAACTTCGGAGAATATGTATCACTGTCCTGTTCACCACTTCTGTCCGTTTGTCGATCTGTGGATGAAAAGTTGTGCTCTTCTTCAGCTTTTTGTCCATGAGTCCCCACAAAGTGGACCAAAACTCTCCTACAAAGCGAGTGTATCGATCATAAATAATGAAAGTAGGTAACCAAAAATGAACCAATACCTGTTGAAAGAACATCTATGCAATATGTTCAACAGTCGCTTTTTGCATGGAACAAGAATGCACATCTTGCTGAAACGATCAACCATGACATACATGTAATCATGCCCTCTCCTGGACATAGGAAGTCCTCCAACAAAGTCCATGGAAATGTTGTCCCATGATCGCAAAGGAACTGAAAGCGGCACATACAAGCCAATTTTTCGATTGCTTGGTTTGCTTGTTGAACACATAACACATCCTTTAATGTACTTAACAAATGTTTCATACGTGCGAGGCCAATAGCAATACCTTTGAATTTGCACCATTGTCTTACTTATGCCAAAATGTCATGAAATGCGAGAAGAATGTGTTTCCCGAATAACATGCGCCCTTTCTATCTGTGGTATGCACAACTTACCCAGATGATATAACAACCTGTCATGAACATGAAAATTGACTTCTTCCACCTGAGTACCATGAGTTAGTCATTCATAAATATCTTTGAAATCAACACCTGTACTATATAGTTCTAAATAACTTTCAAGTTTTTAAGAACTATTCTGTAGCACTACTGAAGCATTGAAAGATGGTCTAGACAACATATCATCTACTTTGTTTTTTACACCTTTCTTGTACTTAATTACCAAGTGAAATTGTTGAAGAAATCCCATCCATCTGTAATGGTGAGATTGCTGCAGCTTAGTCTGAGACTGAAGGTACTGAAGCGGCTGATGATCTGTGTGAATCATTGTTTCCTTACCCATTAAGTAGTGCAAATTGTCATTTCTTAACACTTTCAACCAAAGCAAACAGTTCTTTATCATATGTCAGATAATTTGCAACTGCCTTAGAAAAAGTTTCTGAATGAAAACAAATAGGTTTCCCTTTTTGAAGTAAGATTGCACCCATTACATAACGACTAGCGTTTGTTTCAATTTCGAATGGTTGTTGAAGATTTGGTAAAGCTAAGATTGGTGTTGTGACAATTTTTTGCTTAAGTGAATCAAACTTAGTGAAATAGACAGCATTTTTCAACTCATCAAGTAAATCATCTATCCTGGGAAGAGGATACCTGTTTTTTATTGTGATTTTGTTTAAGACCCTAAATTCGACACAAATTCTCCATGTCATGCCTTTCTTAGGAACCAAAATTATGGATGAACCAGGTCGAATGAAGCCTTTTTCAACCAGCTCTTGGATTTGTTTCTTTGTTTCTTCGTTCTCTATGACTAACATGTGATACATTCGGACATTAGGAACTAGGTTGTGGGGAAGTGTCCCCCCCCCCTCGTTCCCTTTTCGGAAACGCGCTCCCGAAAACGCTTCCTGAGGGGAGCGTTTTCGAGAGCGCGTTTCCGAACCTGTTAAAACGCTCCCTACCTTTTCGAGAGCGTTTCCGGAAACGCTCGGGAGCGAACGCTTGGGAGCGCTTCCGGTGTTTAAAAAATGCTCCCGAAGCGTTTTTTAAACGCCGAAAGCGCTCCGGGAGCGTTCGCTCCCAAATGCTCCCCGGAACAAAAACAAAAACAAAAATGCTTCCTGCTGGGCGGAAATTTTTTTCAATGAAAAAACGATTTGTTTAGGGCCAGAAATGGGTTTTAGGGCTGATGTGGAGGTAAGAGAAGCATTGACATTTCATGGTAATGTTAAATTCTTAAAGTAAAAGGATGACTTTTACTTAAATTTTTAACATTACCATGAAATGACTCAGGATGTTTAAGAGTGGTTTCGACCTCATTGGATTTCATATGGAGAAACTAGAATTTTAGGTTTCACTCAAAATTCAACAAACTTAATGGTTTTCAAGGTTTCATGGTTTGGGAATTTGCAATGTTTCCATTTGATTCTATCATGTGTAAGGGTATGATATTGGCATTTGATCAAGAGCATGAAGTCCTTTAAGAACCTTGATGTACCCTTCAATCAAAGAAAAACAACTGGTTAGGCATGCTAATCTTTTTCTACCGCATTTTAAGGTTGAGGTGATGAACTCTTCACTCAAACCAAAATCATTGGTTAGGGATGTTAAACTTTTTCAATTTCTATCATGTTATAAGGTTGAGCAATCCAAGTCTGAAGACTTTGAGCTAGATGATGTTTATGTATCTCTTGTTGATGATCCCATTTCTAGTAGCGATGAATCAATGATGAGTTTCATGAAAGACCATGTTGCTCAATGATTTGTAATTTTGATGTCTAATTTTGCTACTACTACTACTACTAAAGTTGTAGAGGAGTTTTAGGAGTCCTCAAACTTTGAGCCATATTATTTATGTAGCTCATGTTGATGATCCCTTGTCTAGTAGTGGTGATGATTTTGATCATGATGAGGAGTGATCATGTTGTTGATCACTAATATGTAGTCTTGTATTAAGCCAATGGCCTCATAGCTTGTAGCATTGTTTTTGGACTTTATGGGCCATTTGGAGCCTCATTGCTTATGTATTTTTCGATGATATGTATTGCACTCTGTGCCATTTTGATATATTCACCTTTGCATGGTATATAAATGAGCAAACTTTGCATATTTTGTCTCTATTGGCTTGGAATCATGGTTGCAAATCTTAAAAATAGTTTTTTTATTAAAAAATAATTATTTAATGTATTTTTTTTAAAACCGGTTCATTGAGATCTGACCGCTCCCGGTTAGACCGGTTCCGGTTAGAAACCCAGTTCATTAGGTCCACCGGTCCGGTCACCGGTTCCGGTTTTAATAACTATGCTCACACAAATCCAGAAATACAAGAGGGGTACATGAAGGCATTGGACAAGTTGGTACCTGACAGGGAGGAGTGTGCTAGATTGCGCCTTGAATTAGGCAAATACTTCAGTTGCACTGCTAACTTTGGTTCTTTCCATGCAATGGAAGACGGGGATAGATTTGATGCTATCACATGGTGGGAAGCATATGGCGGCATGGGACTTTTGCCAAAGTTGGCTAAAAAAGTTCTGTCACAGGTTGTGAACACTTCTTCCGCAGAGAGGTGTTGGAGCACCTATAGCTTCATACACAATGTGAGAAGAAATAGGCTGAATGAAAACCGAGCTCAAAGCTTGGTTTATGTGCATTACAACTTGAGGTTGTTGAGCCATTATTGTAATCGGGCAAATGATGATCAATCATACAGAGTCCGGGACAACAACCCAGAGGATGATAATTTGGAGGACGGCACGGTACATATGGAAGAATTGGAAGCATAACTTTTTAGGGATGATGATGAAGCATCAGCAGCACCGCCACACACAGGGCCAGTCCCACCATCTATTGGTAGCAGTGTGGGTGCCAGTGCCAGTGCTAGTGCCAGTTCTCGATATCACACTATTGTTCCTTTGCAGATCCAGCCTCCACCTTCTAGTCATGGTCGTGGTACTCCTGAGAGTACTAGAAGACCACCATTTCCTCGTGGCTCACACAAATTAGACATTTCTCGTGGGCGTGGCAAGGGGCCAGCCAGTAGATAAAATAGATTTGTTGTTTACTAGTCTTTTCTAATTGTTGTTGACAGTTGAACAATTGAAACTTGACTCTTTCATATATTTAATGACAATTTAAGTTTGAAGTTTGAATTTGAAAGGTGAAACTTTGAAGTTGGCATTTATAAGTTTACAAGTCATTATGAATTATGAATATGACGCTTCATGAAAGTTATATGGTGATCAATGAATCAATGATGATAAATGTTAAATATTGAATTTTGAAATCAATGAATCAATGATGATAAATGATATATATCAATGATGATAAATGTTATATATTGAAATTTGAAATCAATGAATCAATGACGATAAATGTTATATATCAATGATGATAAATGTATATTGAATTTTGAAATCAATGAATCAATTATGATAAATGTTAGATATTGAAATTTGAAATCAATGATGATAAATGTTATATATTGACTTTTGAAAGCTTGAAACCTTCAGATTGATGATTCGCGAGACTCAAGAGTCAATATGTTGTATGCTTCCAACTTGTGGGCGTGGTTGATGAAGATTATAACTTCTAGATGATTGATGTTATATGATTCAAACTATGTTTTTATGTTTTTTATGTCTAATTCATCATTCTACATGTTTTTGTTGACATATATGCATCAAAATATAAAAAATATAAATATATATATATATATATAAACGCTCCGGATCAGAAGCTTCTAAAAATGGCGCTCCGCGCTCCCGCTCCCAAGTAACCTTGATTAGGAAGAAGGGCATCATACATCAATTGTATCTCATGTTGTATTTCCCGTTTAGGAGGCAGTGTAAGTGATAATTAAACTAAGATTCACAACCTAAAAAAGCATCATGTTGATCTTTATGTTGTTCTTTTACAACCATGAGTACATATCTTTTACTTGAACTCATTGGCCTCTTCATCTGATTAGCAATAACTAAATCCAAGTGCGTTTTGATTTTATGTGCCCTAACAATGTATTCAATCCCATCTTTCTTAAGGTGATAATTATGCTCTTTCCTATGAAACACAACATCACGATCATAGAGGTAAGGACTTCCTAGCACTATTCCACATATGTCTAATGGAATCACATCTAAATCCACTTCATCAATGTAATTAGCTATGATGGCAAATTTTAAATGACACTACTTTGTGAAATTAATCTGAGTATTTTCTTTCAGCCAACCTAATGGGTGTGGTCTTGGATGATTATGTGTCTCCAAATCCAATTTCTTAACTAATTCTTCAGATATTAAATTTGCTTGTGATCCACTGGCAAATAATGTATCTATTTTTGTGTGCTTAGAAAGTTATCCTTATATGAAATAATTCAACTTTTTTATCCTCATCCAAATGATTTATGTTTGAAGAAGATGCAGAAGTACTAGAACTTGAACTAGTGTCAGAACTTTTACCTGTCGAAACCTTGTGGTTATTTTCCATTCATCACCTGAGTCGGAGCCCAAATCTTGTTGGATTGTTGTATTAGCCTTCTTTTCACCTTTCTTTTTCTGGAACTTCTTTGGTCTGAGTTCTGGGTGAAGTTTCCAACATCTGGCTTCATCATGTACAATTCTCTGGCAGTGAGTACAAGTAGGTCTTTCACCTTCCCTTCTGAGTTGTCGCTGTTTTCTTTCCCTTCGAACTGCTCTTCCTCTTACTGTCTTTGGAATCCTTGATTTCCAACTGTTTGGATGTTTTCTTTGAAAATTTGAACGATCTGCCACATGATTCAATATGTATGGCTTGAACACACACTTCATCAAAGTCAGTGGGATTAAACATCAATAATGTATGTTGTAAATAAGAATGTAAATTGCCAATGTACTTTAATAAAGTTGCATGTGTGTCCAATGGAATACCAAGCGCCAAAGCTTTCTTCCTAAACTCCTGAACATTTCGCCCTTTACCTTGCCTCAAATGCTACCAATCAATAACAGCTTGTTGCATGTATCCCAAAGGATAGAATTGTTTTCTGAAAAAATTTTAAAACTTAGACCATGAAGGGATGACTTTACCTTTCCGCTTTAAATCTAATTGAGTTTTACTTTCCCACCAGATTAAAGTTGTTCCCCCCATTCTAAGTGTAGCTAACTGAATTTTTGTTCTTTCATCAGAAATGTTCTGAATTCTACAATACACTTCTAACTGTTTAATCCAATTATCTAACTTTTCAGGATTCATTTCGCCATCATAAATAGGTAGTTCAAATTTTACATAAAGTTTCATAAGAGATGATTTCTTAAGTTTCTTTTCTGTTTCAAAACCTCAATTGGAAGAAGAAGAAGATGATGATGATGAAGATGATGGAGGAGAAGGGGGTTTATCAGCTTTTCCTTTTCCCTTTTCCTTCTTCGATTCCTTCAATAAGAAGATGCATCTCTCGCCTTCTTATCTTCATAGAGTTCTCCCAACATTTGCTGCATGTTCAAAAACATTTGCTGAACCTATTCATTGCCCATGACCTTCACTTCAGGAGTTTCACTTGCATCGGATCCTCCCATTGTCGATTGTTAAGCGACTTTCTGCTTTCCAAATTCTAGTTATATATCCTCAAGCATTCTTTCTCCATGTCGCAACCTAAACCTGGTTAACATTCACTGGCAAAAATCCTACAAAACGCAACCTGCACTGATACCAAAATATATGATCTGAAATAACACTGAAGTAGAACTGAATAGGACCTGGTTAACATTCACTGGCAAAAATCCTACAAAACGCAACCTGCTCTGATACCAAAATATATGATCTGAAATAGATCTGAAATAGGACTGAATATTTGCCAAAGTGAATTGATTGTTAACTTGATTGCTTAATGTGGAAGACTGAAGGAAAGCAATTGATTTTATGACTTAATCCAGAACTTAAGAAGCACTATTAAACATGAATTTGCAACAAAGAAAAGAGATAGGAAACGACAAACATTGATTATGGAGTTCGTCCCTGGTGGACTACGTCTCTGGTCCACTTTCAAGATGGGCGTCTGCTTTATTAAGGATTGATCCAAGGAAGTCTTTACATAGAAATTTGTTGGAAATATTGTCATTGATGGCAAAAGAGCACAAAGGGGAGCAAATAAATCGAACTATCAATAAGGCAAAGGAGTAGATTAGCCCACAATGCGTAAGAAAGCATAAACAGAGGCAAAGGAGCAACAGAAAGGCAAGGGAGCGCATTAGGACTATCAAAGAGAGGCGCAAAGAAGCGAATGGCACGAAGAAGCAAGGGCAAGACAAGGGAGCAAGAGGTACTGAGGGCAACAAGGTAACAACAAGCAACAAAGCAGAGGCTAACAGCCTAAGCAAAAAAGGCAGAGAAACATCGAATGTAGAGAGGCAGCAAATATAACAGAGGCAGAGAATGCAGCTAAGAAGGCACCAAAGGCAACAAAGGCAGCAGAAAGAAGCAAAGGCAGTAGAGAATCAGTTAAGGAAGAAAAGTAGAAAAGGCAGCAAAACAAGCTCAGGAGAGTTCGACGCGTTTAAGGCATGCAGCAAGGTAAAGAATCCCAATTCGGAGTGAATATCAAATAGAAGAACAAGCTCAGGAGAGATCAACGCACTTAGAAACTGAATAAAGCTCAGGGAGGAGTAGCATGGAGGAATCGATGTTGCAGAGCAATGACAATATAAAGCTCAGGAGAGAATCACGTTGAAGAATACAGAACAAGCTCAAGAGGAGTAGCGTGGAGGAACCAATGTTGTAGAGTGATGATAGGATAAACAAACAAAAATTGACTAAGGCAGAGAAGTCTTTGAAGAACTCCAAGTGAGGTAATTGGACGGTCACGATTAGATCGCAACAACAATGGAAAGAAATGGACGGATATGATTCATCGTAAAGAGTTGGCTTCAGAATACACTGAATTGCATGAAGATTTAGGACCGAGATCTGGATGTATCAACGGACGATCACTACATCACGGGAGATCAAATCGCGGCGCAACAAGGTAATTGTTTTAATTTGCGATGCGATGTGGCAATGCGAAGGGACACGTGGAAACACAGTGCAATATCGCACATTGGCGATGCGAAGTTCATCACATACGACGAAGTGGCGATGAGAAGATGCGATGGATGCGATCGCATATCGCAATCGGGGCAGGAGAGATATCGCACAATCTTAGAAGTCATGAGAGTTGCGATGTGAAGTAGCGATAAAGTCAAGTGGGACCCGATCGCATATCGCTCATCACAAGCTCAGGACGAAGTGCAAAATGCGAAAAGAGTCTCGGATGCGATATATTTCAAAGACAAAGTCTACAGGATTTCAAATCCGAAGGTATAAGGTTTCCCTTTGAGAAATCGCATCGGGAGGATGAAAGAACAACAGAGAAACGAAGAAAAAGAGAAATAGTCGAAACGCCGAGATACAGCCTAGTGGGACCCCTCGCATATCGCATATCGGGAGATCAGATGGACGAAGGCACATGGGATGACTGGAATCGCCGAAGTGCGATAAAGAGAGCAGACGCGATGAAGATCAAAGCCGAAACCTAAAGGTCTTTTCAAGTCCAGAAGTATGTGGTCTTCCTTTGTTAAATCACATCGTAGGACAAAGGAGGATTATAACACAAAACGGTGGAATGCCTAAATGCGATAGAAAAAAGATAGTGGAATATATTTTGAAATCCGCGGAATAGTGAAGGCAGGATTAGAAAACTGGTAAGTTGTTGTTTCGCACCGCTTTTGGAGGATAAGTGGTAAAAGGTGAAACGAACGCGATAGCGTTAAGAGGGCAACGCATGGCATTCTAAAACCACCTATTTTGCGTAGGTTGGGAACAATTAAATAACATGCAACTTTCTGTGTGAATTTCGTCAGATTGGAAAATTAAGAAAAGGCGGAGTCCGATGGCCGTCCGATTGATGAAAGGTTGATATGCATGTGAACGCAACACAAAAGACACAGATAATGGAAAAAATAGAACAGTTATGCAGCAAAGCTAGAATATACCAGCAGAAACTGAAAAGACAGTGACATCAGCAAAAAAAAAAAGAGGACAAACATACGGCGACCCAAGAGCTGAAAGGGTTGAGTGAGATTTATCTGTTGAAACTATAAATGTAAATGATTTAATTATTTTATTATATGTGATGCAAAGGCAAGTCTCCGTAGGCAAAGCAAAACTCCAATTTAATTCTGAAATGAGTAGATAGTGTTGTAACCTCCTAAAATGATTAGCGATAAAATGAGATGGTGGAAGGCAAAGAGTCGTGCCTGTTCACTTCATATTCCTTGTAGAATGCAATCAGTCAGGAGTTATCTGTATAAGAGATGTAATATCCATGTGTAGAATGTGACGAAAAGTAGAGAGAGAGAAAGAGAGAGTCTCGCAGCAGAATTGAAGAAAGCTAAAGATTTTAGAAAGTTGCAGAATGGAAGAGAGCAGAAGATTATAAGACAGAACAGCATGAGGTTAGAGAATGCAACATAAGGTGAGAGAGTGTAAGAAGAAGAAGGAGCAGAGAGAGGAGTTGTGAAGACCCAGAGATGATATAAAGCAAATTTGAAGGTTGGAAGGACAGCAGCAAAAAGAAGGAGAAAAACAGAGTTGATATCCAGGAAATCAGCATATGATTTTATTGTACAATGAGGAAGTTGGTGCTTCCATATCAAGTTGTAGCTTGATAGATGTCCAGTTGTAGCTGGCTGAGGTAGGAGCCTCCTGTAGGTTGTAGCCTGCAGAAAATAGATGGGAGTTGGAGCTTCCTTGCAAGTTGTAGCTTGCAGAATTGAGGAGGTAGCCTCCTGTAGGTTGGAGCCTACAGAAAATCAGTGGTGAGAGGGAGTTGGAGCTTCCTTGCAAGTTGTAGCTTGAAAAATTGAGGTAGTAGCCTCCTGTAGATTGGAGCCTACAGAAAATCAATGGTGAGAGGGAGTTGGAGCTTGCCTTTGCATCACAACAATAATAAGATGTGGTTTTCTCCCTTATGGGTTTCCACTTATATCTGTTGTCTATGTGCATGATGTTTATGTGTTGATATGGTGTATCTAATCTGCTTAATACTTGTTGCTCACATATTAAGATTGTTGTTACATTATGTAATAAGTTGATCATGAAATGAAGGTGTAAATAAGTTTAAAGGAAAGTTTTAAAAGTCCATGAATGTGTTAAACTGATTCACCCCCCCTCTCAGTTTAACTAAGGGTTCAACAAAATTCACCAGACTGAACGTGCTCGCAGACACCTTTGGTCTCTGTCAACAAAAAGCTCTCTCTCCTAGCTTTCCAATGCCCGTCTCTGTGCCCAATTCCACCTCCGGAGGACCAAGATACACCTGTAATAAAAACTGCCTCTCTCTTACAAAAATCTGATTACAAGCCTTCAAAATCACTCCTTCCCTTCATCACGAGCAATGGTTAAATTTATAATGCAAGTTCAAGTCGAACTTGGGCCAAAAATGGCATGTGGTTGAGTGCGATGAGTGAAGAAGGTTCTCGGTCATATAGGAGTGGAACACCTTGCAATTAGGTGACATGGTGGTTGAATTAAAATAGCGCATAACAAATACACAAACCCAAAATGCACTTTGGACTAAAATTAACCATGACAGTTTTGCAAACGGCGGAAGGCTCTGACTAACTGCATGTGACTGGCGTGCGGTCTAACCACTGACTGCCACATCGGTGGTCAGGCTCTGGCGGTTCCGGCACTAAACTGTTTGCGGTCTTCCCGGCAGTCGACGCGTTAACATTTCAACTACGCGGTGTTCAAACCACCTGTTCACATGCTGCAACTCTGCCTGACGGTTAATTCCGTTGCTGTCAATACTGTTTTTAATATATATGTTTATTACATAGTCCGAAACCATTACATAGGTTTATAACATATGTTCGGAAAGGTTTATCATATAGGTTTTTTTATTAGAACTTAGGTTTAAGACTTTAGGTTAGTGCTAGGTCTTAAACACCATAAGTCATAAACCACCTTAGCATAGGTTTACCACTTAGGATTTAATACATCTTTTTACATATAATTTGCCACACCATGAAATCACTTGTACTATGCACCAAATTCGAACCAATTGAAGACTCTCATCGGATCACTGAAGAAACCAAGCGGCGAGGACTGTGCTGGACTTCACTGCCGATTTGAACTGATGCAAGATCCTCCTAGATCAGTTTGGGTTTTCTTCCACATAACCCCACAACTTCAAAAAGAAGAGATGGTCAAATGGTTCTATCTCAAGTGGTTGGGGTGTTGAAATGTTATCCTCTTCACCCGGATTCAAATCCTATATATGACATGTTTCAGTCTTCATGAGCCAATTGTTGTTGAGGCTGTAATCCACGTGGAATATCTTACCCAGCTTACAGGCTGGAGAGTGAGCTGCTTGATTACATGTAATACAAATAATAAAGATTTTATAAAAAGAAGAAAAAAACACTTTCAAAAGGAAGAGATGAGACAGATGCTGGGGAAACAATTCTGGCGTGGACCATTGATGAAGAGTAAACAAGCTTAATTGAAAACAGAAGGCAGATACTGGGGAAACACTTCAGGTGCAGACCACTGATGGAGAGGGATGCAGCTTCAAAGGAAAAGTGCTTTAAAGGAGATGAAAACATGGAAATCCTTCAGGTGTAACTGACAAAAATTAAAATTTTCATGAAAATTAGAAGGTAGTTGAGAGTCGAGACAGAGGCAGGATAATTCATTTCCAGCAAAACACGCATAAAATCTGAATTTTGGCCGTTTAGAAGGGGCAGAAAAGAATATTAAACCCCAACTAATCCAGGGCCCAGGCTCTTCTAAAGGTTTATCATATAGGTTTTTTTAACATAGTTTTAAACTTTGTTGCATATCATTTGTGCAATATGGTTTAGAACTTAGGTTTAAGACTTTAGGTTAGTGATAGGTCTTAAACACCACAAGTCATAAACCACCTTAGCATAGGTTTACCACTTAGGATTTAATACATCTTTTTACATACAATTTGCCACACCATGAAATCACTTGTACCATGCACCAAATTCGAACCAATTGAAGACTCTCGTCGGATCACTGAAGAAACTGAAGACTGTACTGAACCTCAGCGTCAATTTGAACTGATGCAAGATCCTCCTGGATCAGTTTGGGTTCTCTTCCACATAAATCCACAACTTCAAAAAGAAGAGATGGTCAAATGGCTCTATCTCAAGTGGTTGGGGTGGAGAAATGTTAACCTCTTCACCCGGATTCAAATCCTATATGTGACATGTTTCAGTCTTCATGAGCCAATTGTTGTTGAGGCTGTAATCCATGTGGAATATCTTACCCAGCTCACAGGCTGGAGAGTGGGCTGCTTGACTACATGTAATACAAAAAATAAAGATTTTATAAAAAGAAGGAAAAAACAACTTCAAAAAGAAAGAGAGAAGACAGATGCTGGGGAAACAATTCTGGCTTGGACCAGTGATGCAGAGTAAACAAGCTTAATAGAAAACAGAAGGCAGATACTGGGGAAACACTTCAGGTTCAGGCCACTGATGAAGAGGGCAGAAGCTTCAAAGGAAAAGTGCTTGAAAGGAGATGAAAAAATGGAAATCCTTCAGGTGTAACTGACAAAAATTCAAATTTTCATGAAAATTAGAAGGTAGTTGAGAGTCGAGACTCAGGCAGGATAATTCATTTCCAGCAAAACACACATAAAATCTGAATTTTGGCCGTTGAGAAGGGCAGAAAAGAATATTAAACCCCAATTAATCCAGGGCCTGGGCTCTTCTAAAGGTTATGCAGGCCAGGAATCTGAAAACGTGTTCTTTTGAATAAAACAGACGAAAATAAAGAGACAGATCTGGGAAATACTATGGACAACCTCCTGAGTCAGGTGGCTGGAGAAAGCCTACCTTTAGGCTTCTTGATGTTTGGATGTGGCAGTGTTTCTTGTCATTTCTATCAAAGCACACGGATTGTACAACTATAGACAGTGGACTTTTTTTGAACTTTTCCAATTAACAGAACTAGATTTTAATTAGAAAAGTAGAAATAGGTATTAATTCCCAAGGTTTTCTTGTCTGTTATATTGACAGACATTCAGAGTGTTCTCCTGGAAATGCCCTAGATCAATAATGTTGTGACAGACAGAAAATGAAAGATGTATAGTCCCTAGCTTTTACCTTCTCAACATAAGGTTCGCGAATCCATAATAATAAATAGTTGTGATATGGCTTCCAATCACTGAATTGTAGACACCTGTCTGGTTAACATCTATAGGTGCCAAGCACTTGAGTCCACTGTAATAATCTCCAAGAAGGCAATGTACACGAAGTAGACCAATAATACTAAAGTATCCCAGCACCTTCAGAACATTGCTTCCTCCATTGTAGTCATATCCATCAGTTGCAGTAAATGTTAAATTGCCTTCTTTCTCTTCCTCTAGGATCTGGATGATCATAGACTTCTCAACAAGAGCCTGTAAATAGTTCAGCACACCATAGACATTCCACACCTGCAAAAATGAAATTGAATGATCTTATATGTCAAACTGAACTCTCTATCTCTGTCACACACCCACACACGCATATACCCAAAAGGAAATGAAAATGATCATCCACAACAATATGTAGACACCACATTACTTAATAACAACAGTAAATACATACAATATGTTGCTTCATTTGGCTAGAATTTGTCCTATACACAGTTTTTAAGTTAAAAGCACTTTAAACATTTTTGATAAATTAATTTAAATTGTGAATATCATGGTCAGTTTAAGCAGTATTTTTTGTTTGATGTGCACATTAGGACAATGAAATGAGTTAAACTGGGAGCAAAATTCCATAACATGTATATTTAACTGAGTTTGCAGTGCAAATGAACGCTTTCAAAACAATCATGGATATTTCAAGCATGTGAATTGCAAGAGTTCAAACCATATCAACTCAAAAGAGTCAAGTCTAAGAAACATAGCAAACATAGCTTACTATGTCGAAGCTTTCTGACAGCCTTAAAAATAATTTCTAGAATTCCTTCTGAAACCTGAAAGTAATTTCTAGAATTACTTCTGACATAAATAATTAACTTTTAACTAGGGCTGCGGCTGAGATTAGTGAACAAGAGGAACCTAACTTTTCCAATAACGATATAGAAAACAAGCCAGTTAGATGTAATTCTAAACAAACACAAATCAATCTTTACAAAGATCTAAAGCATGAAGGAGACGTCAAAATTACACCCTTGTGAAAAGGAACCAACTGTGGAGAATGTTCTGTCTAACCTGAATAATGGCCTGGCAAAGCCTGGTGGTAGACTTGCTCTCCAGATTGAAATTCAACCCACAAATAGAGGAGAGTGACCAAGAGGAAATTCCCCTCTGGCTTGGGAGAATTACAAAAAGTATAGTGAGAGAGATAATGAGAAAGATGGGGTCAAGGACCAAGGAGAGAACATCCAAAGATGCCAGGATGGGAACTGAGCAGAGGAAATCCAGAATGAAGATCGGTAAGAGAGTTTCCCTAGAAGTATTTTCAGGAATGGAAGACAATGATCAATAAATTTGAAAAAGAAAGCAAGTTGTTACCAGATGAAAGTTAAGTGGTGGACTGTAAATTTTCCAAACCCTAGGTGACTGCTGTCCTATGCTTCTTTATTAAATAATTCAGGTCTTGAATTTACTCAATAACAGAAATAAAAATCTCAGTATTCATCAATCACACAGACGGTGGAAAACACAGCGGAAGCATAAAAAAAAAATCTCACGCACATAGGTAACTACTCCAAATCAGCTTTTCATTCCATCAAAATACCTTACAAGGAAACCTCCACACACTGCCCAAAAAGGCAGCATGAATGGATACCAAAAAAAATGCTTAATTGAGCTTGTACAGCCTGCTGAAAATCCAGAAACAGCAGAAAACAGATGTGAGATCCGCAGGAAAACCTGTATGGTCTGCGCATATGACTCTATGGACCTATTCGTATGATTGTACGGACTTCCATACGACTCTACTGAACCATACAGACCACTGTATCGTACTGCATGCCACTAAAGAATGCCTTTTCCCTCACTGCCTGCTCTCTCTCTCTCTCAACTGCTCAAGTGTGTGAAATAGCCTCTACCTTACCCTGTCTTTATAGTTTTAGTGTAAAATATATTTTTAATATTACTCCTAGTCTAAGTGCAATTTTAGACTCGACTGCTAAAAATAAGATTTTCACTTCTTTTTTTTTCTAAAGTGAATTTCAAAATAGAAGTAATTTTCCAAAATTAAAATTACATTAGAAAAATAACTTTTTCAAAAATATCTCAAATTAATTCTCACATGTTCACACTGAACATATCCAAAGGTTCCTTAATGAGCTATAATTCTCAACACTCTCTCTTGGCAAGGAAGGAATCCTGCATCAATCCAAATTTGTCTCTGAATGCTTAAACTTCCCTTTTGCCAAGGGCTTGGTCAAAATATTATAAACATGATGATATACGTGTATATATTGGAGCTTCACTACTCCCTTCTGAATCTCGTCTCGAATGAAGTGATATCTGATCTCTATTTGCTTCAACTTGCAATGGAACACTGGATCCTAAGACTTTGATAGAACTCTAATTGTCAGAGTAGATCACTGCGGGATACAACTCCTAATCAAATAATCCTGCAAGTGACTTGCAAAGCCAAATAACTTCACAACTCACTGTACTAGCTACCATATAATCTACCTCTACTGAGCTAAGTGCCACAGAAATTTGCTTCCAATTGAACCAGGATATGATCGTTGATCCCAAAATAAAACAACACTCTGATATGCTCTTTCTGTTTGTTGCATTGCTTGCCCAATCAAAGTTTGTATACCCCTACAACTTCACCTCACCATCTCCAAGAGAGCTCAGACCACTGTGTTCCTCAAATACCTAAGCACATGTTTTGCTACTACCCAATGCTCCTGCCTCGACTCCACCTCGAAATGACTCAAGGTGTTAGCTGCAAAACATATATTTGGCCTTGCGTTGACCAAATACATGAAAGAACCTATAAGTTGCTTGTACAACATGGGACACACCAACTCTGAATTTGTAATTGTCATCTTCTTCAAATTGGTGATCATGGGTGTGGCCATATGTTAATTTTGGGAAACTAGGTTCAAACTCCATGTTGTGTTGCTCAGATGACGATGCCAATATTTTTATTGGATTCCTCTTTCGGAGAGGTGCAAGATCGATCTAAAGATCATCTTGATCCGATGAGCAAAACATTTATTTTGAATTAATTCCACTTATGTGCAAGGTCGGCCAGATTTGTAATGTAGGCTTGGAGCCCCAACAAATGTGTCACACACCCTCACAGATGGATATATATTGGTCAACATTGGAGGTCATTTTCTCCATCACTCATCACACATTCTCTCTCTGCATCCGATTGATTCGATCATCATTTTGGAGGCTTCTCTGCACTCACACGTGGGAAAAAGCAGCAGCTAGGGTTTCAGACTGTTCTAGGGTTTCCAGCACAGAATTGACCAGTGTTGCCTTTGGCCAACGCTTGGTCAAATTGACCCGAAACTCTCCCTAAACTTCGATCTCCTCAATCCACATTTTTTGGCACAAAAACCGAGGCTGGTCATGGACTTTGACTTGGCTGTGTTGACTTTCTGTTGCTGCTGTTTTGCATTGACTGGACAGCGTTGACTTTTGTTGACTTTGGGTTGACCGTTGTAGAGCTGTCCAAGAGGGTTGTGTGACACATTCTGGTTGGCTGACCATGAGGAGACTTTGTTGGTTGAAGCATCCTGTTGACCGCCGTAATGCACCACAACACATATATTTTGCTGATCAAGTTAAGTGTATTTTTGGCTTGTCTTCCGTCGATCTATTGGTATGTTCTATCAGCATTTTACTTTCAAGTTTATGTGATTGCTATTTGATATCGGGTGTAAAAGTAAGGTTGCATCAAGCATAGAACATCTACGAAAATTTACATGGTATCAAAGCTAAGGTAAAGACAAAACCCAAGTTTGTATTGAAAGCAATCACCGAAGAAGTAGTATTTGTCAAGGACTCATGGGTACCTCAAATTATAATGGCTTCAAAGCAGATGACAAGTTGACTGGCAAGGCTGACTTTCATGCTTGGAAGATGTCTTTGGATTTGATGTTGGAAGACCAAGATGTCATGGACTATGTGCAGGGTAAAATCCAAGAGCCTCCATCATTTGCACCTGCTGCCACCAAGTCAAAGTATAAGAAAGGGGAAATCAAAGCAAAGCTGATCATCCGGGATTCCATCCATAAGAGTCTAGTTGCCTACATCTCTGAGCTGCGTACATCTAAGGAAATGTATGATAAGTTGGTCAATATGTTTAGGGCCAACAATGCAATTCAAGTCCTTTTCTTTAAAAACCAATTGAAGAATCTTAAGAAAGGCAGAGATGAAGCCGTTCAATCCTATTTTTTGAAGTTGACCGAAATCAGGGATAATCTTCTGGCCATTGGGGAAACAATAGCTGATTGAGAAATGGTTCTCACTGCACTTGGAGGTCTCCCCTCTGAATGGCATGTATTCATTACTACCATTCTCAATAATAATGTGATACCTGATTTTGACGAAGTATTGTCGAGATGCACTCAAAAGAAAACAAGAATGATGGAATATGAAAAGGAAGGTAATGTTGCCTTCACCGCTCATGCTAAGAAGAAGAACAATGGTGGTTCGAGGAACAATAGAAGAGCTAGGGCCAAAGGAAAGAAAGGAGGATGTTACACATGTAATAAGACTGGCCACTATGCTAGAGAATGCCCAACTAGAAGAGATTCTCCCGAGGATGACGATAACAACAACAACATGGGAAATGACAATCAAAGGAACAACAGGTTCAAAGGAAAGAGGAAGGCTCCCTCTAGCAATGGAAATGGGCAACCTCTCAAAAGGTCAAGAAATTCCAGGTATGAGGAATCTAATGTTGTTGATGATAAGCAAAATGAATTCATTCTTGTATCTGCCCTCTCTGCTGCATCTCCACCCAACACTATGGATGTTTGGTTGATTGATAGAGGTGCTTCAAGGCACCTCACTGGGTTTAAGGGAGCACTTTCTAATTTTTTGAGAAGGATACTAATCTGAAAATTATCCTTGGAGATAATGCCACCTATCCCGTGAAAGGGACTGGGACTGTGACCCTCCTCTTATCTCAAGGTCAAGTCCTTCGCTTGCAAGATGTACTATATGTACCTGATTTGAAGAAGAACCTTGTGTCTATCTCGACCATAGAAAACAAAGGTTTCAAGGTGGCATTTGTCAATGGGAAGGTACGCATCTGGAAGAAGAGTGTCAAGGAAGCTATCACGAATGGGTTTAGAGTTGATACACTCTACCAAGTTGGATGAAGTCCACTAGGGGCTATGACATGTGATACAATTCGTCAAACCGAATCAAGGCACCAGAGGTATGGACACCTTCATTACACAGCCCTTCTCGAAGCAAGGAATATGGTGACAGGGATGCCCGAATTCAAAAATGATCATGAAAGTGTATGTCAGGGTTGTGCCGAAATAGAAGTGGAGATTTGCCACGATGTTACCTTTGATGAAGATGCTTCCCTCGGGAAAGTGACAAATCTTCCAAGCTCTGAGGAAGATAATGAAGTAAGGTCTGGAAATCAGGAAGAATTGAAGGATGAGATGATGCCCGATGTTGAAGGATCGATGGACCCCATTGATCCACCTCCTTCAATGAAGAGAAGAACCTCATGGCTCCAGGATACTCTCGAAGATGCCGAGAGACATATGGCCCCAAGGGGGACATTCCGTGAAAGAAAGAAGTCGAATAGATACCAAGGATATCTAGCAGCCATAAGTACAATCGGACAATCTAAGCCTGGATCTTTTGAAGAAGTCATAAAGCATCAAGTCTGGAAGGATGCTATGCACGAAGAATACGAGTCCATTATGAGTCCATTATGAAGAATGATGTTTGGGATGTGGTTCCGAGATCGGAGGACAAAGTTGTTGTCACCTCGAAATCGCTTTATAAGAACAAGCATGGATCTGATGGTAGTGTTGAAAATTTCAAGGCAAGATTCGTTGCCCGAGGCTTCTCTCAAAAGGAAGGCGAAGACTATGATGATATATTTGCACCTGTGACCCGATATACAACCATCTGATCTATCATAGCCCTTGCTACTACGAAAGGATGGAATCTTCATCAAATGGATGTGAAGACTACCATTCTGCATGGTTCGATAAAGGAAGAGGTGTATGTGGAGCAACCTTTGGGGTTCGAAGTCCAGGATAGAGACACCCATGTATGCAGATTGATGAAATCCCTCTATGGGTTGAAGCAAGTCCCCAGGGCTTGGTACGAGAGGATAGATAGCTACTTAATGAAGCTGGGCTTCACTCATAGTAATGTTGATCCGAACCTTTACTTCAAGGTTGATAGAGAAAAGCCTCTCATTCTGGTTCTCTATGTGGACGATCTCTTCCTGACAGGTGTTGACCCTCTCATTCCTCAGTGTAAGAGGGAGCTCGCTTCTGAGTTCGAGATGAAGGACCTACGACTGATGCATTACTTCCTAGGCCTAGAGGTCTGGCAGAGACCTAACGAGATTTTCCTCTCTCAAGGAAAATATATTATGAAGCCGCTGGAAAGATTTGGAATTCTGGACTGCAAGTCTGTGTCGACACCGATGGAGCTCAACTTTAAGAACTTGAGTGGAAGCGCTGTTGGGCCTGTGCTAGCAAATCCTACCGAGTATCGTCAACTCGTAGGGGCCCTGATGTTCTTAGTGAACACCCGTCCAGACTTATGATGTGCAATGAACATTTTGAGTCAACACATGGTTAATCCTCATAACATTCACTGGGTTGGTGCCAAGAAACTCTTGAGATATCTCTGGGGCACGATAGACCATGGGTTGAGATACACTGCCGAGAGTTTGAGACTCCATGGATATATTAATGCCGATTGGGCTGGTAGTGTGGTGGATCGCAAGAGCACATAGGGATGTTGCTTCACACTACGGTTTGCTTCAAGCAGGAAGCAGAAGTCAATAGCCTTGAGCACTGCTGAGGCCGAATACATTGCAGCGTGTATGGCCTGTTGTGATGCCACTTGGTTGCGAAAGCTCTTCAATGAGTTGTTTGAGCATGTGCTAGATGCCATCGTTATCCTTTGCGATAACTAGAGGGGGATTCGTTTGTCAGAGAATCCCGTGTTCCACAATCGATCCAAGCATGATGATATCTGGTACCATTTTATCTAGGATATGGTACAGCAAGGCGCTGTAAGGCTCGATCATATAGGAACTAGTGAACAGATCGTGGATATTCTCACAAAGCCCTTGGGGAAGGTCATGTTCCTAACCTTCTGTGAGAATCTTGGAATCGTGGAACGACCCTATTCTAAGGTTCATGTTGGACGATGAGCTCTGGGAGCTTTAGGGAGCTTTGGGGATAACTTCTAGGAGCTACAAGCAACCACAGGGCTAGGCTTGTCGAACCTTGTTGATGTGCTTCTGCCCCACCGTTATGATATTGAGTTGGTTCACCTCTCTTTGATCTATGTCCCGAATGCATCCTAGCCATGGAGTCCCGAACTCATGGGAAGTACCTCTCATCTTGGCCGATGAGGTGGGAAAAGCTAGAGACCAGTAGCAAGACCGATGGACGCATTGGAGATTGTCGTACTCTCTATGTCTAGGATGGCACGTGTCCAACCACTTGATCTGGGATCAAGTCTAGTGAGGTTTCAGACCTCCAACTGGGTCAGTTAAACTAACTTCGAGTCAGTATATCACTCTCTTGAGTCCAAGTGAGGTTTTGGACCTCCAACTAAGTTTGGGTCAGTTAAACCAACTTCGGGTTGGTATGTGACTCCTTTGAGTCCTATAGAGGTTTTGAACCTCCTTTGTGACTCGCCTTTTTTTGTTGAACTGAAATAAAGAAGCCAGCGAAGCAAGTTACGGCGGGATGACGTACGATGTTTGGATGGCATAAGTGGATGGAGTTCTCCCTAGTTGAGAGGGAGTGTTAATTTTGGGCAACTAGGTCCAAAATCCATGTTGTGATGCTCAGATGACAATGCCAATATTTTTATTGGATTCCTCTTTCGAAGAGGTGCAAGATTGATCTAAAGATCATCTTGATCCGATGAGCAAAACATTTATTTTGAATTAATTCCACTTATGTGCAAGGTCAACCACATTTGTAATGTAGGCTTGGAGCCCCAATTGATGTGTCACACAACCTCACAGATGGATATATATTGGTCAATGTAGGAGGTCATTTTCACCATCACTCATCACACATTCTCTCTCTACATCTGATTGGTTCGATCATCATTTTGGAGGCTTCTCTGCACTCACACGTGGGAAAAAGCAGCAGCTAGGGTTTCGGATTGTTCTAGGGTTTCCAGCGCAGAATTGACCAGAGTTGACTTTGGTCAATGCTTGGTCAAATTGACCCGAAACTCTCCCTAAACTTCGATCTCCTCAATCTGCATTTTTTGGCACAAAATCTGAGGCTAGGCGTTGACTTTGACTTGGTTGCGTTGACTTTCTACTGCTGTTGTTTTGCGTTGATTGTTGACTGGCCAATGTTAACTTCTGTTGACTTTGGGTTAACCGTTGTAGAGCTGTCCGATAGGGTTGTGTGACACATTCTGGTTGGCTGACCGTGAGGAGACTTTGCTGGTTGAAGCATCCTGTTGACCGTCATAACGCACCACAACACATATTTTGTTGATCAAGTTAAGTGTATTTTTTGCTTGTCTTCCGTCGATCTATTGGTATGTTCTATCAGCATTTTACTTTCATGTTTATGTGATTGCTATTTGATATCGTGTAGAAATGTAAAGTTGCATCAAGCATAGAACATCTACAAAAATTTACACCATATGTTTGCAATCCTCCATCTGAAATGTCTTCAGGATCTCTACTACATACTTAACCTACCCAAGGAATATCTCCCCTTGTTTCCACCAAACCCACAAACATAAGTAATGCATCATGCCAATGTCCTTCATCACGAACCCAGCTACCACATCCACTTTGCACCTTGCAAAGAACTTATCTGCACCTATAAGAAACAAGTCATCTACATAGAGCACCAAAATACGCAAATCAATCCCAACAAATATAAAGTATAATTTTAAATCTACTTCACTTTTGGTGAAGTCCACACCAAGCAAGTATCCATCGATCTTGTAATACCATGCTCTTGGTGCCTGCTTGAGTCCATATAAGGCCTTCTTAAGCCTACAAACATGGGACTCCTTATACTAAGTACTTTTTAATTTTCCCTGAAAATATGTTTATTTCTGGGACTGGATCATACCTGCTGGATGGCATGTATTTTTTTCACTGTTTTTTGATCTTAGTATTTGGACTGTTTCAGTTCTTGCAATACACAGCTATATGTAACATGTAATCTCTCTATAATGAAAGTTTACGAATTTTTTCGCTCTGAAAAAAACATGGGACTCCTTATAATGTACCTCAAAGTCCTGAGGTTGTTCTAATTACACTTCTTCGTTAATGATCCCATTAACGAAAAATGTCTCACATCCATTTAATGTATCCTCCATCCCATGACTAAGACAATAGACTTAACCGCGCTTATGGAAGTGTATGTGGTGATTGCAGCAAAAGTCTCCTCATAGTCCACTCCCTGTTTTTAGGAGAACCCTCTCGCCACAAACCTCACTTTGAAGTTCTCAATGTTGCCATCTATAACATGTGTGATCTTGTAGAGCCACTTGAAACTCACAATTGATTTCCCCTTTGGTCTCGACACCATGTCCCAAACATTATTCTTCATGATGTAGATGTGTTATGGCATCTCGCCATACCTGCTAGCTTGCTACCTCCTGGAAAGTGGAGGGCCCAAAATCAATGATGATGGTCAAGAAATTTTTTGTAGGCTTGCTCTCCTTGAATGTGCTCTTAGGAGCCCAAATATACTCTTAATTGTTGAGTTTTCAAGTGCAATACATACAAGCACAATATTTTTGAAATACAGATAATTACTTCTAATGATATAGATCTTTTTTTAACAAATCCAGTTTATCATTAAGCAATTACACATCAGAAATTCAACCATAAAACAATAAGGATAGTAGAGATCACAATGCATAAAAAGAACACAAGATTTACCCTAGGTAAACCCACTTAGGAGAAAAACCCAGCAACCTTTTTCTTAGAGAAACTCTTCAATTCAACAAGAGATACATCTCTAATGTTGCTAGTCAACTATGAGGCCAAACTGACCAACAAAGCTTATGGTCAAACCTAGTCTTTAGCCCTCAAGTCAAGCCTCCAAACTACCCTGCTACTTCGGCCCTGCAACTCAGCCTACCTAGAAACTATTGCCCAGAATTCACACGCAGGAGTGGAAACCCAAAAGGGGAGAAAACCACATCTTATTATTGTTGTGATGCAAAGGCAAGCTCCAACTCCCTCTCACCACTGTTTTTCTGCAGGCACCAACCTACAGGAGGATCCAACCTCAATTCTGCAAGCTGCAACTTGCAAGGAAGCACCAACTCCCTTCAATTTTCTGCAGGCACCAACCTACAGGAGGCTCCAACCTCAGTCAGCTACCACTGACAGCTATCAAGCTGCAACTTGATAGGGAAGCTCCAACTTCCTCAATTTATCAAACTGAATGTTTGTTGATTTACCTCAGATATCAGCTCTGTTCTGTAGCATCTCTTTCTGCTCTTCTTTTCTTAATCTTCTCTTCCTCACTCTTCTATACTCTACCTTCTCTATATTTGCTCTCTCTAACCTCTCTATGCATATCCAGTTGACATTATTTATAGAGTTCCTCACATGACTGTTTGTATTTCACAAAGAATTTGGAGTGACCAGTCATGACTCTTTGGCTTCTGTCTTCTCATTCCTTTTATCTGTTTATTCAATAAATATAACTGTAGGTATCAATTTAATATTTCAGTGGGATATTTGTTCTCATCCGGAGACTTGCCAATGCATCACAACAATATAAATCAATTAAAAAAACATTTACATTCAATTACAATAAAAATTCCAGCTCACTCATTCAGCCTCTTGGCTAGCTGCGCATTTGTCTTTTCTTTGACTGTGTTTGTCCCTTTCTTTCCTCTGTATGCCTTTCTATTTATGGCTGCTGCGTAACTCCTGTATTTATGTAACTGCTGACATTAAATCTGGGCAAATTCCAACCCTTTACACAGCAAGTGTCTTGTTGATGTGGTGAGTTCCGCAAGCGAAACATACATATACCACGGCCTTTGTTTTATGGCCTGATACACTTGCACACATCGCAACTGTATTATATTAATAATTGCCCTCCACCATAGGCCGAGGCCCGTGGGTCCACAGACCACGCGGGACTTTTCAATATAATCGCAACAACTATATATATATATATATATATATATATATATATATATATATATATATATATATATATATATATATATATATAAAACAGCGCCTTCACTAATTTCTGATTGCGATTGATATGCGGACCCGACCATGTTCGATATAGCGAAGTTTATATGACTATCGCATCTGGTATTGCCAATCGCAATCACAAGCTGCCTTGCTCCGATGCGATTGATACGCTCCACAAATTTCCGATTGCGATTGATATGCGGACCCAACCATGTTTTATAAGGCGGAGTTTATGACTATCGCGTCCGGTATTTCCAATCGCAATCGCAAGCTGCCTTGCTCCGATGCGATTGATACGCTCCACAAATTTCCGATTGTGATTGATATGCGGACCCGACCATGTTTTATAAGGCGAAGCTATATATATATATATATATATATATATATATATATATATATATATATATATATATATATATATATATATATATATCCTCCAGCTTGGGCGATTCTCAGAATTAAGGTTCATATATATGCATACATTGTCGCTTGGGTTATGATTCTCGGAATAAGATTTTATATTATATGTAACGCCCGGCTGGGTAATGATCCCCGGAATGAGATTTATATATATATTTACTTTGTTGCTCCAATCTTTAGTGTATCTTTCAGCGGGGTAGCGATTCTCGGAATTTGTTTGTGTATCCTTCCGCCTGGGGTAATGATTCTCGGAATAAGGTTTGTATATATATATACTTGTCGCTTGGGGTAAGCGATTCCCGGAATTGAGTTTATGTAACCTCCAGCTGGGGTAGCGATTCTCGGAATTTTCTGCTATGCCTCTGCTTGTAATAATGGCTCTGCCTCTGCCTCTGATAACCTGCTGTGATAACGGCTCTGCCTCTGCCTCTGCCTCTAATATAACAACTCTGCCTCTATATTCGCTGCCTCTGCCTCTACCTTAGCTGCTAATGTTGCTCGACCTCTGCCTCTGCCTTTGCATCTGCTGCCTTCTTTGTCTGTCTCTGTCTTTGCTGCCTCCATTGCCATCAATGACAATATTTCCAACAGTCTCCCCCTTTGGCATTGATGGCAATACACTTTCTCTATGGCAATACATTTTCTCTGTTTGCCTGCTCTTCCTCCTGTTGCTTGCTCTTCCTCCCCCTTTGACATCAATGGCAAGGGGTTCGAATTCTTAGTGTAGCTTCTATTCTTTGATCCTATGATTTTATCCTTTTTCAATATTTCGTGCATTTTCTCTCTCTGAAATTTTCTAATTTTGTACGCTGCTGCTTCAACTGTTGGATTAGATTTACATCGGGTTCACTACTCTTTCGTGTTCGGTTCACGTCGGGTTCACCACTCTTCCGTTGCACCACTGACCCTTTTATGCTGAATGTATTCTTGCTGTAATCTTTTTGATCCTGAGGACCTGTTTTCATGCTTCCTTTGCTGGTTGATCTCCCACTGGGAATGATATGTTCGTTTTTGTTCTCCCCTTGAAACTGTTCTTTCTCTTCATATTAGAGAGTAGTATCTACAGATACTACCCCTAGTCTGTCTCTCAAATATTCAAATGGTTCTCTGGCAAGCGGTTTAGTAAATATATCTGTTGTTTGTTCTTTTGTTGGTACATACTCCAGTTTTACTATCTTCTGAGCCACTTGTTCTCGGAGAAAATAATATTTAATTGGGATATGTTTAGTTTTTGAGTGAAGCACAGGATTTTTAGATATACTTATAGCACTTGTATTATCACATTTGATTGAGATAGGTTCATCAATGCTTACCTTCATGTCTTGGAGGGTTTGCTTCATCCACATGACTTGTGTGCAACATGCTACTGCTGCTATATATTCTGCTTCTGCTGTAGACAGAGAGATAGATGTTTGTTTCTTGCTTAACCATGCCACGAGACTTTCTCCTAAATAGAATGCACCTCCACTTGTACTTTTCCTGTCATCCACACAACTGGCCCAATCTGCATCTGTGTATGCTGTCAAAGTGAAGCTTTTGCCTTTAGGATACCAAAGTCCATATTGTGATGTTCCTTGTAGATATCTAAATATTCTTTTGACTGTCAGAAGGTGGTTTTGTTTAGGTGTTGCTTGATATCTAGCCACTAGTCCTACTGCTAGCATGATGTCTGGTCTTGATGCAATCAAATACAACAGACTTCCTATCATGGATCTGTAGAGTTTTTGATCTATATCAACAGACCCATCATCAGCACACAGCTTGCATCCCATGATCATGGGAGTTGACACAGGTTTGCAGTCCTCCATTTTGAACTTTTTCAACATTTCTTTCATGTATTTTTCCTGTGAGATGAATGTCCCTGTGTTCTTTTGCTAAATTTGAAGTCCTAAGTAGAAACTGAGCTCTCCAATCATAGACATCTCAAACTCTGTTTTCATCTCATCAGCAAATCCTTTTGCTAGTTCTTCTCTGTTGCTTCCAAACATAATGTCATCAACATATACTACAACAATCAGGAGTTCATTTTCATGGGCTTTTATGTATAGATTGTTGTCTACTCCACCTCTCTTAAAGCCTTGTTTTTGCAAATATTTATCCAGTCTTGAGTACCAAGCACGAGGAGCCCGTTTCAGTCCATAAAGGGCCTTCTTCAGTCTGCACACATAGTCTTCTTTGTTTGTTAAAGAGAAACCTTCTGGTTGTTCCATGTAGACTTCTTCTTCTAAGTCTCCATTCAAAAATGCAGATTTTACATCCATTTGATATAATTTGAAGTTTTGGTAGCAAGCAAAGGCCAGAAACATTCTGATGGCTTCCATTCTAGCTACAGGGGCAAAAGTTTCATTGTAATAAAGTCCTTTGATTTGTGAATATCCTTTGCAGACCAGTCTGGCTTTATTCCTGATTACTTGTCCTTGCTCATTCATTTTGTTTTTGAATACCCATTTTGATCCTATGACATTTTTCTCAATGGGTCTAGGAACTAATTCCCAGGTATTGTTTTTCTCAATTTGGTCCAATTCTTCATTCATAGCATTTACCCAAGACTTGTCCTTGCTGGCATCTTCAAATTTCTTTGGCTCTATTTGTGACAACATGGCTATGTATACCTCTTCAGTTTGTTCTGTTAGCTGCCTTCTTGTTTGGACCCCTACTCTCTTGTCTCCAATGATCTGATCTTCAGGATGGTTCTTCTGAGTATATCTTGAGGGAGCTTTAGAACTCAACTCTGTATCTTCTGTTGTCTTGCTTGTTTCCTCATCATCTTGGTTTTCTTCTTCATGGTTGCAGTCTTTATCTCTTGTATTGTTTGGAAGTTCTTCATCAAATCTCACATCAATGTTTTCTACTATTTTTCGAAGAGTCTTGTTATAGCACCTGTACCCTTTACTTTTGGATGCATATCCTAGAAATATCCCTTCATCTGCTCTTGCATCAAATTTTCCAAGATTTTCATCATTATTCTTTATGTAACACTTGCTTCCAAAGATTCTGAAATGTTTGATTGAAGTTGGCTTTCCATGCCATAATTCATAGGGAGTCTTATCACTGCTTGGCCTTAAGTGAGCTTTATTAAGGATATGTACTGTTGTGTGCACTGCTTCTGCCCAAAAGGTCTGAGCAATATTACTTTCATGCATCATGGCTCTGGCTATTTGTTGTACAAACCTGTTTTGTCTCTCTGCTACTCCATTTTGCTGAGGTGTTCCTGCAATAGTAAATTGTTGCTTTATCCCATGTTCATTGCATAGGTCAACAAAGTCATAATCTGTAAATTCACCTCCTCTGTCTGATCTGATGCATTTCAGCTTGCATCCTGTTTGATTTTCTGCTAATGCTTTGAAGATCTTAAATTTTTCCAGAGCTTCTAATTTATTCTTGAGAAATGCAACCCATGTCATTCTGGAGAAGTCATCTATTATCAGCATGAAGTAGGATTCTCCACTTGGAGTTTTAGTTCTTGCAGGTCCGCACAGGTCCATGCGTACAAGTTGTAGAGGTCTTCTTGTTGATAACTCATCTTTGTCCTTGAAGGATGTGCGAGTCTATTTGCCTAATTGACATGATTTGCATATGGTATTAGAAGGCCTCTTTATTTCTGGCATGTCTCTGACAGCATTCTTCTTGCTTAGTCTGATTATGTGATTGAAGCTGAGATGTCCCAACCTTTTATGCCATAACCATGACTCTTCTAGTTTGCTAAGATGACATGCTTCATCTTCCTCTTTCACAATGTAAACATTACTCTCTGTTCGAACTCCTTTGAGCAGAGTCTTACCTGTGGTGCTTGATCTAACTTCACAATCTTGTGCTCTAAAAATAACTTCATAGCCTTTGTCACACATCTGACTGACACTTAGTAAATTTGCTTTCAGCCCATCTACAAATAGTACATCTTGGGCCTTTCCTCTGCCATTTTCTATGCTGACTAAGCCTTTTCCCTTGATCTTACCTGATTTATCATTGCCAAAAGTAACATTGCCAGATTTCTTTTCATCAAGAGTTATAAACTTGCTTTTGTCTCCTGTCATGTGTTTAGAGCAGCCACTGTCCAAATACCATTGACTTTTCAAATCTTGAGCAGTTAGAGCCAAGTCACATTTATTTACCTTCTTTATCCACTGGAGGCACCCTTTTGTTTGGTATCTTTTGTGAGGTGATGAATTACATCTTCTTAGAGGACATTTGGAAGGTATATGTCCAACTTGAATTGCATACACAACATTTGATCATAATTTTTGTAATTATGAGTATGAATGAATTTCTTTGATTCACAACCTTGAGGTTGTTAAACATCAATCTTTGTCCATACTTTCTACACTCAATGATTTTATGACCAAATTCCTTACAATAAAAACAGTAACCATAGAAACTATTTGCATACCTGATGTAAGGTTGTCTCCTCCATTTGTTTGCTTGAGGCAGTCTCTTCAATGTTTGCATCTTTTGTTGGTTTGAATTACTCCTCCTTGCATGGCAATATGCAGCAATGTGTCCCAGCTTGTGGCAGACATAACAGGTGGCATTCTTCATAGGAGGGAAGAATCTCCTTTGATGGCTTCCGAATTTGACGTATTCAGAGACATATGTCCCTTTCTCTGTTGTCTTAGTATTTATTGCCTTCTTTGTTATTAGTGGTTTTTTCTAATCTCTGTCTTCCTTATTACAGGTTTCTTCTTTTGTAGGAATTGTTTGAGCTGCTTCATCATTCTTCTTTGCTTTTACAAAAATAATCTCTCTGTTTTCCTTTTCTTTGCTTTTACTTGATTCTCCTTCATAGCCTATTCCATTTTTTATTATAGGAGATCTTTGAGCATCCATAATTTCATTCAACTTACTAGAGCTTGTTGTTTGAGAGGAATTTGCAGACACTTTCCTCTGAGAATTTTCTAATTTCTTCCTCAGACATACAACTTCTTCTTCCAGCTTCTCTTGTTCTCGAGTTTTATCCTTGATTTGCTGAAGTAACATGTCTTCTATCTTCTTGGCTTCTTCAAGCTCTACCTTCAGCTGCATGAGGACTTCTGAGTTTTGTTCTTCTCTTACATACTTGAGAAGAATGTCCTTTTGTTTTCTGCACTTCAGTTTGAGTCTGTCAATCTCCTCCAGAGCACTTCTTAGCTCCCCCTCAAGGTCGACTACCCCTTCTTCTTCTTCATCTTCTAGCAGGAGTCCTTCAAGTTCTTCTAGGGCCATCAATAAGAATTCAGAGGTTCCTTCTTCACTTGAGGGTTCATCTGAATCTTCAGAAGTACTGTTGTCTTGTTGAACATAGAAGGATTTTCTGCTGAACTTCTTTCCTTTCTGCCAGTTCTTTGATTTATTTTTCTCTAACTCTTAAGCCTGATTCCTTACTTTCTTGTGAGGACATTTAGCAGCATAGTGTCCAACTCTTCCACAGTTAAAGCATTTGAAAGGAAGTTTACCTTTGTATTTACCTGATCCTCTATCCAATTTCTTGACAAATTTTGCCTCTTCTTCATCCGAGCAAGAGCATATGTCTCCCTCTTCTTCTTTTCTATTTTAAAGGCTGCCTCCCTCGTACTTCGCTTCTTCTATGGGAGTCTCATCCCATATGTTGTTAGATTTCCAAGTAGCTGGTTCATGGTCAAGGTCTCCCAATTAGTTGTTTCTTCTATTGCAGACACCTTGGGATTAAACCTGGGTGGAAGAGATCTTAGAATCTTTTGTACAATTACAGCTTCTTTTATGTTTTCACCTAGAGCCTTCATGTTATTTACTATTTCTGCAACCCTTAGAAAGAAGCTAGCAATATCTTCATCATCATCCATTTTTAAGTTCTCAAACTGGGCTCTATAGACTTGAAGTTTGGCAGTCTTTACTTTCTTGTCTCCCTCATGGATGTTCTCCAGAGTATCCCACATTTCTTTGGCAGTGTCTTTGTGCATTACTTTGATAAACTCTGCTTCACACAATCCATTCAAGAAGGCATTCATGGCTTTTGCGTTAGCTACAAAATCTTGTTTGGTTTCTTTCTCTGAGTCAGTTGCCTTTGGGGCATATCCATATTCCACAGCAGCCCAGACTTCTATTCCTAGAGACATTATGTATGTCCTCATTCTGATTTTCCAAAAAGCATAATTTGCACCAGTGAAAAAAGGGGCTTTATTGGTTGAACATCCTTCTTTACTAGCCATCCTGAGAACCTAGGATCTCCTTTCAGTTGTTAGACTTGTACAAAGGAACTCGCTCTTATACCAATTGTTGAACCCTTAGTTAAATTGAGGGGGGGGCGGGGGGGTGAATCAGTTTAACACATTCATCGTCTTTTAAAACTTTTTATTAAAACTTATTTACACCTTCATTCCATATCCAACTTAATATGTGAGTAATCTCAGAATATGAGCAGCGAGTATTAATATAATATAACAGTAGACTTAATATGAGAGCAGCAGGTATTAAGCAGAAGATATAAATCAGATCTCCTTTCAGTTGTTAGACTTGTACAAAGGAACTCGCTCTTATACCAATTGTTGAACCCTTAGTTAAATTGAGGAAGGGGGGGGTGAATCAGTTTAACACATTCATCGTCTTTTAAAACTTTTTATTAAAACTTATTTACACCTTCATTCCATATCCAACTTAATATGTGAATAATCTCAGAATATGAGCAGCGAGTATTAATATAATATAACAGTAGACTTAATATGAGAGCAGCAGGTATTAAGCAGAAGATATAAATCAGATCAACACATAAATATCATGCACAGAGACACCAGATATAAGTGGAAACCCATAAAGGGAGAAAATCACATCTTATTATTGTTGTGATGCACAGGCAAGCTCCAACTCCCTCTCACCACTATTTTTCTGCAGGCACCAACCTACAGGAGGATCCAACCTCAATTCTGCAAGCTACAACTTGCAAGGAAGCACCAACTCCCTTCAATTTTCTACAAGCACCAACCTACAGGAGGCTCCAACCTCAGTCAGCTACCACTGACAGCTATCAAGCTGCAACTTGATAGGGAAGCTCCAACTTCCTCAATTTATCAAACTGAATGTTTGTTGATTTACCTCAGATATCAGCTCTGTTGTGTAGCTTCATTTTCTTCTCTTCTTTTCTGAATCTTCACTGCCTCACACTTCTAGATTCTGCCTTCTCTAGCTTTACTCTCTCTAACCTCTTTTTATGCATATCCAGTCGATATTATTTATAGAGTTCCTCACATGACTGTTTGTACTTCACAAGGAATTTTGAGTGAACAGTCGTGACTCTTTGGCTTCTGTCTTCATTCCTTTTCTCTCGTTTATTCAATAAATATAACTGTAGGTATCAATTTAATATTTCAGTGGGATATTTGTTCTCTTCCGGAGACTTGCCAATGCATCACAACAATATAAATCAATTAAAAAAACATTTACATTCAATTACAATAAAAATTCCAGCTCACTCATTCAGCCTCTTGGCTAGCTACGCATTTGTCTTTTCTTTGACTGTGTTTGTCCCTTTATTTCCTCTGTATGCCTTTATGTTTATGGCTGTTGCGTAACTCCTGTATTTATGTAACTGCTGACATTAAATCTGGGCAAATTCCAACCCTTTACACAGCAAGTGTCTTGTTGATGTGGTGAGTTCCGCAAGCGGAACATACATATACCACGGCCTTTGTTTTATGGCCCGATACACTTGCACACATCGCAACTGTATTATATTAATAATCGCCCTCCACCTTAGGCCGAGGCCCGTGGATCCACAGACCACGCGGCACTTTTCAATATAATCGCAACAACTATATATATATATATAACAGCGCCCTCACGAATTTCCGATTGCGATTGATATGTGGACCCGACCATGTTCAATATAGCGAAGTTTATATGACTATGGCGTCCGGTATTGCCAATCGCAATCGCAAGTTGCCTTGCTCCAATGTGATTGATACGCTCCACAAATTTCCGATTGTGATTGATATGCGGACCCGACCATGTTTTATAAGGCGGAGTTTATATGACTATCGCGTCCGGTATTGCCAATTGCAATCGCAAGCTGCCTTGCTCCGATGCGATTGATACGCTCCACAAATTTCCGATTGCGATTGATATGCGGACCCGACCATGTTTTATAAGGTGGAGTTTATATGACTATCGCGTCTGGCTTTCATCGCAATCGTAAATATTTGTTAACATGTTCCGCTTTAACTCCGATGCGATTGGTACTTTTGCAATTGTTCCGATGCGATTGATCGCAATCGCAACTTTCTATTGTGACGTTCCGATGCCTTTATATTCTCCGATGCGATTAGACTGTTCCGATGCGATTATGCTGGACTTCAAATACGTTTGAACCATAATTCATACACCCATCGGGTCCGGGACTCGATCGGAACTCTTGTCGATATGTTCCGCTGCCAATCCTTTCTCCGATGAGATTGGAAAAGGGCCCCACCATATAAGGCTTTGATACCTTTGGCTCTTTGTCCATTAAAGTGCTTCATTACAAATATCTATGGTTTGGACCTTTGGGTCACGATTCTTGAAATTATATATATATCCTCCAGCTTGGGCGATTCTCAGAATTAAGGTTCATATATATGCATACATTGCCGCTTGGGTTATGATTCCCGGAATAAGATTTTATATTATATGTAACGCCCGGCTGGGTAATGATCCCCGGAATGAGATTTATATATATATTTACTTTGCTGCTCCAATCTTTAGTGTATCTTTCAGCGGGGGTAGCGATTCTCGGAATTTGTTTGTGTATCCTTCCGCCTGGGGTAATGATTCTCGGAATAAGGTTTGTATATATATATATATATATATACACACACTTGCCGCTTGGGGTAAGCGATTCCCGAAATTGGGTTTATTTAACCTCCAGCTGGGGTAGCGATTCTCGGAATTTTCTGCTCTGCCTCTGCTTGTGATAATGGCTCTGCCTCTGCCTCTTCCTCTGCCTGCCTCTGCCTCTGCCTCTGATAACCTGTTGTGATAACGGCTCTGCCTCTGCCTCTGATATAACAACTCTGCCTCTATATTCGCTGCCTCTGCCTCTGCCTTAGCTGCTACCGCTGCTCGACCTCTGCCTCTGCCTTTGCATCTGCTGCCTTCTTTGTCTGTCTCTGTCTTTGCTGCCTCCATTGCCATCAATGACAATATTTCCAACACTTTTCGAAATTTATTACACAGAGGTTGAAATTTATTATAAAGGTCGAAGGTTGACCCGAATTCTTACAAGTGTATTGACAAAGATTCAGCGTGTAAAGGTTGCCACTACAGAAATTAAAAGTATTGAAATTGCCCAGCAGTTATATTAAAAGACAGTTATATGTACAACAGTTATACAACTGCAATGAAGAAGAGAGCCTACAAGAACGAAAGAGAGAGAAACAGCAACAGAAAAGACAAATCCAGTCAAGCCAAAATCCAGAAAAGAAGCTAAGTGAAATTGAAGTGTGTAACTAAAAATGTGAATGTAAATGTTGTAATTAAATTTTTTACTGTTTGTGATGCATTGGCAAGTATCCTAAGGAAAAGAAAAATCCCACTGTAGCATGGAAATTTGTACATATCATTATAATTTTAAATTGAGTTGGATAAAGGAATGAGAAGACAGAAGTAAAAAAGTCAAGACTATTCACTTCAAGTTCCCTGAGGAATGTAAAGAGTCATGTGATGAATTCTATATATAATATCACATTGATATGCACAGGAAGTTTTTAGAGAGAGTAAGGATAGAGAAGAAAAAGGATAGAATATTGAGGCAGAGAAGATAAGGAAGAGAGGAGCAGAAAGAGATGCTACTGAACAGAGCTGATATCTGAGGTAAATCAGCAAACATTTCTTGTGATAAGTTAAGGAAGTTGGAGCTTCCCTATCAAGTTGAAGCTTGATAGCTGTCAGTTGCAGCTGACTAACGTTGGAGCCTCCTGTAGGTTGGTGCCTGCAGAAAACTGAAGGGAGTTGGAGCTTTCTTGCAAGTTGTAGCTTGCAGAATTGAGGTTGGAGCCTCCTGTAGGTTGGTGCCTGCAGAAAAACAGTGGTGAGAGGGAGTTGGAGCTTGCCTTTGCATCACAACAATAATAAGATGTGGTTTTCTCGCTTTATGGGTTTCCACTTATATCTGGTGTCTCTGTGCATGATGTTAATGTGTTGATCTGATTTATATTATCTGCTTAATACCTGCTGCTCTCATATTAAAGTCTATTGTTATATTATATTAATACTTGCTGCTCACATTCTAAGATTACTCACATATTAAGTTGGATATGAAATGAAGGGTAAATAAGTTTTAATGAAAAGCTTCAAAAACCATGAATGTGTTAAACTGATTCACCCCCCCCCCTCTCAGTTTAACTAAGGGTTCAACAAACTTTGGATATTTTGTCTCTATTGGCTTGGAATCATGATTTTAAATCATAAAAATAATTTTTGTCATTAAAAATTAATTATTTAATGTATTTTTTTTAAATTAGTTCATTGAGATCTAACCAGTCCCGGTTTGAAACCTAGTTTATTAGGTGGACCGGTCCAATAACCAATTCCGATTTTTAAAACTATATATACCCTATAGCTAATTAATAGCTTAATTATACAAGTATATATCCTACATATTACTAATAAATAATCTAAATAGAATGTTCAGTTTGTAGAGTTTCAAACATGTGGCAAATATCCTTCAAAAATTAAAAAAAAAAAAAACCAAAAACTCTAATGTTATTTGCTTGGGATCTAGCATGTGCAGGCTAGCTGGCACAGGGTATATTTGAGTAGCATGGGATCTATGTCTGGCTTTGAAAAGTCTATATATGTGGCGGATCCAACATGGATTTGGGTGGATTTGTATTTGTATCCGTATCCAAAACGCAAATTCACATAGCCAGCATCAAAACCACATGGGTCCAATGACGCATTAAATCAATTGAAAGGAGTTACATAGTTCAATAAGATTGGTATGAAGCCCAACTACCACCAAACCAACATGAAATAAACTCGTTAAGGACTATGCGAGTGGCTAGTGATGGCTTTTTGTCTTGCTAATTCCCACGTAGCTTTTATGTGGATGAAAAATAAAGTAATGAAACCATGTGTGGACTCTTTTGTTGTAGTTTAAATAGACGACATTGGTGGTGTTGAACAAAACGTAGGAGGAACATTTGCATCATATGGACCAAGTTTTTGCAACTTTGCACAAAAACAAGTTGTTAGACACCTTGAAGAAATATACATTCTGAAAACAAACATTAATCTACCTTGGATTCTAAGTGAATCATAAAGGCTTGAGAATTTATCTAGCTAAAATTGAAGCCCTTGTCAATGATGGCTTTTTGGGTCAATGGAAGCAAGAAGCTAATATGGCCCTCACCCAAGTTCAAGTCTATCTAAGTGGCACGCTTATGCATAGCTATGTTTGCGCTTATGGATGTGCGCCTCCACACGCAATAGCAATTGGAGCCAAGGGTGTATCTTGGGCGACTTTAACAAAATAGATACCCCCGACTCATGACTAAGTAAAAAAGCAACCAATTTGAATGATGCTAATGGTACCCTCGTAATGATAAATCTAGGCACATTAGCCACATCATGATAAGCGAAAAATTAGTTCAAAATAATTGAAGTTGTTGTCATTTGTCCTTCACCATAAAATTTGCACAATTTTATGGAGATGTCAAATTATTTGCATAAATAATTGTACATTTCTCCAACACTCAAACCCACGTACCTCCTCAACCAAGGATCGTGTTTAGTTCGACTAGGTAGTAGCTCAACATGTAGAATTTGATGAGATCAAGCACAAGGTAGTTATTGTCCCACATCTTGCTTTGTTTGACAATCAACAACCATACAAGATAGAAATGGATACTTCGAAAAATACAACTAGCACATTGTTGATGCAGAATAAGAGACTAGTAGCATACCAAACTAGAACTTTATCAAGCATAATTCATAACCATTTTGATGTTCACACAAAGTATGCTTTGGTACAATTAAACAAATGTTGATGGCATTGTTGGTTTGGCTAGGAGATGGTAGTGCACAATGACCACAACTAGTTCTAATACCTCTAGACTCTAAGCAAAATTTAGAATGCTCAACATATATTATCAACAACAATTTAACATGGTCATTGAGTGTTGAAAAGGAACTACCAACATTACTGAGGATTTCCTTTCAAGGCCATCAATAGACAAACTAGCTTTACAATTTGGATTCAACCAATTAAAGGAAACCTATAAACGTTACCCAAACTTCACGCAGATTTACACAATCATGCAAAATTCCTAGAAATTGCTAATAGAAGAGTAACACAATGATCCATTAAAGGACAATATACCATAGATGTTACAAGCAATATGTGTCCTCCAAGGTGAACATTTGATGTAGATGTTGCAAGAAGTGGATTGGTTCAAAATTTTAGGACACTTCGAAGTGGAGAAGATCACAATAAATCTACAACACCATTTTCAATGGCAACGGTTTGGGTAGATGGTGGCATAGTTTACCTAAAATTTCCACATTTGCAACATTTTCCAAACGATTATGTTCATTAACAATCATTAGAACCAATGCATTATCAACAGTTGAATCACTTCAATAAAATGGTTACAATGATTCCCTACAAGTAAATTATCACAGTGCAACTTGCAACACAATTGTTCCTCAACAAAGTATATGCGTGTTTTGGCTTACAACCTTCAATTAATCTCTAGCAAAGACACTAGATCCTTGAGTTAGAAATTCCCGTGAAGATTAATAAACAAGAAGATGAAAATGAGCATTGCCTTCCACCCATGGCATAATGAGGTAATGAACCATACCATGTTCAATTGTAGCACATTTTCAATCACAAGACCTGAAGAGTTGGGATTTCAACATCCCTTATGTGTAGTATATCTAGAAGTGTGCTTGCATGTTGCAATTGGTACTTTTCCTTTTGAGGTTCATCTTTGACTCTACCTAAAGACCTATTCTAGTCAGATTGGGTCTAGTAGTTGTGGCAATGACGAGAAAGGAACTTTGTTTCACATGAGCAAGCAATTCAATTTATTGGATCGCACCTAACAAATTCATAAGCACGCAGAATGATTTGCAAAAAAGTCAAGTAAAACAAGACCCCTAACATGAACTACACAAAATTAAAATATCAATTCCAACAAGAGGACAAGCCACGGATTTACATTCGAAAAGTGTTCTTCAAATAGAAAAATCAAAAGCTTAAACCTCTCAAATATAGCCATACACCATTTTCAAGAAAATACAACATAATAAGTTTTGGCTAGCCTTGTCACAATACACAAGCATTCATCTTATGTTCAATGCAACTTGTTTAAAGCTATTTCAATCATAAGTATTTAATGGGGACAAAAATGGAATTATTATTGCATTTCTTAAGAGGACCGCTACAAATGTTGACACTGAGTTGAGGGTAAATAATTTTGTAGAGCAAAGGTAGTTAACAATTGGGTAAAGTTCATCTTTATCAAATAAAGGGCAATATTTCTAGCCAAAAAATGGAATACCACATAATAGAATAAGATGCAGTTTCCCTCACTGATTTTGAAGTTGATGGAGACCAACAACTCCTAAGTAAGGAATTTTGCTCATACGATCAACGATTTGACCAAGTCAAAAGGAGATGCAGGAGCATTCTTCAAAGTCCATAAGACTTAAGAGTATTTTCACACATTTACTAAAGGGAGTGGGTTCCCTTAATTATTTTGTTATTTTCCTAAGTTTAGTTGAGTTCTAAAGAGATTTAAATGTAATTTGATTAATATTTCGGGAGTTGTAGGGATCTTAGGGATAAGTGAGCAATCCTAGGAAGAGTGAGGATTTTAGAGATCTAGAGGTCTAATATAGGATTTGGTTGAGTAAAGAGTGGAATTGAGAGAAGCTTTAGGGAACATTGAAAGATTGTTGGATCTAAACTGTAATTGGTTCATGATTCCTTTTTGTATATATTTGTAAGCATTTTTGAAACAACGGAGGTAGGCGAGGTTGAATAGAGAGGTTGGCTCGAGGTTGGCCTAAGGTTGGCTAGTGAAGGGTATGAATGTATGATGAGTGAGTGAGATCATTTTAATGTCTGTGCTCAAGCCCACAGAGGTCGTAGTATTGTAATCAGGTTAGATTTAATAAAGATTGAATAATTTGTATTTCTTATAATTTGTTTAGTCGTGGTTTATAAATCCTGTGTGATTGTGGGGATTGTGTCGTGCTGTGTTGTTTAATTAGAATTGCTATTGAGATTTCAGAATGGATTGACCAGTAGGATGGGATCCGAAGCAGTGACTGCTATGGAGTCTTGAGACTCTGTGTATTAAACCAGAAATTGCATAGCTGGGGGAATGTCAATGTCCAAAACGAGCGAAGATGGAACACCTTGCAGCCGCATAAGTGTATTGATGAATCGTTGATGAGAGTAGCATGGAGGAATGGTTGGTGGCAGAGAACACAACTATGTCTGTTTTCCTAAAATCTTAAAGGATTCTAAATAGAGGCGAGAAGGAGGAATGAACGGTCATGATTAGATCGCAGATCTAGAAGGGGAAAGATGAACGGACGAGATCACGTCGCCAAATCAGTCGGGAAGATGCGATGCGATGAAGGGTTAGCAAGATGATCGTTAGATCTGAGTACAGATCAACGGCAGACAGCGAATCGCAATATCGCAAACCGGAGGTTTAAAGTTTAACACTAGGACATCGCAAGTATGTTATTTTCGTTGCGATGCGATAAAGAATGAAATGTGCGATGCGGCGAGGGGCGACCACATGTCAACCTTGCGCATGAGCACATACCGCAAGATTTATGATTTAGAATTATCGTTAAAGAGTTAAGTTTGCGGGCAAGCGATTGTGATAAGACAAGAGGTATAGCAGACCGTTGGATCCAGTGAAGATCTACGATAGAGATTGTGTCACAGCTTCACATCGGCGATTATGTTGGTTTCCGTTTAAGTTGCAACTTAATTTTGCCGAGATGCGATGAGCCCTAATTGGCTATCGTTATGTGGGACCCGAGAACCCTGTTCCACGCGTATGTAAAGTGATTTGGATATGTGTAACCTGTTTAAGGTAAACATTGTTGATTGCTTCGCGTATGTATGTAAATAAACTCCAATATATTTAAATCTGCAGCATAGCAAAGAAACTTATGTGGTCCATAACCCACAGGGTCCACGATGTTATGCTAAGTTACAGTTTCGGCTGCATCATTTGGTATAAGAGCGGGATTAGTGCTCTTTGGGATTTATTCAAGGAATGAATCTTATTCTCAGTATGTGTAGAGTTGCATTGGTAATTGATCCAGATATAGGAGGTTATGGTATGAAAGGAATTGGTCGTTGGGAGATCAAGACACAAAAAATTTGATGTAGAGAAGCATCCTGACATGTTGCAGGTAATGGAGACTTCAGCCATTTCATTCAAGACAGACTTCGGAAAAAGGTTTGAGGAAGACAGGATCAGGGAAGGATCTTGTAAGTTTTAAACACTTTGATGATATATGTATGTGAATGTAAGTAACAACAAGAAATTGCAACCAAGTAGCGGTGACAAAGGACAAGGGAACAAGTGAAGAAATTGCAGCAAGAGATATTGTAAGGAAATGAATAGAACATGGATGGTCTTAGAAGGAAAAGAAAATTAGTTGGAAGAAGAACTGAATTGTAGACGGTGAAAAGTAAAGCAACATGGTTATTGTCTAAGCCAATGAAAGTTTAACGAGATAAGATCATTGGAATATCTCTCAAGTATGAGTTATATTTTAATATTTGGTCTAATTCAAATTATTTTCATAGTGAAGAGAATGATAGCAGCCAATACACAGTAGCAGACTGTGTAAGGGAGGAGAAGTTGTGTTAGTGCAAATCCAGCAAAGGAGATTATTGTAGAAAAGAAGAGAATAGCAAAGTTCTCAAACAGAGAGAGGGACAGGTGAGCATTGGTTACAAAATCCTGACAGTGTTGGAAGCTGAGGATCAGGAGCGCTCAAAAGAGGTTTTGTTGTAGAAACCCAAGGACGTATATCAAGATGATGACTTGGTGTAGGTGACAAGCAAAGACTTGTTACAAAGAAATGAGAAAGGATTATTGTAAGCTCACAATGAGCAAAGGGAGTCCACATAAAGAAGTCGAGATGACTATTAAGAGTCATGAGAGAAGCCATAACAGAAGAAAGAAAGATGCTAAGGAAAATGGCAAGGGAAAGAAGATGAGTCAAGAGGAACTTGACAAAGACATTGCTGAATTGAAAGCAAGTATGGATGCAATAATAATGTCGCTTGAAGACTGTGAAAGGGGCCAAAGATATGGTTGGACTATGAAAAGAAAGAAGATAAAATGGAAGTTGTTGTAGAAACAGATAAAGAGGAGAATGTACATCAGATTAAGAGAAGAACTAAGAGCAGTTAAGTTAAAAGTGAAAGATGGTTATTGTAGACTTGAGCAAGAAGTTTACCTTGTTGAGGAAGGAATTATTGATGATTTTCTGAACTATTGGACAAGTTCGAATCAGCTGAGAAATGTGATGAAGGAGACATCAAAGGAAGAGAAGCTTTGTATTTTTGAACCTAATGTTTTGTGTTTGTATGCAGGTGATGAACAGCCTTTAGAGGATGTATTTAAGCAAGTTGATGAAGAAATTAAGCTGTTAGAATAGATGGTTGTAATAGAACAGTTCTTGATTGAACATGTGTACAAAGACACTGAAGATGGACCATTGTTGAAGACTACTATGGAAGCTGGAAAGGATGAAACTAGTAAGACTTGGCAAAATGATGGCAGACACTCTGAAGACAAAAGGAAATTGCAAATGGCAGAAGAAGGAGTAGAAAGGAAGTATGAAGATAGTCTTATGACAAGATTAAACAAGAGTATATGTACAATGCAAACATTTTAGGTAATGGGATTATCTCTTCAATTTTTATTCAAAAAGTATGGACCTGTATTGATAGTTGATGGACAAGAAATTGTTTTGAAAAGACATAATGGAGCACCAATGGAAAGAGATCTTAATAAAGATTGCATTGTGTAAGATGGTAAAATAGAAATTTATAAGGAGAATTGGGTCCAAGGAGGTACAGTTAATCCAGTAAAGACTATGAAGAAGAAAGGAAAAGAGGACAGTCAGGAACTTAAGGATAGGTTGGCAGAAGCTAATGCACAATAGAAAATTGAAGACAGTGTTATCTGTACAAATTGCGAAAGGAGTAAAGGTGAATGTAATCAACAAACTGGAAGGAGACAGGTAATCTCAGAAGATGAAGGCAAGGGTGCTTTCATGAACTATGCATTTGCAGTAAACAGCAAAGGGGTTAAATGGAGTGTGATATTCATGATGTTAACAGTAATGTTTACCATTGTAAAAGGGACTTTACAGTGGAATGGAGAATCTGTTGTATATGGTGATTTTGTTTCCTGTACAAAAACAAAGAGAACTTTAGATTCCAGAATTAGAGATTGGCAGATTTTGATTGAAAAGAAAGAGGGATGGAAAAAGCAACTTAGTGGCTTCCAGATTCGTAAGGAAGAAAAGGGAAGAATGAAAAGAATGTGAAAGGAAGGAAGGCCAAAGAGAAGAATAAAGGACATAATTTAGAAATTAGACAACATTCAGAACAAAGTAAAAACAAAGAAGACTTTTCCAAGACAAGACAGTATGAAGGAGGATATGACAAGTCAGACATGTCATATGCACATCAAGGGGATAACAAATCAGAGAAAACTTGGAGTACAGGTAATGAGGAAAAGGTGGAAAATGTAATATGTTTTCTGATTTTGAATTATTAATCGTTGAATGTGTTTTTCAAGATAGAAAACAAACTTCTTTTGGAGATATATTTGTTTATGCAGATATGAGGGAGCATGCAAGTTCTGGAGATGCAGAAAAACAATTTTATGTATGGAAACAAGAAGATGGGAGAAATCAACTAGCTGATTCAGAAGTTTGGAATGGAGAAAAGAGAATTGATATAACTCTTACACAAGTCATTGCAGAAGAGGAAGAAGATTGCAGAGGATGTGAAATTACAGTCCATGAACAAATTTTGTTTTTTATTCAAAGAAGATTCAAATGTCAAGAGTTTATCTTGAGTTTGCAAATGAAAATTTGGGTGAACAGTTCAATTAAATTTAATGTGAATATGGAGACAATTGAACAAGGTTCAATAACTGAAATTTTTGTAGCTGATGGACAGTATATAGTGGAAAGGTCATATGTTCTTGTGTCAAACAAGGAACAATCTTCTTTTAAAACTGAGAAAATTCAACTCAAGATATTGGATAAGTGGGTGATGAAAACAACAAAGGTGATAAGTATGAGAATTTTTCAAAGTCAACAAATCAAGAAGAGATGGAAATGTATGCAAGACAGTATAAAGAAAATGGTTTGGAAACAGAAGAGGATGCTAGTGATAGAGTCAGAAATCAAAATATACGGTCGAGTACAAGACAATGGAGCTAGAGGAGAAGAGATGCAGTTGAAGTTAAATACTGTTGAGATGATGACAGGACAGCAGCACACAAAGGTACAGAAATTTATGTTTCTTGGAGAGATACTTATGTTGAATATCAATATCAAAATACTATGCAGTGGAGATGCTCATGACAGCAGAGCAAAAGGACATCCACAACACAGAGTTTGACATCCAAGAGAAGGAGAGAATGCAGCGAATACACTTGCAATTGGAAAAGGTCAGACAGCTAGTTGGAAGATGAAATCTAAGGAAGTTTACAACAGAGAAAATCGGAAGACTCATGAATAAGAGTCCATGAATTATTTCAACCTTGGGAGCCTAATGCGGGAGCATTCTTCAAAGTCCATAAGACTTAAAGAGTCTTATCACACATTTACTAAGAGGAATGGGTTCCCTTAATTATTTTGTTATATTCCTAAGTTTAGTTGAGTTCTAAAGAGATTTAAATGTAATTTGATTAATATCTCATGAGTTGTAGAGATCTTAGGGATAAGTGAGCAATCCTAGGAAGAGTGAGGATTTTAGAGATCTAGAGGTTTAATATAGGATTTGGTTGAGTAAAGAGTGGAATTGAGAGAAGCTTTAGGGAACATTGAGAGATTGTTGGATCTGAACTGTAATTGGTTCATGATTCCTTTTTGTATATACTTGAAAGCATTTTTGAAACAACGGAGGTAGGCAAGGTTGAATAGAGAGGTTGGCTCGAGGTTAGCTCGAGGTTAACCTGAGGTTGGCTAGTGAAGGGTATGAAAGTATGATGAGTGAGTGAGGTCATTTTAATGTCTTTGCTCAGGCCCACAGAGGCCATAGTATTGAAATCAGATTAGATTTAATAAAGATTGAATAATTTGTATTTCTTATAATTTGTTTAGACGTGGTTTATAAATCATGTGTGATTGTGGGGATTGTGGCGTGTTGTGTTGTTTAATTAGAATTGTTATTGAGATTTCAGAGTGGATTGACCAATAGTATGGGATCCAAAGCAGTGACTGATATGGAGTCTTGAGACTCTGTGTATTAAACCAGAAATTGCACAGCCAGGGGAATGTCAATGTCCAAAACGAGCGACTATGGAACACCTTGCAGCCGCATTGACGGGAGTAGCATGGAGGAATGGTTGGCCACAGAGAACACAGCTGTGTTTTTTTTCCTAAAATCTCAAAGGATTCTGAATAGAGGCGAGAAGGAGGAATGAACAATCATGATTAGATCGCAGATCTGGAAGGGGAAAGATGAACGGACGAGATCACGTCCCCAGATCAGTCGGGAAGATGCGATGCGATGAAGGGTTAGTAGGATGACCCTTAGATTTGAGTACAGATCAACGACGGACTGCGAATCGCAATATCGCAAACCGAAGGTTTAAAATTTAACACTAAGACATCGCAAGTATGTTATTTTGGTTGCGATGCGGTAAAGAATGAAATGTGCAATGCGGCGAGGGGCGACCACGTGTCAGCCTTGCGCATGAGCGCATACCGCAAGATTTATGCTTTAGCATTATCGTTAAAGAGTCAAGTTTGCAGGCAAGCGATTGTGATAAGACAAGAGGTATAGCAGACCGTTGGATCCGGCGAAGATCTACGGTAGAGATTGTGTCGCAACTTCACATCAGCGATTGTGTTGGTTTCCCTTTAAGTTGCAAATTAAGTTTGCCGAGATGCGATGAGCCCTGATTGGCTATCGTGATGTGGGACCTGAGAACCCTATTCCGTGCATATGTAAAGTGATTTGGATATGTGTAACCTGTTTAAGGTAAACCTATTGATTGCTTCGCATATGTATGTAAATAAACTCTGATATATTTAAATCCGCTACGTAGCAAAGAAATTTATGTGGGCCATAACCCACAAGGTCCACGATGTTATGCTAAGTTGCAGTTTCGGCTGCATCAAAAGGTCGTCGATATGTTATGTACACAACCTCAAAAAAGCATGGGAGGAAAGTTTTACACCCTCTACACCAACACAAGAATAGCTTCTACATTAATGCCACTCTTAACACTAGCTCCAAAATCCAATACTTACATCAGGGCACAACGAAACCTACACTAATGCCAACATCCCCAATGTGTGTTACAATAGTAAATGGAGGTTTGCTAATAATTGACGAACGAATCACTCACACTACTATTCAAGTGTAATTGCAGCATTGCAATTCTTACAGAAAAGATGAATTCATAGAAAGCATGCAAAATACTAGCAATCGCGCAGTGAAATGCAAAATTTACTAACAAAAGCAAACAACAACAATAGATTGTCATATATGAATCTTTTCTCCTGTACATTACACTTTGTAACATTAATCTTGTAATTCCCCCACAGAGGGTGCACATCAACGAATTGTCCGACTAACAATGATATTCCATTATCATAAGCAAGGGTGGCAGGCTGCCCACACTTGGCAACCTGCATGGCAAGCCCATCGCCACCATCCCAATTCCGAACAAGGCATCGCATTAATCATTTCAAGCGTAAACGTATGAAGGGATATGGGTAATCCCTGGATTCGTATATCTCACCCCATGTGAACCAGGCAGACATTCATGGCTTTGTGAAGTCGAGGACATCACCATCATTTTAAGCAAAAGGGGATTGCTTGCGATATCACTCAAGGAAAATTAAGGCTAGTTCTCATTGCCTTTTAAATCATGGAGACTACCCCCACTGCCCAGTAGTGCAAAGCCAAAGACTTTAGTCAGCAAGCGCAATGCAATCCCTAGAATTCACACTTGCAATAAGACCTCTAGAATCTCAGCTCTCATTAAGTATCCATGTCTTGCCCCTGCCAGGAGCTCTATCACTCAAGTTCGGAATTATAATTCCTACACGCTGCAATTCATTCCACGATTGGCTTCTTTTCATGATCTCTCTACTCTCTTTGGTCTGGAATTTTGGATCTCACTTCTATGTTCCCTTTCTTGGCTATGTTTTTTTCCAAGCTTCCTTACTTCATCCTCCTCACAACTATATCTTTCTCCCTCCACTATCATCACGAGCAGTTTGTTCCCCCGTGGTCTCACTTTGCCAGACCTTTGTTCTTCCCTCTTGCAAATTGCCCTTCACTCAACACCATGGTTCAACGAGTCTCCCGCGACTCGTCAGAGGTCTGCATGCCGCCCATGCACATGCCTCAGCCAAAGCAACAATGAATTGTTATCAATGTATCATTCTAGAAGCCATGCAACAATGAATTGTTATCAGTGTATCATTCTAGAAGCCATGCAACAAGCAATTGCCAACATTGAAGGGCAATTTCAATAGGCAAGAAGATTCGTTCTAGATCATCATGTTGAGAGAGAAACGTTGGATTAGATTCCCAACACAAGGAATTCCACCAGAGCAAGGACTTATGCCTACATGTAGACAGTCAACCTATATTGGCATGTCAAGACACTTATGGGTCGGATCTTTACGGACCAAGCTAACACCCAGCATGAGCTCCTCATTTGCATGTCTGAAATAATGGAAAGATTGGACACCATGGAGAACAAAGCAGACAAAATGTATGACAAACTCAAATAACTCTACAAGCAAATTTTTGGTACCACCCCATCATCGTTAGCCTCGGTCGAGGACTCTCCCTCTCAAACTCATGCATAGAACCCAACAACATGACATCTCACGAAGCTCAATTTTTGTGCCACTTGTTACAAAATGTATTCTTGTCTCTCGGTCAAGGTAATTTTGTTTATATTCAGCCCTGTCTTTGGTTCAAACTCTCAGATACACAGGTCAGACACAATGAGGACAATCTGAAAATTTTGTTTCTTTGTTACCGGTCTAGTTTCCCCAGTCAAAGACTAGACAAGTCCATCTATGATGTAATCAGGTTTTTTCATGCAGTAATATAAAGGCGCTCCTCTGATCTTACAAAAAAAACATTAATCTTGTAATATGAAGTTAGATAGTCAAGAAGCTAAAGTAATTTACCTCCATTAGATTGTATAATTGTTACTTCCATTGCACCAAGGTTACTAACTTGATTGAGACCTTTACTTCTACATCTTATTTTGTTAACACAAAATTTAGATTTCACAGATGCCAAATATATCGTGTGTGTTATTATTCATCAGTTCTGCAATGAAGCTCGCTGGGTGCAATTCTGTTGCACCCCTCTTAATAGTGTGGATAGGGGGCAATGACAATGAGGAAACAATGACCTATCCTAGGGAAGGGCAACCTATTGAGACCTCCAGCAGTAAAAGAACAATATGTTCATAATGAGGACAGCCCATGTAGGTGGATGATGGCATGTTCGGAAGTCCTAAAATAGATAATGATGTTTCTACAAAAACAGCCTGCACAGATGAAGAACAACCTACGAGTACATCATACTATCAAATTAGAGATGTTTCACCAAGGTTCAGAGAAGTGAGCGGTAAGTTTTGTGGTAGCTGTAGAGACCCACCAAAACTCAAGAGACAGCACTGACAATGACAGGGATCAGGACCTCTAAATATGTAAATATAAAGAGAGAGAATACCAAAAAGGCAATGACTTGTTGTAAATGGTTAAATCCCAAATAAACATAACGCAACAACCAATTATATATTTTTAAATTGAAAGAGGTGAATTACTATTTTCTATAGGGATCACTTTTCAAAGGTCTGAAAGAGGTGAATTGATGTTGTTTCTAAGGGATCACTTGTCCAGGGTCATAGACAGCTGGCAACAATAAAATGAATGGACCTAACCATAAATGTACCAAGTTAAATAACCAAAAATAGGGATAAATAAAAGGGATGCAATCAAGCATGTAGGAAATGCCTAAAAACCTTGCTCCTCTTGCAGGTAAACGGGTGTTCTAGGCCAACTGTTTCTGTAGGACGTTTGGAAATGCCATTGTAAAATGGAAACACGTGCTTGCAATCTTCATTTCAAGCCTGGAAGTACCACAACGAGTATGTCCGTCTAATTGTAGACCATAAGATACTCTTTAGAGAGTATCCGTTTTTCTTTCTTTGGTTTAAAACAGACATTTTGTCAGACATCAGAAGCTTATCAATTAGGTGGCGCTTCTTAGACCTTCTGGACCAATTTTTTACCAGTAAAGCAAGCCTCCTGTTGTATCATATCTGCTGTTTGGTGCAGTAGTACAAGAAGCAATATCTCAAAAATAAAAGAGTCTGCATAATCTGTAACGAAAGAGGGGCGAACAACACTGTTCTAGTGGAAGCGTTGAACTACTTACCCCTTTGTAAAACCTAGTGATCAGGTCAATATGGAGCCCTATAAAACCTCGATGTTTTTATAACCCTAATAAATTTCTAGAGTTGAAAGCCCTAGATTTAACAAATAATAAAGCTTAAAGTTCAGAATTCAAAAAACAAGGGTATTCGCGTGTGAACCTCATCACATTCCCGCAGAAAAGCTAGTTCTTGATCAGTCTTGTTCCTGAGCTTAGCACGATACTGACAAAACGACTGGAACTGATAAATAAACTCATCGATCATATCCCAGAGCCATTGATTCGGCAACTGCATGTTAACCACGCCGTGAACAATGACCTGAAACAGACTACAATAATTGTCCCAGGATTCGACCCGCTGCTTCAGATTTGGGGACAACCTCGCATAAAGATGGCGGAACCACATTTCTCTGTAAAGCAAACAGAATACATGATCGTTGTCGACGAATGGAGCAATGGCCTCCACCGAGGGCCACGGGGATTCCTTGAACATTCGTTCGCTCAGCTTCTGGAAGCTGCCCTCGTACATCTGGTGGATTTCGTAGACATTTTTTTCTCTGATATGTCTGTAGAGAAACACTACGAAGGTTCTCACAGCGTCTGGAACGAATAGAGGATCATAGGTGGATTCCTGCTGTTCCACACCGTCGTCGTAAGTCTCCTCGTAGTCGCGCCCATAGCTTTCGTACGCCATGAATAGATGAATCTGAGCAAATGGGTTGCCTGTCACTGTTGAAAAACGAAATGGGTCGTGCCTTGTCTCTCAAGCTCGAGGAACTACCATGGGGGCCGAACAATACCAGGGTTTCAACGATGTGCCTTCAAACCCTATACTGAGGTTTTGTTGTATATGCGTGTGCCTGATGGTGTGTGAAATTAAATTGTTAAAAATGATAAACCCTGTGCACTTTAGTGTGTCTCTAAGTGCAACACTTATCCGATACGTTGTTTCTCTTGTTTCTATTTTGTAGTTGTCGTCATTTATGGGATGTTTAATAGAGGGGTTTCTCACCTTAATTTAGCCTCATATTTTAGTGATAAACATTTTATTTTATTGTATGGATTGGTCTTTTTCTAGCCAAAGCTAATAAATAGGTTAATTTCGATCTAGTACTACAAAAATATTTAATAGGTAATATATTGGAGTAATTTGGATGAGGTTTAAGATCAAATTTTCTAACTATCATTATAACATTAAGATTATATACTAGAGTATTTAGATATATCAATAATTTTTTATGTCCATGGAGAAGGAGGGCACCTATGATTCGAGCCTTATCACAAAAAGCCAACATGTCCCTATACGAGAATCAATCTGAGGTAAATGGAGAAAAAATAATTTTCCCAACCACTCGAGTTATCTCGTATGATGTCTAAAATGTTAAATTACTTCATTAGTGTATATCTAGACTAATATCTAGGTATTCATGGAGGTAGGTTTGTTACTTTAATAACATGAATTTCCATTGAGGCTTTGTTTTAACAAGAATCATTATGAAGATAGTAGTCTTCATCTATCTTTATGTTGAGATTTCATTTCAATGGGGATATCAATAAAGGTAGCACTAATGTAATGTTAATTGATTTTTATATGGTTATGATTGTGTCCTTGTGGTTCCCCTCCCTCTTCTACGTCACATGTATATGTGCACAAATATCTTAATATTTTGCTCCAAGAGAAGCATCAATAAAGGTAGTAACCCCCCTACTAACAGAATATTTGATTGGTTGCTTCCTTGGCCTTCCCCTCCCTCCTTTATGTAGCATGTATATGTTTGTATAAATAATAATTATTAGATGCATCTATATCGTGGTGTCTTAAAATAGCTTATACCACTCTAAAATCTCATTGCATGCTTCCCTCCTTCAATATTTAAAATAATGCAATTATGATATGGTCATATGAATGGTCTTAAAGAGGGTATTAAGTTTGAAATAGTAGGAGGGGAAGGGCCTTTAGGGGCGGAGAAGAAGAAGAAGAGTATTATGTGGAATGGAATCCCAACATGTGGGTGTATCATTGTTGTAAGATAGCACCTAACGTGACATAAATAATAATGATAATGACAAAAATGATATGATCTATTATCTCTAAATTGGTACTGATGGGCTGCTCCACCAGACAACTTAAAGTAACTCTTTCAAACCAACTTTTGACTGAGGATTAGCCTCTTCCGCCTGAGAAGGTTCTCTCAAATTAACTTGTGATTTGTTCAATTAGGATTCAATCAAATGGCTAACTTTTTGATATTGACTTGAATGTGTTTGATTGCAAGTGAAAAATGTGTAGGGTTCACTACCATTGGGCTTATGGAGTCAGTGTTAGGAAATTCAATGATTATGGCTCTCCTTGTGGAAGTTGAGGCATGTAATGTTTCAATGAAAGGACAACAAACACAAAATTATTCAATGGCTTAATATTCAAAGGAAGTCTGAGCATGAGGAACTTGAATTCTGAGTAATTAAACATCAAGCTATTGAAAGCAACATATTAAGATACATAAGACATAAGCTCATTGAAACACCAAAAGAATCTCGGGTGAAGAAGAAAACACAATCACTATATATTACTGATCATCAAAAATTTACGAAGTGGTAGTGTCAAATAACATTCTCCAACCCTATCTTCTTTGAAGTTCTACCTATTAATAAGCTTTTGTCAATTAAATTGGATCTGCCCATCGGGCTAGATCATCGAACCATCATCTTTGACACCTCACTTAACAATAAACTATATACCTGGAACTAAAACAGACACCTAATGACTTTAGACTTAGAAGCCTATTAGGACTTTACATCTTATTTATTACATTCACTAACTACGTAACTGGATAATTACATCACTAATGGCCAAGTTCTCGAGTGGCACTAACCATAATTAAGACACAAATACCCCCACTAAATATAGCAACCAATCACCCTACTTTTAAGGAAAATATAATCATGAAATTTGGTCATTGTCTTTATGTTGAGCTAGAACAGATGGCACCTTTGTTGAGGAGCAAATCTCTGTTGGAGTGTTCCACTGATACCCTTTAATGCCTCCACGTGGTTGGCTGGCCTTCAATACACCTTTAAAATACCAAAAGACTACCACAAGCTACTCCCTGCAAAAACAGAGTGAAACAGGCAATTTCGTAGCGTGGTTTGGTAGCAACTCCATTTCACCCATCTAGGTCAATCTTTAGCCTTCCTCTCTGATTTGGATATGTTCATTGGATAAAATAAGCTAAATACAAATTTTATCCTCCTTTGATTTCCACCCAAACTATGATTTTTTGCAAAAAGTAATCTACAGGTATTTCGTAGCGAAATATGGCCTTCAAGCCTGGGTTTCGCTACGAAATTGCCTAATAGGCAGAAAAACACAAAATTTCCTTTTTTCCTCAAAATTTCACCTTTAAAACTGGAAATGATGGTTCTTGAATGCTGCAAAATCAAAAATGTTTTAGGCTAACTCTTCAAACTTTGGGAACTCCATCTTTAACAGTAGAAGACTGCATCTCCTTTAACTCATTTATCACTTTGATTTTAAGTCCTCTTTTCTTCAATTCTTTCTGAATCATCTCCATTTGATCCTCTAATTCTTTAAATTTTCCCTTGAGCTTCTTCCTTTCAGACTGTAACCATAGGTTTCTCAAAGGAATTGTTTTTTTCAGCAACTTTTTGGCATTTGTTAGTGATTTATCATATTGGTTCAGTTGCACATTTACTTCTTCATTGAAATCTTCCAGCAACTTTCTTTCCACCTTAGCCTCCTGTAATTCTATCTTAATTTCAATGACCTCTTCTCTGGCCTCTCTTAATTGTTCCTTCAATACCTGCACTTTAGTTTTTTCCACTATCTTCTCCTTTCCTTTCCTTTGCACAAAATCTTCTTCTGTTGTTGGAGACAAGTCTACGATGTCTTATATGATAGGTTGCTTGCCTTTTTCAACATATTCAGTCTTCTTGTTTTCCATGACACCCTTTGCAAGTTGCAGCCTAGTAAGTGGCTTTCTTGGTTGAAATAAGAAACCTGCATCTTCTCCTGTAAAAATTCTTTTTAATAGTCTTACCTTTCTTTTTCTTCTTCTTGTCACCTTCTATGTCTTCAGCTCTGACAACTGGAGCCTCCTCAATATCTATAGCTTGGAGGATGTCTTCAATATTTCCCTTTCCAGTTGTTTGACTTCTAGTTATCCTCCTACTACCATGCTTACTAATCTTTTGTTTGTTGTTTGAACGTGAAGGCTATGGGATTTTTTCCTCTTGTATAGGTTCTATCTTGACATCCATTGGCTCTAGGATAAGCTCTGCCTCTTCTTCATTTACGCCTTCTGTCATAGCTGGAGATGAAGTAGCTTTTGGCTTTGGAGTTTTCTTAAGTGTCACTAAATCAACTTCATAACCACTGAGGAAAAGGTAAGATTCCCAATCTCAGTTTAATTTCTTCAATTCCTGCAGCACTAAGAGTTTAATCAAACCATGGTGAAAGATTGATGTCTCACTGCCTTCAGCCTTGGCTTGAACCTTATCAGACATCTTCCCTAAGCTCCTAAACAAAAAGAAAGGAAGATCAAGGGACTGCTTACCAGTGAAATGTAATAGGAGCCTGAAATGGTACAGGTAAACCATATGAAACCTCCCTGTTGGTCACTTTAATTGTTTATTGAATTAAACAATTCAAGTGCTACATAAATTGTCAACCCAGGGAAGTCTGTTTATTTCAAAGGCAATCACACACTATATATGCTCAATCTCAAAAACAATGAAATGTTGTTGTAAAAATTACACTAATCACACCTTGCTTCAACAAACTGAAGTCTACCTGAGTTACAGCAAAGACAATCTTTCTATTGCAGACAATCATCAAAAGAATCCCGGATTACATTAAGAAGACAACAATCTAGGACAGGAAATCAATCTACAAAAGGAAAGACCAATTATGCTATAACAGAGAACAGGACCCTATTCCCCAAGTAGGAATCTTCAGCACTTGTTTCTGATTACCAAGCTTTCACAAACTCATTTTGTAAACAAGATTGCCAATTAAAATAATCCACAATTACCTAGGAATGAATTGTATGAAATCAATGCAACAAGTAATGGAAACAGAGCTTCAACAATAAACACCAAAATTCCAATATTGCATAAATGAATTCAGCAAACAGAGTTTAACAAGGCATAAATAAAAAGAACAGTTAACAAACTACAAGAATAAATGGGTGAATCTTGTGAAGAAGGTGGGCCCTTTCCTTCTCACAAGATTCCCCATAAGAAGGAACTAAAATGAAATGCTCAGAACAAACTTTTATTCATTTGTCAAAATCAAGATATTACAAAAGATTCACGTTCATTCTCTGTTCAGAATAAACCTCCCGTAGTCTCTGATTGTCCCTCTAATGCTGATGTCTCCTCTTTTTAAAGAGGAGACATCTATTACAATTGATTTACATTATAGAAATCCTATTTTTAACCCAATTTGATCTTCTATACTGAAATAGGACCTTTATGTTCTTCCATAGCAAAATGTTGTTACAATGGTTACGATGGTACTGGCTTCAAAGTGGCCTATGTAACAGCGTCCTTACTTGTCTTTTCTTGTTGTCGTCATGCTTGAAATACTGCTTCAAAATCGCAAATCACGGGTTGTTTCAGCTACGGGATTTGCATACCATGTTGACTGTTTCAGCAATGCGGTCTTCAGAGAGCCACGATAGATTATCTGCGGTCTTCAAACTATCTCAGCAACTATATATCTTCGATTAATGGTTAAATATGAAAGTAATGTAAAATTATATGTAAAACAAGTTAAACATATAGTAAAGAGAAGAATGTTGTATACCTTTGAAAAAATGGATGAAAGTTATAGTATAAGCTTTAAATATGGACTGGAAAAGAGTGGAATGATAACAAAATGTATGGTCAAAATGGTACATTATGGGGTCCTAACATCCCCCCCAACTGAAAGGGTTGCATGTCCTCAGGCAATTTTAGTCTGAGTCTGAGTCTGGATACTGGCTTTTGGCATGCAAATTACTTAGACAGTAGCTATGGAAGGTGCTATCTATTAAAGCTTTGAATCCTTGCACATTTTGCAATCTTTGCCAAGCTGATGCTTCATCCTTGTTAGCCAACCTATGATGAGCATGACATTCTTCTGCTGGCATCCATAAAATAGGAAAATGAAAGTGGTACCCTATCCACTTTTCATCACATTATTGAACACATCTGATGTAATTGGGTACTCTAGACAATGCAGTTTCGAGGTTAGTAGGGCTAAAAGGATTATACTCCTGCCTCTCCTTAGAGGATTGTTTCCAAAACATATTGTTTGCTCTTAAAGCATCAGTTTCTTTGGCCCTGATAAAATGGTGACAATATTGGAGTACTGAAGCCTGTAATTGGTTTATATGTTCAGTCATCTCTGGCTTCTGCAAAAATTGATGATATTCTGCCACAAAGATGGCAGGGTTCTGAGGTTCTGGCCTTATCCAGAGAAGGCGATTGTCTTCATTATGCCTGGTTGCAAGAAAAGCAGCATGCCATGTAATCTGATTAGCAAGAAAAGAGGCAAATGCCCTGATTTGAATATTGCCAACAAGAGGGTTAAGATTAATCTTTCTATTTTCAGGGATGGCTTCATTGTGAAGGTACAACTCACATAGTAAGTGTTGGTCACTAGTGGAGACTTCTGCGAATGTTTTCACAAACTGTTCAGATGTAAGCACCTCATGGGGTCTTCCGTCTTTGACTGCTTTCAACTGAAAGTAAACAAGGTGTTCTGAGAGAAATAAAGAGTAATTTAGAGATGGTTTCCTAGTAGCCAATAATTTTTGTACCAGTTGAAAGATTAGGAGCAGTTTTCCTTTTAGCTCTTTGTTCTCCTTCTTATAAACTCTAGATTGCTGGAGTGTCTGCTCCAAGATCTCCCAGTTGGAATATATATGATTCTTCCAAACCAATTTGTGTTGCTGCAAGGTTTTATCTTGTGAAATGGCATATTGTTTCCTCCACTTGTTCATTATTTCCATCTCATTCCATGGTTCAGTTTTTGTTCCAACATTGCAAGTGGTAGGCTGAGGTATAGTTTAAGTAGCAGGATCAGTTACAGTAGTGCAGGATACTTGTACATCAACTTTTTTTTTCTGAAATTTTTGAAGGCCCTACTGGTTATTGTGTAACAGTAGGGCATTCCTCTTTGACAGCAGAAGATGTAGATGCTCCCGGCACTGGAACTTGAACTATATTATATCCTGCTTTCTGATAGATTTTTCCACATTGGTTGCACATATATTCTTTATATGGATCATTTTCTGTATGTTTGTCTGCCATGGATGTTATATGGGCCAGGGTATAAAAATTTAGCTCCTTGTCATAGGCTTCCCTTGCCATTACCAATTCTCGCTTATAAGCTTCTAATTTTGATTTTAAAAACTCATTTTCTTGTAAAGGGGAAGCCATGGTGACTGGGCCTTGTGTATCAGTTGCATTCTTCGGAATTGATTGTTGTGTTTCAACTGTAGTTGGTTCTTGTGTGACAGCTAGAGTTGGTTCCTTTGTGGCAGTAACATCTTGGATGTCTAGTTCTTGTACATCGGCAGCTGGTTCTTGTGTTTCAGCTGCTGACTGAGTAGCTAGTTCTTGTGGGACAGCTACTTGCTCTGTAGAAAATGATGTCATATTACCCTGGGCATCTGGTTCTTGTGTTTCAGTGCCACAGGGTGAGACAGGTAATAATTTCTGGGTTTGGAAGGGTGGTGATGTGCGGAGTTTTAACAAAATGGTTGTGGGATCAGGGGTAATAGGAATGGTTTCTGCTTCAATAGACGTCCTCTTTCGTCTCCTAGGTAAGAAGGAAGAAAAAGCAGTAGTTTGCTTTTTCTTTTTATGAGAGGGTTTTTCCCTATGAGAAGGGCTATCAGAGGAGGTAGTTGCTTTAGTTATGGCCCTTGTTTGTCTTTTTGATAGGGAGGCAGTTGTGATTCCCCTTTTCCTTTTACAAATTGAGGACGATGGTGGTGTATCGGCCTGAGAGTCATCACTAGGAATGTGGACAGTAGGATCAGATGATTCTGCTAAGTGGTGAGATGGACTCGAAGAAAGGTTAATTGGATTAGTCGGTTCTGTGGATAGAATTGATGGAGAGTCTGGGATATTCTCCGATTGCTGCTCGTGGGAACTTTCAGGAATTTCTTGAGGATTTTCAGCAGCTTCTTGAGGAATTTCAACAGCTTGCTCAGGGTCTAGGGGTGGGTTGTTTAGATGAGGGTTTTGTTGAGCAAAACCCCTTTGAATCAGTAGTTGAACAAGGCGGCGATGAGTGAGGGAAAGGAGTGGGAATTTTACCTGTCTACAATAATATGACATATTTCTAATGCATCCAAGTAAATAGTAAGGAATGTTCCCTAGTCTACCATGTCGTAAATGAATTATTAAGACAAAATCATGCTGATAGACTACCTGATAGCGACCTTCATAAGTGAGATAATGTTTGACGAATTCAACAACTCTCGGCCAAGGAGGGGGCAATGAGTGAAGTCCAACACGGGGCCTTTAAGCTCGACGTGTTCTCCTGGCAGAAGAAAGTCCTTTTGTGCATTAAAAATGATGTGCTTTCGACTAAACCATCGAGTACCAGTGACCGGAAGACCTGAAACCTGTGCTATGTCGCCCTCTGATACTGGAATTCAGACTCCCTGAACAATAGAATGATCTTCCTGAATATTTTGTGCAAATTCATGGACATGTTGTGGATCAAACTCTTGAAGTCTCTGAAAATATCCTACCCATCCTGCCTGCTGAAAAATCTGATATGCGTCTGGGAATAATTCAAGCAGAGCTATCGAGCCGGGCTCATGTCAAATAGCAGGTCCTCCCATAGTTAACAAGCTTTGGTAAAATGTGTTGGGTATGTGTTATATTCTTTCCACGACTAGCCCCTTTTGGTGTGCGGACCCACTCATAGGCGGACCCACCCATGTTTTGTGCATGAGTTTGCACATGGTTTTGGGGTACGATGGTTTTCGGCCCCTAGTATTTTGTAGATCCGGTCAAGGGAACTATGGTTATGTTCTAATCCAGGGTTAATGGATTGGGGTTTATGTATGCTTCGGCATGTATATATATGTGTTGTAACACTAAAAGGAATATAATGAAAAATCAAGCTGGTCGTCCCGATTTGGGATCCAGGGGAAAATCTCTGTGTTTATCTGTTTTATGTTTTATGCTCTTACTATTGTTTATTTTCTGTTATAAGAATCGTGTGTAGATATTTCTGTTCAGGGTTAAAACCTACATTTGGTATCGAAGCTGTTTCGGCTTCAAGGGGACGCCTTTGTTGTTGAGGGTTTTTTGCTCGGGCCTGTGGTAGACCCTGTGCAGTGGGAGATCTGCGGGATCGATTCTTGCGGTGAAAGAATATGGCGAGCGGCGGAAAGATAGAGATCGAGAAATTTAATGGTCAGAGTTTTGAGTTGTGGAAGCTCAAGATGGAGGATATGCTGGTGGATAAAGATCAGTGGATCGCGGTAGATCCAGGTACTAAACCAACGGCAATGTCAGATGAAGACTGGAAGAAACTAGATCGGAAGGCTAAGAGCACAATACGGTTGTGTGTCTCAGATTCAGTATTGTTGAATGTATCTGGGGAAGCTACGGCGAAGACCTTGTGGGAAAAACTTGGGACTTTGTACCAATCTAAGTCTTTGGTGAATAAGTTGTTCCTGCGAAAAAAGCTGTATAACCTGAGGATGAAGGATGGAGACTCGGTGACAGAGCATCTGAACGCCTTCAATACTGTGGTAAGTCAGCTGTCATCTATTGATATTAAAATCTCATATGAAGATAAGTGCATCGGTTTGTTGTGTTCTCTACCAGACTTGTGGGATAGTCTGGTTATTGCAATAGGTAGCAATACAACTACCTTGAATTTTGATGACATTGTCTCAGCCTTGCTATCGGAGGAAATGAGACGAAGAAATATGGAGGGCCAGAATGGAGATGCCTTATCTGTACGAGGAAGGTCCCAAAACATAAACAAGAATAAGGTTTCGAGTGGGAGATCCAAATCTAGAGGGAGATCTAAATCTCCTGGAAATTTTGTAAAGGTATGTTGGAAATGCGGAAAGGAAGGGCACTACAAAAAGGAGTGCAGATCTAAAGCTCCTGAGAAAGGAAAGGGATCTGATGATGCTCCTTCTGCAGAGGCAAAAACCACCTCGGATGAAGGTGGGGATGTGTATTTGGCTTCTTCTTCAAATATACATGTAGATCATGAGTCATGGTTGATTGACTCAGGTGCATCCTTTCACTTCACTCCCCATAGGGAGTGGTTCTGCGAGTATGAAAAATATGATGGTGATGTATTCCTAGGGGATGATAGGAAGGCCAAAATCGTTGGACATGGAAAGGTCAAGCTGAAGCTGCAAGGTGGAAGGATTAGAACACTTCCTGGTGTTCTGCATATTCTTGCATTGGCCAGAAATTTGATTTATGTAAGCAAGATGGATGACGCAGGTGTAAAAACAGTGTTCGAGAAAGATTCCTGCAAGATGGTTCGGGGAGCACTGGTATTAATGCGGGGAGTTCGGACTGGAACTCTGTACAAGCTACAAGGTAGCACTGTTATTGATGGGTGTAACAGCTCTATGGTTCCTGAAAGAGGAGCGGAAAGCGTAGCTGTCTCTGGAGAAAAGACCATGCTATGGCATCGAAGGCTTGGACATATTGGAGAGAAGGGCCTTCAGATACTGCACAGAAATGGTATGGTAGAAGGTATGTCTAATTGTTCTCTGGATTTCGATTTCTGTGAGCATTGTGTATATGGGAATCAGAACCGGGTGAGTTTTCCTTCTGGTGCTAAGAGGGCAAACAAGATATTAGAACTTGTGCACAGTGATGTGTTTGGGCCTGTGTCAGTTCCATCACTGGGAAAGTCTGTGTACTATGTTTCATTCATAGATGACTTCTCAAGGAATACATGGATATATTTTTTGAGGAAGAAATCTGAAGTCTTTGACAAATTTAAAGAATTTAAGGCTCTGGTGGAAAACCAGACAGAGAAGAAGATAAAGGCGTTGAGGATAGATAATGGTGGGGAGTTCTGCAAGAAGGAATTTGAAGAGTTCTGTAAGAAGTGTGGCATAGCATGGCAGAAGACTACTCCATACACACCTCAGCAAAATGGAGTTGCAGAAAGAATGAATAGAACACTAATGGAAAAGGCAAGAAGCATGCTCAGTGGTACCGGGTTAGGACAAGAATTCTGGGCAGAGGCAGTGGAGACTGCATGTTACTTAGTTAACAGATCACCTTCATCGGCGTTGGAGGATAAGACCCCACATGAGGTATGGACTGGTAAGAAACCCTCTATTTCACATCTAAAGGTATTTGGATGTGATGCATATGTACATGTTCCAAAGGAGAAAAGGACCAAGTTGGATAATAAATCTGAAAGGTGCATCTTTATTGGATATAAGGATGGTTTAAAGGGTTACAAGCTTTGGAACCCAGAAACAAGGAAGGGTGTGTACAGCCGAGATGTGGTGTTTAGAGAAGTGAAAGATGTTGTTAAACATGAAGTCCTACCAAAGGAACCTGAGAAGATAGAGTTTGAGCTAAAGAAGGATGAATCAGACTCTACAACAGAAGAAGACTCAGAAGATGAAGAGCCACAAACTCCAACTTTGAGAAGATCAGTTCGGGAAAGAAGGCAACCAGAAAGGTATAATCCATCTGCTTTCTGTTCAGGTTTTGCCTTAACTATAACTGATGATGAACCCAGAACTGTCAGGGAGGCAGTAGATTCAGAGGATGGAAAACTCTGGAAGGAGGACATGGTTGATGAAATGGCATCCTTGCACAAAAATGATGCATGGGATCTAGTGGAGTTGCCAGCTGGAAGGAAGCCCATTGGGAGCAAATGGGTGTTTAAGAAGAAGATGAATGTAGAAGGCAAGGTGGAGAAATACAAAGCTCGGTTGGTAGCGAAAGGTTATTCCCAGGTGCCGGGAATTGATTTTGGTGATATTTTTTCTCTTGTTGCCAAAGTTACTTCTATTAGATTACTTTTATCTGTTGTTGCTGCATTTTATTTTGAGATAGAACAGATGGATGTGAAGACAACATTTCTTCACGGGGATCTAGAAGAGGAGATCTACATGAAGCAACTTGAAGGCTTTATGGTGAAGGGTAAGAAAGAACTGGTATGCAGGTTGAAGAAGTCTCTGTATGGGTTAAAATAGTCACCAAGGATGTGGTATCAGAAATTTGATACCTATATACGGGGACTTGGCTTCACCAGAAGCAAGGAGGATCACTATGTTTATTTTAAATTAATTGGTGACCGTGTTATTTATTTGGTCTTGTATGTGGATGATATGTTGTTGATTGGAAATGACAAAGAAATTATCCAAGATTTGAAGACCCAACTGTTCTCCAAATTCGACATGAAGGATCTTAGTGTTGCAAACTATATTTTGGGCATGGAAATTAAGAGAGATTGGGCAAAGAGGAAGCTCTGGTTAAACCAGAGGAAGTATGTCGAGACTATATTGCAGAGGTTCAATATGCAGGATAGTAAACCGGTGAATGTTCCTATTCCTGTAGGTGTAAAGCTGTCTGTTGAACAGTGTCCCAAGACACAAGAAGAAGAGGAGTATATGTCCCGTGTTCCATATGCAAGTGCAGTGGGTAGCCTGATGTATGCAATGGTCTGTACTAGACCGGACATTGCACATGCAGTGGGAGTATTGAGCAGGTTTATGTCAAACCCAGGGAAGGAGCATTGGACAGCAGTGAAGCGGGTTTTCAGATATTTACGTGGCACTAGTGATTATGGCTTGTGTTACCAGGGAAGACCAGGATTGGAAAGAATGTTGGACATTTGTGGTTTTTTTGATGCAGACTGGGCTGGAGATTTGGACCAAAGAAGATCTACAAGTGGGTATGTGTTTAACCTATTTGGAGGCGCAGTCAGTTGGATGAGTAAAAGACAATTTGTAGTGGCTCTTTCAACTATAGAGGTGGAATACAAAGCAGCCACTCATGCAAGCAAGGAAGTAGTTTGGTTGCAGAGATTGTGTTCAAGTATGGGGTTGGTATAGCAAGTTATAAGGATAGACTGTGATAGCCAAAGTGCAATTTTCTTGGCTAATAACCCTGCTTACCATTCAAAGACAAAGCACATTGATGTTCAATATCACTTTGTTAGAGATATGGTTGAGGCTAAAAGGGTGTTGCTGGTAAAGGTGGACACTTTGAAGAATGTTGCAGATGCATTGACTAAGTCTGTGAGCACTCAGAAGTTCTCTTGGTGTAGAGAAACAATGGGTGTTGAAGAATTGGCCCAATGACTAAGCTCTCCTGTGGCCCCCTAACAACATGTGGGAGAATGTTGGGTATGTGTTATATTCTTTCCACGATTAGCCCCACGCGTTGTACGTTGCATCGGGCGTAGCAGGGGGGTCACAAGGTGGGAGGCAGCAACGAAATTTTTTTTTGGTGTGCGGACCCACCCATGTTTCGTGCACGAGTTTGCACATGGTTTTGGGGTACGATGGTTTTCGGCCCTTGGTATTTTTTAGATCCGGTCAAGGGAACTATGGTTATGTTCTAATCCAGGGTTAATGGATTGGGGTTTATGTATGCTACGACATGTATATATATCTGTTGTAACACTAAAAGGAATATAATGAAAAATCAAGCTGGTCATCTCGATTTGGGATCCAGGGGAAAATCTCTGTGTTTATCTATTTTATGTTTTATGCTCTCGCTATTGTTTATTTTATGTTATAAGATTCGTGTGTAGATAATTTATGTTAAGGGTTAAACCTACAAAATGCAGAGTCAAAGAGCGAAGTTACCGGACTTCGAATAGAGTAAACTTTGCAAATGAGAACATGGATTAATGGTGAAGAGGCGAAGTAATGGGTAGGAAAAATGACGGTAATTGGCATGCTGTGAAATGATGGCATATAATTTCGATATTCCCCCCCCCCAACTACGATGAAATGATGTCTTTAAGTGTGCGGAGATTGTGGTCATAATAAACAAAATCTTCTCTTTAAACCATATTTTAATTGTACTTACATATAAAATTTACATACCTCATGTTTACCTTTGATTTGTAGTTCGAAAAATATAGTGCTTGTTTATAATGGCTCAATAGTCATGGAAGAACTTTGGGAGCTTTTTGAAACATAAGGGAGATCATATTAGAGGTCTGCTTGATCATAGGAAAAGGCAGTGAATGGACAGGATTAACATAAGGAATAAGAGAAGTGAAAATGAAAGAACTGAGGAGGATGATTTCATGACAGAAAATGTTGCATAGTCATGTTTTTGGAGAAAGAAATGGTGTTTCAGCAATGGGAAAATGGATGAAATGCTACTGAAAAGTGGTGTTTCAGCAATGGAAAAATAGGGAAAGTGTTGCGGAGGAGTGATGTTTTAGCAGTGGGAAAATGGGGGAAATATTTGCTAAGGAATGGTATTTCAGCAATATGAAAAATAGGGAAGATATTTGCTGAAGAATGGTGTTTCAGCAATGGGAAAAATAGGGAAAATGATATAAAAAGGGAAAAATGAGTGAAGGGAATGAATGATGAAATGCTAGTGGAAGATGGGGAAATGAATTGATGTGAGGGAAGCAATGCTTCTCAAAATGAAGCTTGGATCTTCTTGTGGTGAAATTGTCCTTCCTTGGTAAGCCTTTCCTTAATCAAAAATCTGCAAAATAATCAATTGTAACATGCCAGCCCTTGTCAGGGATTATTAGTTTAAGAAATCTAATCTAATACTAAAAATACAATGCATAAAAATCAATTGCAACGAGGGGCAGAAGACTCCCCTAAAAAGAGATAATGTGCATCTGCCATGCAAGTAGCCTTAAAATCTTTTTTGGAAACAGGGCACTGGTACAGACGAAGCCGATGACCATTTACTAATAGTGGTGTATTAGAGTCATAAATTGTTAAGAGCCTTACTGTTCCATTGGGAAAAACAACATCTACTTCCTAGGGTCCCAGCCATCTTGTACGTAGCTTCCCTTGAAAGTTTTCAAACCGAGAATCATACAATAAAGCCCAATTACCTTTTTGAAACTGCTTGTGCTTGATAATTTTATCATGCCACTTTGTTCTTTGTTGTTGGATCATAGTTGTCTGATGAATGGCATCTAATCTCTTTTCATCCAGTTCATGAAGCTGTTGCGACCTAGCTGTCTGTACATCAGTCAAATCAAGGTTAACAGCTAAAGCAGTCCTTAAGGTTTTAATTTCAAATTCCATAGGAAAAACAACACTTTTACCATAAACCAATTCATAGGGAGAAAATCCTGTAGTATTTCTCTAGGTAGTTCTGTAAGCCCATAGTGCTTCAGGGAGTCTTTGAGACCAGTCCTTCTGGTTCTCCTTCACTGTTTTTGTTAGAATGGCTTCTATTACTTTGTTTGTACTTTCCACCCGCTCATTGGCTTCGGGGTGGTATGGTGTAGTCATTCTATGTTGAATGTGATATTTCTGAAGGGTGGCTTTGAAACCATGAGAATTGAAAGGAGGTCCTCCATCTGTAACTAGCTCTCTAGGGACTCCAAATCTAACAAAGATTTCTTCAAATAGGAAAGCTAGGACAGCTTCTTCATTAGCTCTAAGAAGTGCTTTAGCCTCCACCCATTTAGTCATGTAATCTATGCAAACTAATATATAAACTCTTTTATTGGATGGAGGATTAATGGGTCCTATAAAGTCTAAAGCCCATCTTTCAAATGGTTCAAGTATTGCCTGGGGGTTTAATGGCATTTCATCTCTATGATTAGGTTGACCCATTCTCTGACAACTATCACAAGTCTGAACATATTTCTTTGCATCTTTAAAGAGTGAGGGCCAATAATAGCCCATCCTAAGAATTTTATGTGTCGTTCTCTTATCAGCAAAATGCCCTCCGCAAGGGCCATCGTGACAAGCTTTTAGTATATCATACACCTCATCCTCTCTAATGCATCTCCGGATTTCATGATCGAGTCCTCTATAGAAAAGACACCCACTTATCGAGCTATGCCAAGCACTTTGTTGAATGATTTTTCTTTTCTCTCGATGTGATAGGTGTGATGGTAACTTCCCTGCAACCAAATAATTGGCAATGTCTGCATACCATGGTGAGTGAGCAGATACTGCAAATAAATACTCATCAGGAAAGGAATCATCTACTGGAGTATTATCATCAGCTTTTAATCGAGAAAGGAAATCAACAACAACATTTTCTTTACCTGGTCGATCTACAATTGTAATATCAAACTCTTGTAATAACAATAACCATCTGGTGACTCGATCATTTGTGACAGATTTGTTCATTAAATATTTGATAGCTGAGTGGTCACTATGGACAAAAATAGAGTAACCAGTAATGTAATGTCGAAACTTATTAATAGCATAAATTACTGCTAAAAATTCCTTTTCGGTGATTGTATAATTGAGCTCAGCAGCAGTCATATTCTTACTGATAAAAAAGATAGCATAAGGAAGATGGTTTTCCTCTTGTCCCAAGACAGCTCCAATTGCAATATCTGAAGCATCAGAAGATATATGAAAGGGGAGTGCCCAATCAGGTCCTCTCAGAATAGGAGCTGTGGATAACTGATGCTTGAGTTCTACAAAGGCTTCCTGGCAAAGATTAGTCCAATTAAATTCAACATTTTTCATAAGTAATACAAATAAAGGAGAAGCTATTTTGGAATTTTTTATAATAAATCTCCTGTAATATCTTGCATGTCCTAAGAAACTTCTCACATCTGTTTGTGTTTTAGGAATAGGAAGGTTCTGAATGACTTGTATTTTGGATGGATCTACCTGAATTCCTTGAGATGAGATAAAACACTACTCCTTCACTCATCACCATATGACATTTTTCGGTACTTAAGGAGAGGTGAGCTTGTATACAACGTTTAAGTACTTTCTCAAGATTCTGTAATGCATCTTCGAAAGACACACCATAAGGGGTAAAGTCATCCATAAATATTTCCATGGAGTCATTCAGCATATCAGAAAAGATTCCTATAACTGTTCTTTGAAAGGTTACTGGTGCATTACATAGTCCAAATGGAAGAACTCTATAGGCAAAATTTCCCCAAGGACTAGTAAAAGTGGTCTTATCTTGGTCTTGGGGTGCAATTCTGATTTGATTGTACCCACTAAACCCATCTAAAAAGGAGAATAATTTCTTTCCTGACAAACTATCCAACACCTGATCAATGAACAGTAAAGGAAAGTGATCCTTTTGAGTGGCTTTATTTAAGGCTATAATCTACACACACACTCCATTTCCCATTTTTCTTAGGAACTATTACCAATGGGGAAACCCATTCACTATCAGATATAGGGTATATAAACCCTGCATTAAGCAATTTTTGAAGTTCCTCTTTGATAATTTCTCTTAAATTAGGGTTCATTCGTCGTTGGGGTTGACAGACTGGTCGACAACCTTCCTTGATATATATACGGTGAGTACATAATTCAGGGGATATTCCCTTCATATCTGTATAGTCCCATGCGAATGCTTCCTTATTTTCAAGCAGTAACTTCATTAATTGCTGTGTTTCAGCAACTTTCAGATCAGGATTTATAGTCAGTGTTTTTCCAGGTTTGATTTCTACTGTTATGCTTTTAGAAGAGATGGTGGCTGATGTTTGAGGTAGATCTTCAGATTTAAGCTTTTCATGGGTATCTGATTTCGAAAGTGCATCCAGTTGATTATGTGTTTTCGGAATCACCGAGGAGGGTTCACAAATGAAATTATTAATTACCTCATCCTCAGTGGTATCTTTAAGGCTTAAATTTTGTCCGATAGTCAAAATAGGTCGAATAGCATGATCATCATATTCCATCCATACAGAATTATCATTATTAATCATGGGTGTAGCATGAGGGTAAAGAGTAAGCTGCTTAGTTTCATATGCATTGGAAATTTTCATTGAACCAAATTTGCAGCTGATAAAGGCATCGACTGTGGCTAACCAAGGCCTTCCCAAAATTAGAGGATGTCCCCCCAACTTTGTTTTAGTCTGTAACACCACAAAGTCAGTTGGGTAATTCCAGGACTCAACTGAGATGACTAATTCTTCAATGACTCCTTCTGGCTTGATTGTAGAACGGTCAGCTAACTCTAGAATGGTTGGTGTATCTCTGATTACGTTCTTTAGCTGTAACAATTGTGAAGTTTCAAGAGTCATAATATTTATAGCAGCACCTAAATCTACCAGAACTTGAGGGATTATTGTTTTACCAATTTGGATTGTCACAGTAGGATGGCCGGGGTCACCATATTTAACTGGAGGAGATTTACTGGACATTAATGCAGATAGGTCTCCCATAACATGGACTGTAAGGGGATATTTAGCTTTCCTACCGGGTTTCTTAACACAAATATCTCTCATGGTTCTGGCATAAATTGGTACATCTCTTAGTGCCTGTAAAAGTGGAATTTTAACATATAGATTCTGCAATTCCCCTAGAAGATTAAAAGCAGGTGTCTCAGGCGTTCTAGTTAAAACTAAACGCTCAGGGAATGGAGGCTTTGCTGTTTCAGCACCCTTGTTAGAGGTTGGTTGTACCTCTTTATGTGAATCATGTTTTTCAGTTTCTTCTTTATCAGAATCAGAAGAGGTAACATCGTCGATAATGGGTTCAACTATTTTCCCAGATCATAAGTGAATGTCATTACATTATGCAGGGAAAACATGAAATATAGGCTGGTTCTGAATGTCAATAACTTGCACGGCTTTATTATTGGGGTTAGGATTTGGTTGTACTGGTAGCTGGGGTCTCATCATTTGATTATTTGGTGGAGCACCTGATGGTAGAGGAAGTGGTTGCTGAAATTGAGGAAATTGATTTGGGAAAGGGAGTTGTTGACCCCTCCAATTCGTATTCCATTGGTTAAAGTAAGATTGTTGTTATGGAGGCCAAGGAGTCCACATTGCAGGATCTACAAAGCGAGGGTTTGTTTGTTGCATGGGTGGGTAATTCATTTGATTGAAGGGTGGGTATTGCACTTGGTTAAAGGGAGGGTAATTTGCTTGGCTAAAAGAAGGATAGTTGCTCCAACAATTAGAAGATGTAAATGGCATATTAGAGTTCATACATTGTCCTCGTGGTTGCCATTGTCTTCTTTTTGTCAAAGGATAGACTACTTCGGCTTCTTCTTCGGTTGGTTGCAATGCTGCTTTTATTCCTGGTAAAGAAGGGCATTGTTGTGTTTCATGATCTTTCTCACAAAGGGTGCAAATTGGCACCTTGTCCAATGGGCATTCCCTTAGTGGATGTTTATCTCTGCATTTGGGGCAAAAGACAACCAAGTTTCTTCTGATTCAGCTTGTTTCTTCTTAACTTGTAAGGTGTCAATCTGTGAAGCAAAAGAACTTAACATTTCGGTTTTAAATTCTTCAAGTAGATTACCTATTTCGGCTCTTGTTGCTCCTCCACTAGCTGATTTTTGAACTCTTGAATATGTGGTATCTCCGTTGTTTGACCTGTTCCTTGCAGCTCCTCTTGAACATCTTTTATAGAGGTTAACAATTTCATCATATGATTCTTTAGATATATCCCCTTTACCAAGCATATTTAGCATGTCTAAACAGTCATCCCTCACCCCTTTCAGTAATATTGTTTTAAGAATATCTTTACTTACATCGGGATGATTGGATCTCTGCAAGTTGTATTGTAGTCTTTCCACAAAGTCCTCCAAATTCTCGTCCTCCTTTTGTACCATCTTAAATAGTTCCTCTCTTTTTTCTCTTATCCGGTAGTAGTCTTGATATTTAAGCAAAAAATTATGTTTCATCTATTCCCATGTTGTGATTACATGGCCTCCATGACTTGTGAACCACCTTAGTGCATTTCCTTTTAGTGTTGTTGGAAATAGCTTCAACTTTTGGGCATTAGTAATATAATCATAACTTCTGCATAATATATCAAATTCAAAAATAAATTCGTCGGGATCTTCAAAAGATAAACCATGGAAGTTAGGTAAGGCTGAAAGTGGGATATTCTTCATGGGAGTTGCTCCTCTAGGGAGATCACCAATAGGAAATCCCAAGGTAGAGAGAGAATTCTCATATTTTTCCTCTCCTTCAGGATCTACTTGTCCTCTGCCAAAGAATCCTTCATTGTTCCCTTCCATTGTTTGTTCTCCTATTGCACTTGCTTGATCCTCAATGTTTTCTACTGGCTCCTCAATGTTTTATGCTGGCTTTTCAACGTTTCCTGTTGATTCCTCAACGTTTTCTGCTGGTTCTTCAACGCTTTCTAATGGCTTTTCAACGCTTTCTACTGATTCTTCAACGTTTCCTGCTAGTTCTTCAACACTTGTTGTTGGTTCCTCAACGTTCTCAGGGCTCACAACTTCTTCTGTTTCATAATTCGATTGAGGGGAGTGTTGAGGCTTTGGCCTTCAAGAGCTTAGTCTCTGAAAATATTCGGCTTTTGATACGATATTGTCAATAAAGGTCTTTATTCCTCCCCTTCCTTTGCCCTTGCCACCTGTAGGGTTAGTTTTCTTATGGATTTCGCGTCCTCTCATGCAATCTGCACATCTGAAAGAAGAACATCAATGCTTTTGAAATCTATAATTGCCTTCCCCGGCAACGGCGCCAAAATGTTGGTCACTTTAATTGTTTATTGAATTAAACAATTCAAGTGCTACATAAATTGTCAACCCAGGGAACTTTGTTTATTTCAAAGACAATCACACACTGTATATGCTCAATCTCAAAAGCAATGAAATGTTGTAGTAAAAATTACACTAATCACACCTTGCTTCAACAAATTGAAGTCTACCTAAGTTACAGCAAAGACAATCTTTCTATTGCAGATAATCATCAAAAGAATCCCAGATTACATTAAGAAGACAACAATCTAGGACAACAAATCAATCTATAAAAGGAAAGACCAATTATGCTATAATAGAGAACAAGACCCTATTCCCCAAGTAGGAATCTTCAGCACCTATTTTTGATTATCAAGCTTTCACAAACTCATTCTGTAAACAAGATTGTCAATTAACATAATCCACAATTACCTAGGAATGAATTGTATGAAATCAATGCAACAAGTAATGGAAACAAAGCTTCAGCAATAAACACCAGAATTCCAATACTGCATAAATGAATTCAGCAAACAGAGTTTAACAAGGCATAAATAAAAAGAACAGTTAACAAACTACAAGAATAAATGGGTGAATCTTGTGAAGAAGGTGGGCCCTTTCCTTCTCACAAGATTCCCCAGAAGAAGGAACTAAAATGAAATGCTCAGAACAAACTTTTATTCATCTGTCGAAAGCAACATATTACAAAAGATTCACGTTCCTTCTCTGTTCAGAATAAACCTCCCGTAGTCTCTAATTGTCCCTCTAATGCTGATGTCTCCTCTTTTTAAAGAGGAGACATCTATTACAATTTATTTACATTATAGAAATCCTATTTTTAACCCAATCTGATCTTCTATACTGAAATAGGACCTTTCTGTTCTTCCATAGCAAAATGCTGTTACATTGGTTACGATGGTACTGGCTTCAAAGTGGCCTGTGTAACAGCTTCCTTACTTGTCTTTTCTTGTTGTCGTCATGCTTGAAATACTGCTTCAAAATCGCAAATCACGGGCTGTTTCAACAACAGGATTTGCGTACCATGTTGATTGTTTCAGTAACGCGGTCTTCAGACAGCCACGATAGATTATTTGCGGTCTTCAGACAGCCACGATAGATTATTTGCGGTCTTCAAACTGTCTCAACAGTTATATATCTTCAATTAATTATTAAATATGAAAGTAATGTAAAATTATATGTAAAACAAGTTAAACATATAGTAAAGAGAAGAACGATCACACACCTCAGCCCTTGCAGAACACTCCTCGAAAACCAAACATCAAATACGTCTAGAAGATGCAACAATCATTGCGAAAGAAGCGCACTATCAAAGAAGAAAAATAAGAGAGGCCCTTGAGATTATAAAGCATCCAGATAATCTTAATAGGAATGGTGGAGTTGAAATTAGTGACACTTGGAGACCCCTTCTTCGATAGATCTGTTCCTCCAAAAAAAAAACCCTCCACTGAGGTATAGTTTTCAGGTATATAACCCCAGGTATGTTCCTCCTCCTTTGGATTTTTAATTTAGTTTTAGTTTTAATGAACTAAAATTCTAATAATTATCCCTATTAATTAATTTTTATTTGGTCAAAATAAAAGTTAATTAATTAATCAATAATTATTAGGATTTTATTCTATAATCCCTTATAATAAATTTTCCCTAACCTACTAGTCCTTTTTTCCTAGCTTAATAGGTTTTTTATTTAATGAGCTTAATACGCTAATTAAAATAAAAATAAATCTTTAAAATTAAATATATAATAAAATTAGATATATAATAAATTAAAATGATATATTTTACAAACTAAATATATCCTTTTAATTCAATTGTATATTTACATTTTATCAAGGCCTTAATTAGATTAACTAATAATAAATCACCATCTATGTTTTTTAATTTTTAGTAAACTTTTACCATGGTTAGTAATTAATACTCTAATTAAAATAAAAACAAATCTTTAAAATTAAATATATAATAAATTAAAATGATATATTAACTAAATATATCCTTTTAATTCAATTATATATTTATATTTTATTAAGACCTTTGTTAAATTAACTAATAATAAATCACCATCAAATTTATTTTATTTTATTTATTTATTTATTTTTATTTTTAAATTTTTAGTAAATCTTTTACCATAATAAAGATTTTCTAGACTTTAAAATTAAATTAGAACTTAGAAATTTTTTATTTAGATTTTTAGTCCCTTATTAAATTAGTAATTCTTTTATTAGTGAACCTTGTAGTGTAGATTATTAACCTTAATAAAATAAAATTTTATTGAATTAGGATTATAATTATTATAAATATAAAAAATAACATATATATATATATATATATATATATATATATATATATATATATATATATATATATATATATATATTTTTTTTTTAAATAAATATATAAAATTATAAACTTTGGTCGGCTCTTTGCTAGAAATCTACATATACCTCTATTAATGGTCTAAGTCTTTTCTCTCAATTTCTTCATTCAAGAAAGCCCTGATGATGGATCTCCGTTGGGATATGAAACGTCGACACTCGTTCTCTAGCACTGTGGATAATCCGGGAAGCTTTTTAAAAAAAGAGAAGAATGTTGTATACCTTTGAAAGAATGGATGAAAGTGATAGTATAAGCTTTAAATATGGACTGGAAAAGAGTGGAATGATAACAAAATGTATGGTCAAAATGGTACATTATGGGGTCTTAACACTCCCCTCACAAGTAAATTTCTGTTGGATCACAAACAACATTTTAGAATAACTCTCCTTCATATAACTCCTTGGAATCCCAGATGCCATGTCAACTCCAATGTGTTTTGGTTTAACAAATTCATCACAACTCTGCATCTTGAATTTAGTGGCTTTGAACCACTCTTCACCCTCTCTTTGTATCTCTGTGGCCTGAGAAATGGTATCAGGTGACACTGTGAAATTTAAAACCCCCACCTTCGAAGTTGTGCCTGTAAAGTTCACTACAAAATCCTTTCATATTTGAGCATGAAATCCTTGAAGCTTTTGACAGAATTGAAGGCATCCAACATGCTAATTGCCTCCACAAAATTGGGGTATTCATTTAATAACTTGAGTTCCATGGGCTAGTATCTCACACAAGAGCCTCCCTTGTTGACTTTCTTCTTCATAGCCATCCTTTCTTATAACCACGTTGTCTCCTTCACTGTGACACCTTCAGAGAGAAAAAACTAAACAACAAGCTTCTTGTGGTGGGTGTCAGCTTCTCAAATATGATGGTGGGTTGCTACATGCAAGACTCGAACAATAGATGACAAAGAGGTGCTTTGAGATGAGTTTAAAAAATGCAATATGAATGTGGGGAGAATGATGCCAAATGTGGGAGTGGAAGGTAATGATGAGGGTATTTACGCTTTTGCATGCCTGGGTGATCATGATAAGGAATTAGATGACCTCACCTTTATCCCTAACCAATATAACTTTGACAACTCATCGTCCTATGTTTTTATGCAGAAAAACATGATTCCGCAGCAAAGACAATTATAAACTTGGCAAATTCGCTACAAAATTTTCAGGTGATTCCGTAGCTAAATCTACCATTCTGCAGTTATATTCGCTGCAAAACCGTGAAAAAATAGATAGGTGACATTACTTTGATTTGAAACCATGCATGTGAACCTAAAGTGGAATTTGGTGAATATGAGCAACATGACATGATTAATGGAGTGTTCTAGTCTTAGGATAAAGGTTTATTGCATGGATTTTTCATCAATTTCATGAACCAACCTATTAAGACAAAATGAAACCTAGGTGAGTGACCCCATTAATAAAAATTGAAAAATTATGTGTGATAACATGATCAACGAAAAATCAATAGGAAACGAGAACATAAAAATAGGGTTAAGTAAACAACAGTTTTAAGTGGCTAAAAATGCATATGACACCAATAAATACCAAGATTTCAACTCTAATTTTAATATTAAAATGTGCAAATAATGCTAGATTCTAACTTTTATTATTTATTAATTATAATGCCTTCCAATAGGGCAATAACATAAGGACATAAAATTGTTGTTATTGTAGATTTTAAGCTGAGCCTAACCTTAGTTACCATGAAATTAAAGAAGAAAGAGAAATTTAAAATGATCAACACTGGTTAGACCAATGCCTTTATTCAATTGGGAAATTGAGTCAATAAGGGAGACGTTAATGATAGAGGCCTTGGATGAAGAGGGTGGAAGATTGGATACCTTCTTATCTTCTCTTAGAAAACTCTGTTGACTTCTCTATGTGGGATATTTTAAGGTCAATTGATAGATGAACCAAGCTACTTTCATGGATCTTTGCAAAAAAAAATTTACATGTCATAAAGAATCAAGATTTCAAGGAAAGTTATTGCACTTTTTAATATGGCATGCATAGAAACCCTAATTTCATAAATATAGCATGTAATATGGAAGAAAATAGCATTAAAATTTAAATAATTCCAACAACAATCACTTCAATAAATCCCAAAAGTCTTTCCATGCAAGCATCTCCCTCCCAATGCAATTCGTTCCATAAAATACCACATTACATCCAAGAAAAAAGACAAAATCTAATGCACACTTCTTACAGAAGAGAAGTGTGATGAATGATTATGGTGATAAATGGAGAGTGACTCCCCTCTATTTATGTGAGGCTAACAAAGTCACTTTTCCATAATTTTACAAGAAAAGACCTAAAAAGTTTTCATCAATCGTTCAACTAGGTCAAAGGTCACAAGCCAACCTTGAGATAGCTCAAAAACATAATAACATGCAAAAATAACCCACACGTGGGAAATAAGAATCTCCATCACGACATCATCCTCGAAGAAGTGATGAATTGGTCCAGTGCTCCACACTCTAAGAAATCATCAAAGTGCATGGGTAAATCTCTAAAAGGCACCTCCTCCACCATGACACCATCCACAAAAAAAGGATTACATCGCCCTCTTAGGACACATGTGAATGGTTTGGCGTCTTCTAGGGTGAGGTTGGCACCAAGACAGAGTGTGCTAGCCCTCCCAATTCATCTTAGTGATATCCATCCTCATCTGGGCTCTAGAATAAGACAATGACCATCAAATAGGGTCAAGGCCAGCTTGAGGTCATCCTGGTTCCATCTAGGCATATCATCAAGCAAGCCAACGCCCAATTTTCCTAGTTCATCATTTCAACATCTAGAGGTACATCGAGAGTTGCATAACCATGTGGAAGCTAATCAATTCTTAATGATCATCTATAGAGGGGCTATGTTGGGGTTACAAGGTCAAATAAACTCTCATAATAGGGAAAAGCATCCTCTAGAATGTGCTAAAAAGGAGTCAACCAATCCCTATAGGGATCTTTGTTGCACGTGTGATACCACCTTAATAAACCTCTCAATATTAAGTGAGATAAAAAATATTATGGACAAAAACCATTAAAGCATCATAGTGGACCATATTTAGTGCTAGAGCATAGGAATATAAGACCTGCCTTCAAATGTATAATAGGCTCAATATTAGTAAACAAGTTGCCTCACTCATGGTAGGGAATATTAGCTCAACAACTCTATTAGGTGTTTCAAGCCCCCAAAGGGAGTGATATGTCCTAGGTAGACTCGTCAATCCATAGGTGTAAGTGATAATGTGATCATGGAGCGGGAAAGAGTTCAAGGAAGATGCCACATCCATGAGACTAACTAATGGAAGTCCAACATCCTAAGTATAATTATGTAAGGAGGGAGCAATCATGGAGGCATGAATTACCTCTTTCCCCAACCTGCTTTTTCCACCCCTCTAGTGCACATTTTTCTTTAATGATTATCTTTCCTTGGTGCATAACTTAGGAGACTAAGCTTGCTTTGTGCTTTTTCAATTACCCTTAAGGAGGTAGCAGTTTCTCACTCATCAGGGGTAGGATATTCAAGAGTTCCTTTATTTTAATTAAGAATTACATGTTTGAGGAAATGGGTGATGGCTAATAAGGGGGTAGAGCTCATATCAAAAATTTTCCCACGTGCTAAATAAGTCCCAACCATCTTTTGCATTTTACATTTGCTTTCCATTATGGATTTATATGCTCTTATCATTCTTTTAGCTACATCAAACTCCAAGGCCAATTTTTTGGAGCCTGACTCAAGGATGTGGATACAGGGTACCATTCTCAATCACCAATGACAATTAATCCAAATAATGGAGATGATTAACAAGGAAGGCTGGAAGTGGTAAGTATGGATTTCCATGGACATGCTGTATCAATTAGTGCCCCCTATAAGTGCCCTTCTTAAACCATAAGGCCTTAAAGGAGGTCTGAGTGGATAAGAGTCAAATGCTAACCTCCCAGGTGAGGTATGGGGAACAAGGATACAATCAGGAGCAGTCAATCATCCGGTTTACCCTGTGATTCATATTAATATGCCTGTATGTAACATTAAATTTAAGCATATGATTATTAAAATGGTTAAAGCGCCCATTCATAGATTACTTACCTTCATTCAAGAAGACTGATAGATGGGAGAGAACATTAATCATATCAATAGATGGAGGACCCTGACATAAAGATATTTGAATACCATCATAGGTTGTTGGTTGTATAGCTATTAAATGAGGAGAAAAAAATTCCCCTATGTGTTACCCACTTTTGGTGGATAGCATCTGGCTCTAACTCAAGGATGTGTGCTCATTGTAGAGCAAATGATCCATGTGCTTGAACAAAGAGTGCATAAGAATCCTAGTGTTATGCTCCTTGCACCTTAAAAATGATAAAAAAAAACCAATAATTCCAATCCTCTTCAATGGGGGGACCTCCTTCTATAATAAATATAATGGAGAGGACAATATTTGATGATCCTAAGACTACATCTCCTTAGTATACATATAGGAGACAAAGAGTACAATTATAATAAAAGGGACCACAAGGGGTTCTAGCCTACGTAACGATATAATAATAGAAATATAATCAACTAATATCTAAGGCTTAACAAGGGGTTTTGGAGTTAACATAGGGCTTAACATGTCCCTCCCCTGCGAATAAGTGTTGTCCTCAACACTTGACTATCTATGGGTGTGTCTACATGAACAACTCATGTTCCCATGTCGCTTCTTCCACTAGTAGGTTTTTCCATTTCATGAGGTACTCAATAATTGCTTAATTTCTCAACTGCTTAGTTCTTGTTTCAAATTTTTTTTTTGGTTCTAGTATTATTTCCCCTTCTTCATTAATCTTTGTTAGCATGGTTTGGACTGGGATCTTCTCACTAATTACCTTCTTTAAGCAAGAAACATGGAAGGCTAGATATACACGTGAAGATGGAAGCAACTCCAATTTGTAAGCCATACTTCCAATCCTTTGCAACACCTTATAAGGGCCATAATAAATTGGAGCTAATTTATTTTCCTTCTTTTGTTGGTTGAGGGACATATGTTTATATGGTTGTAGTCCCCAAATACCAAATCTACCACTTCAAATTCCATTTTACTGTGATGTTGATGTACTTTTTGTTTCATCCTATCTTGTGCCATAACCAAGTCGTCCTTCAATAGTTTGAGAACCTCTTGTTGGTATTGTATGTGGTCCTCTATTGCTTGAGCCTTTATAGTCCCTTTAAAAGGTGGTGCAATGGATGGAGGAGGATATCCCTAAAGTGTCACAAATGGTTATTTTTTTATGAAGTGTGGAAGGACGTTTTGTATCACCATTCTGCTAAGGGCAACCATTTAATGCATTGTGTCTATTTATCAAATGCAAAGCAACATATATATCCTTCTAAACATTTATTCACACTCTCAAATTTCCATGATATTAAGGATATTAAGATGAGTTGCGAGCCAATTGAGTACCCAAACAAGAAAATAATTTAGTATAAATTTTTCCAGTGGAAATTGGATCATTGTCATTTACAATAATCTTTGGAGTTTTGTGTAGCTTTTGGATTGTTTCAATATATGATTTTTCCTCAATACTTGATATAAAAGGACGAGAAAGAGAGCAGAGCGAGCATACTTTGTGATTTGATCTACCACTACCATAATGACACTCTTTCCTTCAAACTTGGGTAAACTTGTATAAAAATTCATTAAAAATTCTTGCCAACATTAACTTGGTACGACTAATGGTTTAAGGAGCTCTGGGGTCTCAATAGTCTCTCCTTTTTTTTGTTGGCATGCCACACATTCTGCCATAATTTTTGCACATATGCTTTAAGAACTTCCCAAAAAATCTTTATTGATCCTATGGTATGTCTTCAAGAACCTGAATGCCCTCCTATAGGAGAAGTGTGTAATTCCAATAGGACATTTTCTTTGAGTTGAGAATCCTTACATAAGTGCAAGTGATCTTAATACCACAACAAATCATTTTTCCACGTAAATTTTTCTACTGCATGAGGTTCCTCCAGTAGTTGTTGAATGGTCTTACACATTAGATAAATGTCTTTCGGATTAATCCAATCATTAGGATTTGGTCAACGTTTCGAACCAACTAATGTGGTTCATCCTCGGGACAAGGTGAAAAAGCCCATGGATCCTGTAGTTGTTGAATGGTCTTACACATATTCTCATATTGTTGCCATTTTATCCTTGCTTCTCCCACCCAATCAGATCGTGGAATGGAAATAAAACAGAGTAAACCAGTTGTGTCTTCCTCTTTCTTTGAGAGTGCATTTGTCACAATGTTTTGTTTTCCCTTTTTGTAGAAAATTTAAAAGTCATAACCCAACATCTTTGCGACCCATTTTTATTATTCCTATGAGGATAATCTTTGCTCAAAGAAATACTTCAAGCGATCATGATCTATTTTTACTTTGAAGCGTCTTCCTATTAGGTATGAACACCATTTCTTAATTGCATGTAGCATGGCTAACATTTTTTTTTCACAAAAGTATGAGTAAATTCTTTCCTTTAAGTTCGTTGCTTTCAAAGGCAAGGGACCTTCCTTCTTGCATCAAAACTACACTAATGCCATGGCTAGAGGCATCACACTCCACAATGAATATTTTTTTGAAGTCATGTGTCGCCAAGACGAGAGTTGTACACGTAGCTTCTTTAAGTTCTTCAAATGCTTTGGTTGCTTCATTAGTCCAAGAAAATGTTTCCTTATTTAATAATTTTGGTACATGTTTTGATATTTGACCATAATTCTTGACATACTTACACTATTATCCTGTCAATCCTAATAATCCTTTGAGTTCTTCAAGGTATTTGGGATTGGTAATTCACTTGTAACTTTGATTTTGTTAGGATCCACCTTGACATCATCGTGTGATACAATATGACCCAATTTTTCCACCTCTTGAGCCCCAAAGGAACACTTGGAAGGCTTTGCATATAGTTGTTGCTCTTCCAATAGTGTCAAGACTTTGTCAACATGTTGTAGATGCTCTTCCCAAGATTTGTTGTAGATTAGTATGCCACAAAAAAACATTAGCACATATTTTCTAAGGAAGGGTTTGAAAAGAGAACGCATTGAGCTTTGAAATGTTAAAGGTGCATTTATAAGTCCAAATGGCATAACCAAAAACTCATAATGACCTTCATGTGTTCTAAAGGTTGTTTTGGGAATGTCTTCTTGCCTCATTCTAACTTGATGATATCTAGAACAAAGATTCAACCTAGCAAAGAAAATTGCTCCATGCAATTCATCTAACAATTCGTCAATGAGAGGAATATGAAAATTATCTTTGATTGTCATTTTGTTGAGTTGTCTGTAGTTTGGACACATACACCATGAACCATCCTTTTTTATAGCCATTACCAATAGTGAATAGAAAGCACTATGAGTAGGTTGAACGATACCCTCCTCTAACATTTCTTAAACCATAGGCTCAAACTCACTCTGTTGTGCATGTGTATATTTGCAAGGCCTAATGTCAAGTGGTACACTTCTAGGTTGCAAATGAATAACATGGTCATGATCTTAGACATGTGGAAGAAGACCCTTAGGCATTTCTCCAAATACCTTAGCATGATTGTTGATAACATTTTGAAGGCACACTGGATCAAAGGATATAGATGTTTGAACATCTAATGAACACAATTGTGCAACTAAACCTCAGTGTCCCTTTTTTAGAAATTTTATAGAGCTTATCACTTTATTGGGTTTCCCTTGAATACCTCTAACCTCAATTTCCTTTCCTTCCGAGAAAAATATTATGAAATTGATTTGGATTTATGCGGGAACACAATAAAATATAGAAATAGAAATAAACATAGAGATGCAACGGAAATAATACTTCATTTCATTAATATCAAATAACTGAAATATGTTTACAGACAAAATGGAAATAAACTAGCTAGGGCGATGGTAGATTATCTCTAAGAAGAGATGTGGCAGCTACATGCCTCTCAACTGTGTTACAATGAGGCTTGAAGGCCTATTTATTGTTGAGAAACAATGCAAAACCCTAAACATCCAAAATCCTAACCGTAGGAGATGAAGCGCCAAAACTATGGGCCCCGTTTGGGTAAATTGGTGTTTCAACTTCCCGGGGACGTAACTTTGGAATATGATCTTCGTTTGATGCACATCATACCTCATTAAAAAGATCTATATGAGGAGTACAATTTTTGGTGTGAGCAACATCAGTCCATGGATCCATGTTGCTCCCACTTTTCCCAGAAAACGTTGTTTAGGCCCTCAAAATGGCTCCGAAAATTCAGGACCCGAAAAAACGCTAAAAATAGTAAGTTATGCTGCAACTGAAAAAATGAAAGAACTTATGGTGGAATTTAAAATGGAATAGGTGGGTGGCCACCAATATCCACGTGGCTCATTAGGGCCTCCAAACGACTCTAAAAGTTCAGGAACCGACAACCTGCTAAAAATAGTAAGTTGTGCTGAAAGTGAAAAACTGAAAGAACCGATGGTGCGGGTCCAAATGGAATAGGGGGGTGGCCACAAATATCCACCTGGATCATTCCTCCCTCTGTAGGAAGCAATTGTCCCCATTGCGTTAAGTTCCTCCATGAGAGGCAAATTCTGCTGAACTTGGTATTGGATTTGTATAGGATGTCGTGGACCTGCTGGCGGATGTGTTGGATGCATTCAATAAATTTGGTTTCCTCATACAGTACATGTGTGGATTTTGTCTATGTAATCGCATGATTTATGGCAATGTCAGGCGACGGTGCACCAGGGGTCAGATCAATGGAGTGCCTGTTCGAAAAGTGTAGAGGAACCTCTGTGGGTGAGGAGAAAATGTTTTCGTATTCCTCCCCGCCTTTGTCCATCTGCTGCTGCTGTGCAGGGGAGCCTTGTTTTGAGGCTATGGCCACAATATTATTCTTTCCTTGTGGGCGAATGGTAATGCAAATAAATTTCCTTGTTTGGGAAACAATCTTACTGTGTTGTTTTGCAGTAGTCAAAGAGATGGCAGGAGGTGGTATTACCTCTAGTATCCTATACAAGTTATTTCCCAAAGTAATAATGACATCATGATGCCAAGATTCATACACAACATGTTGCCTCCACAATTATGGTTGACCCAATAATACATCAGCTACATCAAGAGGAGCAACATCACACAATACCTCATCCCTGAATGGCTTGATGTTGTATGGAAGGCGGCATTGTTGGTGGACGCGCAAATCTCTCCCTGGGTGAAGCCACCCAATGGTATACGGCTGCAGGTGTGCTATGATTGGTAGGCTGAGCCGCTTCATGACCTCTATTGAAATGGGGTTCTTATGGCTTCCGCTATTGATAAGAAATTGCAGTGGAGAACCCTTCACCCACATCTGCGAATGGAAGAGGTGCTCCCCCTCCTCCGGATCCTCGAGATCCTCCCTCTAGATTTTGGTGGTGGTAACAATGGCACTAGGGTCTGCATCAATGATCCGCTTCCCATTTTCATCTCCTTGGTATGGTTCTGGCTAGGGTTCAGAACATGCATCTGATTCGGGTGCCTTTAGTTCGACCACCAGTGACTATTTGGCTCGACACTCTGTTGTGCTATGAGTGGGGTTGTTATGGAATTCACACCACTTCCCCGTGTCCTTATTTGGATTTTTGGTGGTGTTCTGAGTCACCCCTCTTTAGCTATGCCCCTTTTTCTTTGGTTCGGGGGTGCCTTTCCCTAGCTTCGGATTCGCAGATCCAAAATCTCTCTTCTTCTGCTTAAATTTATGCTCAATCTTGGTGGCATAGTGATATGTTGTGCCAAGCGAGGTAATGTCAAGGAACTCGATTTCCTTCCGAATGTGTCTATGCAGACAACTGCGGTACTTGAGCACCAAATGTCTCTTCGAATCTTTGATACCCAACTTTGTGCGCAGGGTGTGGAATAAATTCGTCAATTTGTGCACATCTTGATCCCTTTGCTGCCGCAACGTAGTCCATTGGATGTACTTGTCCTCATAGCTCCCCATGGGGTAATATTGTTCCTTGATGCCATCTCAGAATGAATTCCAAGTGGGTGCGGCTGAGAACAGAGAGGGTTCTCCCTCGTCCTTTTTCTCATAGTATTTTTCCCACCAATCTTTGACATGGGGGGCAGCTTTGAGAAGTGCAAAAATAATCCTTTCTATGTTGGAGAAATCATGGACCGATAAATACCCTTCTAGAAAATTTACCATCTATCTACGACGTCTACATCTATCTGGCCTTCAAATACATGAATGTTAAAGTTTACTTGTACCTTGAAGGGAGTGGCGCCTCCAGAGTGGTTGTTGGATGTAGATGCGTCGTAGGTGGGCAGTCATTGAAGGACCTGAGCAAAGTTATCCATCATCGCATTCCTTTGTTTCTCGAGGGCCCCTCAAGCAATATTTTGATAGGATCTCCTGCTCCCTCGTATTTCTCTTCTTCTGCCATGGGAAGTCATCGAGGTTTGCAAGGCTGATCTTGGAAGGGTTCAACTAGATCGAGCCCTAACTCCTTATACCTTGACCTTGTTGGGGACATGCAAAGAAAAACAGAGAAAGAGCAGACTGCTCTAATACCACCAATCCGGATTTATGCAGGAACGCAATAAAATACATAAATAGAATTAAACACGGAGATGCAGCTGAAATAATACTTCATTTTATTAATATCAAATAACTGAAATATGTTTACAGACATAATGGAAAGAAACTAGCTAGGGTGATGGTAGCTTATCTCTGCGAAGAGATGTGGTGGCTACATGCCTCTGAACTGTGTTACAATGAGGCTCGAAGGCCTATTTATTGTTGATAAACAATGCCAAAACCATAAACATCCAAAAACCTAACCATAGGAGATGAAGTGCCAAAACTATGGGCCCCGCTTGGGTAAATTGGTGTTTCAACTTCCCGAGGACGTAACTTTGGCATACGATCTTTGTTTGATAGGAATCATTCCTCGTTAGAAATATCTATCTAAGGAGTTCAATTTTTGGTGTGAGAAACATCAGTCCATGGACCCATGTTGCTCTCGGTTTTCCCATAAAACGTCGTTTAGGCCCTCAAAACGACTCCGGAAGTTCAGGACCCAAAAAACTACTAAAAATAGTAAGTTGTGTTGCAACTGAAAAATTGAAAGAACTGATGGTGGCATTTCAAATGGAATAGGTGGGTGGCCACCAATATCCACGTGGCTCATTAGGGCCTCCAAACGGCTCTGAATGTTCAGGAACCGACAACCTGCTAAAAATAATAAGTTTTGCTGAAAGTGAAAAACTGAAAGAACTGATGATGCGGGTCCAAATGGAATAGGTGGGTGGCCACAAATATCCACCTGGATCAAAAAATATCTTGGAAATTAAGAGTCATTGTTCCTAGTGTTTGTAACCATTAGACCCCTAATGTAGCATCAACAACACCCATTTGGATTGCAATCATGTGACTAACCAATAAATACTCCCGTATGTTCAGCTTAATATTATGGCACATTCCTAAACAATTTATGGCACCTCAATCTATAATCATCATTTTAAATTATGGTGCTAGATATGCAAAGCAATTAAGAAGTTTTTCCAATTTGTAATTAATGAATTTATGGGCACTACCTAAATCAATCAATATTTCTACCCTTTTCCTTTTGATATATCCTTCCATCTTGAAGGTTTGTGGAGTATTGGTGCCCACCAATGCATGGCAAGAGATTGTTAGAGTAGTCTCTTCTAACTCTATATCTTATGAAGTTTTCACTTATTGATCTTCTTCATTTTCACAAACTTTGTAGAATTATTTATTCTCACTGCATTTATGCCCCTTACCATACTTGTTGTTGCAGTTGAAACATAGTCCCTTTGCTCTTCTTTCATCCAATTGTTGAGGACTCAACCTTGTCGGTTTAGGAAAGGGAGCATGCTTTTCTCTGTAGTTATTAGTGACCAATTTTCTAGAGGCCATATTTTTACTTTTAACTTTCCTTTCTAAACAAAAAACAAGCTCTAGAGATTCAGGTTTAAAGAGACACCTCATTTTGGATGTTTTCCTTTAAAGTTCCCATAAATAGGTATAACAAGTTATCCTCTAAAATATTCTTTACTATGAGATTCAACTTTTGGAATTGTTGAATGTGCTTTGTAACTAGACCCTTTTGTCGAAGATTTACCATTTGACTAAAGAATGTGTTACTCTTAATATCCCCATAACATGATATCAATTCCTTTATAAAAATGGACCAAAATATATTTTTCTTTCACAAACCCATTGATACAGTACATGTTGGTCTTGTTCTAAAAGCATGGATGCAATATTTACCTTTGTAATGATGTCACTTGGTATAAATCAAAGTATTGCTCCATTTGAAATATCCATGTTACATTATCATTACCATCAAATCTCCTCATATCAATCTTCAGAATGTAGTAGTTCCTTGGTGGTGACTCAAAGCCTTGATGATGTGGATCTTGGATTGAAAGTTCATGATTATGGTTTTGTGATTCAAAACTTTTGCTCTCCAATTTTGATAACATACTCCCCATATGAGATTGATTCTCAACAACATGCTTCTCCTCGTGTTCATGATTTCCTTGGATTTCCACAACCCTTTTAGGAAGCCTCTCCAAGAGAATATTTTCTATGGATATCATGGATTTTTGTATTTCTTCCTTATTCTCATTCATCTTCTTTTTTATTCCTTCCTTATTTCCATTATTCTTCGTTTCTATTTTTTTTAAGCTTTTCTTGAAAACATGAAAATCCACCTTTTTCAACATACCACCATTAATTTCATTAACTTTCTTCTCTAATTGAGATAACCTAAATTCTAAGTCTTCACTTTTTTCATGAAATGAATATGGGCCTTCAGTAAATTTAATTGGTGTAGTAGCTTTGTTTCAAGGCATGCCATGGCAATCATGGATTTTCACATTTCTTCCTTATTTTCACTCATATTCTTCTCTATTCCCTCTATCTTATTTTCTATTCCTACCTTATTTGCATTCATATTCTTTTCCATTTATTTTTAAGCTTTTATCTAGAACCTCAAAAATCCACTTGTGTTATGAAGGTAAATCCTCTCTGCGGATAAAGACGATCCCTCTAGCCCTAAGGTGGGTCTAGTAACAAAAGGAAATGCTAAAGTGTTGCTTCCTAGTTAATGAATGAACAAAATACATGGTAGATTGACCTACCTTGAATCCAGCGTTGTCGATGTTGCGGAAGGAGTAGTGGTCTCTCGCTCCTACCTTGGCAAGTCACGATCCATTCGTTGTCATGCTCAGATACCTGCACATAAGACAAAGAACAAGAACAACATATGAAATAATAGTTTCACTCACAACTATTATCCAGTCAAAGAGGGCTAAACACATTGTATCAAATAAACATCATAACACAATAGTGGAACCAAACAGTAGTCATGTATATTAATGAGTAGAAGGAAGAGTACAACCGATGATCTCCTCCAGCGGGGTTCAAACAAAACGCGTCTCAACTGTTGGTCAGGGAATTCAAACTCGAGCTCTCTCAACACAATTTTTCTAACTCTATCTCCTCTAGCAGCTTAGCTATAGTATAATTCTCTAGTTCAGTTATTCAACCATTCAACTATTTTTCTATAATATGTTCAACTAGCTTCTACCAAAGGAGATAGTTTCTTATATAGAGGGAAAAGAGGAGGTTGGGATCCCTAAAAAGGTGAGAGGGAGTCCTATACTTTAGGATATTTCCAAGGGAGGTGGAAACTACTAATTAAAGGAAGGAGTCCGTGGTTGTTTCAGTTCAACCACTCCCAATGACTCATCCCCGAGGTGGTTGGAATGGAACCTCCGCCTGTATTTTTTAAAAACAGTCCATAAACATCTTGGCGCGGGTGTCAAACTGGCATAGAGCACCAAGTGGTGCGAGCTCAATGTTAAATTTTCTGGTCGGCACGAGGATGTAACGAGATACTCGCGCCAAGGCAAAAATAGGGATTTTCACAGCTCTGTTTAGGGAAATGTCAACAAGAAGAATGTTTCTTTCATCAAAAGGGATGCAAGGATGGTATTTGCAAAGCATGACACCATGCATTGGTCACAAAAATGACCCTCCAATGTGCGAGTTGGGGATTGCAGGGACAGTGAAAAAATGTTGTGTAACAGATGCCCCCTAAAGTATGAAGTCCGAGAGAGAGGGAGGGGTGAAATGATTTATGAGAACGTGTTCGAACCAAACACTGCTGTCAGAAGTCTTGCAATTACAAATACAACTGATATATGTGATACATGAATCATGTGGCATGGGCGCAACCATCCATAATAGAGTATATAAAAACTGAGATTTGAGGTATGGACACAGCCATCCAGCAGGAAGGATCAATAAATAGACTCAATTATGGTCGCAGCCATCCAATAAAGAGAGTCATGCAATAAGTCATAATAATCCACAAAAATCTGCAGCATGGAGTTTATCAGACAAAATCCAGGGTCTTGCGCTCCATCTCAACCCGAACAAGTACAAATTCAAGCATGCGAATGTATGAGTTGAAGTCGAACATGCAAAAAAATCGTCTGATTACCAACCAATGATGAAAGTTGTTAACAGACGCGAGAGAAACCACCAATGATGATGATGGCCCTCAAGGTACAAAAGGTATAATCTATGAAATGTGAAAAGTGATCTGACATCAAAAATCTATTGAGGCATGCAGGCTCCAAGGTACCAGAAGGGAGTCTCTAGATCAAATTCCTGGATAATGAGCTGAAGTCGACAGGAAGTGACCTGTTCAAAGGAGGGCCATAATTTTTCCCACGTCATCGACACGAGACAGAGGAACATGATGAAAGTGGATCAGGACCAAAAGAAGATCAGGGGAAGGTTGACAACTGTAGAGGCAAACTTCTCTTGAACATATCAACAACACGACATTGGATTTGGCAGTATTCGACATCAAAGGATCTGAGGTCATGATGACGTGACAAAGAGTAGATGAGAGGTCAAAAGAGATTACCCAAACCCATGAAGGCAAAAATGACGAAATGAGATGTCCCCAACCCGACACGAATGCAGACAAGTGCCATGTTCAAGAGTGACATACTGCCAACATAACTAAAACTTGGTTCCATTTTCCCCCACAATTTCTGGCGATTACCCCAATTATTTTTTTTAAAACAAGCTTGAAGGGGATAGCATATGCTTGTAGTGTAAGTTTTTCATTCGGACAAATCCGACCTAGTACATTTTACGAGCCCTAGGAAGGAGGAACTCAAAATAACGTCATGATGACGAAGTCCGATGTCATCAGGATTTAACAAGTTTGACAAAGGGAGAACTCGACATATTTTCATGTTTAGAGAGTTTGAAAAGAAGGCAGAAAAGACAACTTCAGCAGTCCCTTTTCGTAGGTAGTCTCACAGATCCGAAAAGGTAGAAAACCGTGTCTGCGAGAACCTCTTAGTCGTGATAGGCTAAGGTATTCCTTTTTCGTAAATAATCCATCCCAGCCCAAAAAAGGGTTAAACATATACTGGGTAGATATCGTTTCGCAACCATTTAACGAGTTCAAAATGACAAAAATCTCAACAATCTTTTCGATTTTAGAGAGTTAGAAAAGAGCTGAAAGATGACTCCAGTAGTGAATTTTTTGTGTTTTTACCAGAGTCCGAAAAAGTATAAAATATAACTCGTTACTTCATTATTGTCGCATGAAAAACCTATTGCTGCACAAGAGACATGTGTAAAAACCATTTCTCGAAAATAATATAATCAAATAATCGAAAAACATGTTTTAAAACCTAATTAGGGTTGGGAAAAAGCTATAAAATACCAAAAATGGTAAAAATAATTACTTTTCACTTTTTACCTCTTGGGGAGCAATAGTTACCCATTTTACTGTGCAATCTTGCAGCGACGATAGCGGGCAATCCAGTGGATCAATCGCAAATATGTCAACTCCAGGTAAGAGCTGAGATCCCTCTCATCATTTTAAGTCATTTCTTGTTTCCTGCAATTGTCAATTTCAAATTTTGGGGAAGGAAATGTAAAAATTAGGGCTGCGTGGTTGGCGCGGGTTTCGGGCATGGAGTCGCGCCAACCGCCTGATTTTTAACACTAGGGCGCATCCATTGGCGCGATTGTTTTGGAAACAGTCATGCCAATGGTGCAAAACATTTCTAGCAAAAAATATGCATCAAATACCCCAATTGTTTACATATTTAAGGGTTAAAATTGACTAATACCACTGATGTGTGTGTGTTTGCAGGTAGAAAGAGGAAAAATGGTCATTGAATGGAAAGAACGGGAACATAGTGAAGAAGATGAGCTAGCCATGGAAAATTAGGGAGTTATGGAAGCCCTCAGAAACTGTGGTTTGAAAAAATTCTTCCTAACACCATGTCTCTAAGCCCAACCAGAATTACTACAATATCTTATCAGTATATTGGACGAAAATCAAGATAAGTTCATCCTACGGGATCAAGAACTTGAGATTGATGTCTCTGACGTGTACTTCATCACGGGATTATCGCAGAGAGGTGCAGCACCACTCCTAACCGACACCTGGCCCTGCATGGAAAACATGACCATGGTGATAGACAGGGTATGTCGAGGAGCACGGAAGGGATCAGGTAGTGGGAAAGTTGATATACAAACTATTCCAGATTTGACACTACGTGTGGTACTACATACCATCACACGGGCTGCGGGATCACAAGCATCGCACGAAGCAACAAAGACATAGTTGCTTCTCGCTGTAGACTGCATGGCACCGACCATCTACAATTGGGCAGAGGCCGTGACCATAAATATGAAGCGCCAACTAACCAAATGAAAGAAGACCAAACTAAAACAATTTGGTTATGGATCTATTCTGGTATCGTTCTTCTTGGAACGATTACCCATTTTTCAGTGACAGGAGGTCATAGTCCTGACACGACTAGCGAGAGAACCACGGATGGCTCGATGGGCAGCTCTGATGCCAAGGGCAGGGGGCGGCCAACAGATGTCCTAGAGGTCGGAATTATTTGATTGGCTCCGTCGACAACTGATTGTCATGGAGGACTGGCCCTACTCTGGGATAGACTTTACTAATGATCCGGACCTCCCACTCCCGGAGGGAGAAGATTGGGATGAAGATTTGGGTGAGACTCATTTTTTAAGTTTTATGACTATTATGATAGATATATATATATATATATATATATATATATATATATATATATATATATATATATATATATATATATATATATATATATATATATATATATATATATTATTTTTTTAATTTTTTTTTTTAATGCATGTTCTGAAATTAAATCCATGTGATGCAGATGTTGGCCCAAACCTGCTGGCATGTCACCGATAGCGAGGTGAATCCCTCGCGATTTCGACTCTCAAGGCGAGAGCGGCGAGGAATATGAGATAGTGCGCAACCTAGAGGGGATCACATGAGGAGTCCCAGATTATGCATGTTTTGATGATGCTCCTCGTGCCTATCAGAGGCAGATCGTAGGGGTACCCAACCGAATTCACCGCTTCTTAAGACGACTAGTACGGGCCGTGACATGTTATCACGAGCACTATGCTGATTAGACATCTAGGTTTTATTTTATCTGCATATTTTGCGAGACATGATGTCTCAGAATGTAACAGAAACACACACATATTTTTTGACATTATGATGCACACAGCTGTAAACATGTGATATATATATACATCTATTTACCTACATGGATCTCTTACGTATGATTATGCTTTTACAAATGATGCAAATGTCTATCTAATACAATGTTAGCCACTGTATCAATTAATATATTCACTTGTCTAGGAATATGTTGATAGGTAATAAAATCAAAATGTCTTTCCAACAAACGAATACGTAAATACAATCTTGGAATGTGCGGATTTCTAATTGAATAATGATTATTGAGTTGTAGAACAACAAGATGTGAATCTAGATTTACAAGCAATGCGTGTATGTTGAGGTTGATGGCCTCGGTTAATAGCTCAATGACAGCGCTATATTCAGCGACATTGTTTGTAGTTCGCCCTAGACAAATACCTTGCAGATCTATCAACTCACCCTCAGGATCATAAATTACCCAAGCTGCCAAAGACAAATTCCTAGTACTGCGGGAAGCACCATCCGTGAAACCGATAAAATGGGTAATAGACATCTGCACAATAAGCAAGACCCAATAAGCAGGAAAACGTTCACAAAGCACAACAAACCAGAAAAACATGTACAAAAATGAAAATTACACCTATGTACACCAATTACGCATGAATGACTCATGCACCCATTTATGGGTTGTTCAAGAGGATGACCTTCATAGTCAATTAGCTCATAGTACCTGTTGAGTCCCGAATTTGTCTCTCTTCCATACACTTTTCCATATCTCTTTCACTCACCTAAACCTCCAAAATTGTCAAATATCATGTGCAAAAGGGTATCTAACATGGTTTTTAATTATGTTTGTGTGTTTTCTATTTGATTTAGATTTTGTTCATACAGCTGCGGAAACTTGTCACTTTGCGCAGCCGCTGCAACTTTCCGCAGCTATTTTGTGGAAATCAATGTTACAGGTGTCAACGAAGGAAACGAGCCACATGGGCAGGCTAGGAATGACAAGGACATGGTTCGTGTCCTATTGGTTCAAGTAAATTCGTCAAGGAAAGCCGCGGTCAAAGCCATCCACGTGGAAGTCAACTGTGGAGTTCTATGTCGGCTGGACTCTGTTTCGTGGCATAGAAACATCCATACGGCCGTTTCCCAAGCTTGTGGAAGTTAATTGACATCTGTGCAAAGTTCTGGAGTTGAATTTAAGCGCCCACCTTCCATAGATCCGTTTCCCAACATGGCCAGACTCCTAAATCCGTGGCCTTAGTGGTCTACGTGCTGGCTGCTATCATAAACTTCAGGAGACAGTTACATTTTATTGCTTTATAAAGAGCGTTTGCATACGCACGTAGAGTTAGTGAATGTGAATTGATAGTTGTTAGTTGATATATCTGTTAAGTTGATGTGCGTACTCTGTTATGTGGTGATTACGCTGCCTTGAGCCGTAATACCACCAGCCTGTAATGACTTTCTTTTTAATGTGAAGAACTCTGTTTCATAACTTAATTCGTGTTTGAAGATCATACCGGAGCTGCGTAGAGGGCCCCTGCTCAGCCGAGGTTCTGTGTATTAATGTATATATTTTTCATTTCATTTCTTTAAGTAATCATTGTATCATAACCCATTACATGTTCATATTTCATAGTTGTTTTATTTGTGTTCATACATTTCTGTAATTTCCATTGCATTCCTGTCTTTTATGTTTTTATGATTGTTAAAATACTGATCAGTTTTCTTGTGCAGGTTTTAGGTAGACACCCCGGGGCATTTTCATAGTATTTTCGCTAATGATATGAAACTGATATTATTCTGCTGCTAGTTTTCTTTCACGGTCTTTGTTTAACTTCAGTTTTGTTTTGTGCATTTCAGTTTTGTTTATCTGATTCAATAGTTAAAATTAGACATATTAAGCTACTCATAGTGTCTTCAGCTACCTCCGAAAGTCACAGCTGGACTGATGGTGAGGGGCTGCATGATGAGATGTGTAGTTTAGTATTAGTTTCCTTTCTGCAAAATTAGATATATTAAGCTGCTCATAGCGTCTTCAGTTTCCTCCGAAAGCCACAGCTGGACTGATGGTGAGGGGCCGCATGATGAAGTGTGTAGTTTAGTATTAGTTTCTTTTCCGCAAACTTAGATATATTGAATCATGTATGACATCTTCAATTGCCTCCGAAAGCCACAGCTGAACTGATGGCGAGGGATTGAATCATGTGTGTATGGTTTAGTATTAGTTTACTTTCTGCAAATTAAATATCAGTTACACAAGTTGTTTATGATTACTTCCGCAAGTCATAGCTGGTCTAATGATGAAGGGTCGGAAAATGAATTGATGTAATCTGATTTAGATTTCTTTCATTGCAATTTTGAATTTCCATAAGCGTAGTTTCTTTTGTGTTCAGTTGGCAGCAAGAATAGTTTAGTTTTCATATTCACTAGTTTCTTGTTTTGATTCATTAGATTAACAGCACTTTCCATTTTAGTAGTTTACTTTCTTTTGTCATTTGTAATTTCAATTTGCTTTTAAAGTTTCGAGATTGGTAAATTATTATAGGGGATATCACTTCCTTGAACAATTATAACCAAGCTTGTTTTTCACTTTAGAATTTCCATTTTACCTTAGAAAGACCATAAACGACAAAAAGTTAAGAAAGAGGTTATCTTGCACATATAGTGCGCCGCACTTCATCAGCTTACGATTCCTGGATTGACAATTAAATGCAGCAATTTAGGACACACTAAATTGACCAAACATTTTGGCGCCGTTGCCGGGGATCGAACCCGGGTCACCCGCGTGACAGGCGGGGAAGTGTAACTAGGTAGCCAATTTCTTAAAAAAAAAAAAAAAAAAAAAACACATAAAATCATAAAAGAAGGGAAAACTTGATAACTTCTTGAAGTATGCTCTCCTCTTGCACCTAGTGTGATCTGGAGGATCAGAAAAGAGAGTTATTGGTTTAGTAATTTCTTAAGTATGCTCTCTTCTTGCACCTAGTGTGATCTGGAAGATCAGAAAGAGAATTATTAGCCCAACTTTTATTAAAAAATATAAAAAATGACATGCGTAGAGCAAGAGATTCTAGGGGAAGGTTTATAGCTAAAGCCAAGAGTTCGATTTTCACAACTCCATCTTCTTCAAGGCATAGACCAGATTCACCATCATCTACCCCTAGCCTTAAGATTTTTGGAAGCCAAAGAACAGCTGAATTAGAGGATTCTCCTACACCACCTATTAAAGCCTACTTAGAAAACAAAGAAACTTTCTCTCATCCTTCCTTGATAGAAGAACTAGAGGACTATAAGGACTCTAAAGAAGCTATCATGGCAGAGGAAGTAATAAATAGAGGTGGAGGTAGAGGAGGAGGAGATAATGAAGATAACAATGGTGAAGGAAATAATGGTAGAAATAGGGACGATTTTCTTGGATTCCCTATAGTTGATGAGGAAACTCATGCAACGATGAAAAATATTTCACCATCTGTTCTCCCTAACTTTTATGGATTACGAAGTGAGGATCCTGAAACATTTCTGTTTGAGTTTGAAGTAGTGTGCCGAACTTATGACTATATGGAAGATTCTCAAAAACTCAAACTATTTCCTTCAACCTTGAAGGGATCTGCTCTGAAATGGTTCATGGGATTAGCCACTCAATCTATCAGGACTTGGAATGATATGAAACAAACATTTTTGGATAGATACTTGGACTATTGTATGCCCACCAATCACAAGGATGAGGTATTCAAAATGATGCAAAAGGAAGATGAAAATTTGGAAGACTTAATTGAAAGATTTCAATACAACTTGAAAAGAGCAAAGATGAGCAACTTAGATAATGAAACCTTGAAAGCCCTCCTATTAAAAGCCATTAGAGATGAATGGATAGACATTTTAAACATGATGGGTAAAGGAGACATTTCTCAGCTCCCATTTCATGATATAACAGAACTATGTATCCAATTCTCAAGGGGAAGATCTAAAACTGGAAAAGGGCCTAGGGATTCTTCTCTTATTAGGGCTAACAAATCTGCAACTGGATCAGTAAGTAGGGCAGAGATTGGTAATATGCTTGATGAGTTTAAAGCTGATATCTTAGGGGGTCTTAGTGAACAACTAGACACCCTTAAAATCCAAAACAAGCAGAAAGCAGAAACAGATGCTTTAGCCATCTTTTGTCCGAAATGTAGAAAAAAACATGCTTTAAGGGAATGTCCCTTGGATGCAAAAGTTGTAGAAACATGTATGATTTGCTCAGAAAATCATGAAATCAAGGATTGTCCTTCAATCCCTGGACTCAAAGCTGTTTTTCAAGAAGATCCAAATTCAATAGAATCTCTCTGTTTTGTCGCAAGGAGACCTTGGCGGGGACAACAATCTCAAGGGTTTAATAACCCTATGAATCTTCAAACCCCACCAAATTGGACTCCTTGGCAACAACCTTGGCCCCAACATCAAAACTCATATCAGCCATGGGTACAAGGAATGCAAAATCCTTATGGGAGATTTGCTCAATTTTATCAATCTCCTCCATCTTTTCAAAACCAACAAGCTCCACAATTTCCAAGCCAAAATCCACAACAACTTTCATTGCCATTTCCACAACATCAACCTTCTCAACAAAATGCAAATCCTCAACTCATGCTCCCATACCAACAGAAGACAAATCAACTTCCAGCTCAGCCATTGCCAAATCCTAACAATAAGAATCCTCAAACTACTTATATGGTAGAAGGACAACAATTTCCTACCTATATGATTGTTCCTCTCAACGATGTACAACTCGGATCTGGTAGAGTTTTAGAAAAACCTTCTATAGACATTCAAGAGCAAGATACCTCTGAGGAGGACTCTCTTCAAGTCAATAAGGGTTCTGAGGAAGAATCTCTTCAAAATTCAAAAATTCAAAAAGAAAAAGAAAAGCTAGCATCCACAACTCCTATAGTTGAGCAACATGTATCTTCATCTACACCTCCTTTTTCGGAAAGACTACAAATTGATAAGGGGGTGGAAAAACAAATTTTGTTGCCTAAATATGACTTTCTAGATGAATTGAAGAATGTTTGTATCAAGATTCCATTGCTACAAGCCATTCGAGAAATTCCTATTCTAGCAAAAACCATAAAGGAGTTGAGTTTCAAAAGACCAGGAAGAAAGCTAAAGGACACGAGAAGAATCCACCTGGTAGGAAAGATTGCAGACATTATGATGGGAAAAATTGCCATGCAGAAGTATGTAGATCCTGGAAGTCCAATTGTCAAGACACATATAAATGGGATAGAAATTCCAAACACATTGATTGACTTAGGGGCTGCTATCAACATTATGAGTAGACAGACTATGGAACAGTTAAAACTTCCTAACCTTCTTTTTACACCTACTTTATTGCAACTTGCAGATCGATCGGTTATTAAACCGGATGGTGTATTAGAAGATATTTCAGTCTCCTTAGATTCTTGGGAATATCCAGTAGACTTTATGATTTTGACTCCCAAAAGCAATCTAGGAGGACATCCAATTATCTTAGGAAGACCTTGGCTGGCCACAGCTGATGCTTTTATTAGTTGTAGATATGGAGACATGTACATTTCTAATGGTAATTCGACAAAGAAATTCAATTTGTATCCTCCCGCAAGAGCAATTACAGAAATAGGAGACAATGAATGGGTCGATGATGAGAACACTATACGACCTGTCTTTACCATTTCTGAAATTAGTGAGGATAGTCAAATTCTGAACACATTAGAAAATTTTGAGATAACTTCAGAATATGACCCCACACAATTTCAGTTGGAATCTGACATAGAATATTTATCATCGAGACAAATGTCTCTTTATTCTATGGAAGAGTTTGGTAATTCTGCTATTGAGATTTTTCCAGAAAAGACATTGAATATCAACAAACATCTGGAGAAGTCACAACAAGAAGAACTAACCAGAATCTTGCAAAAACATTCTACTGCATTTGCATGGGAGTATGCTGACATGAAGGGTATTGATCCTAAGACTTGCATCCATCATATCTATATTGAGGAAAACAGTAGACCAATCAGACAACCTCAAAGAAGGATGAATCCAAATCTTAAGGAGATAGTGAAAGAAGAGCTCCAAAAACTTCTCAATGTAAACTTCATTTATCCAATTTCAGATAGCCGATGGGTTTCTCCTTTGGTTATAGTACCTAAAAAGAATGGTAAATGGAGAGTATGCATTGATTACAGAGAGTTGAACAAAGCAACTTTGAAGGATCACTTTCCTTTGCCTTTTATTGATCAGGTATTAGATACATTAGCAGGTAAAAAGTACTTTTCATTTTTGGATGGTTTTAGTGGCTATAATCAAATTCAAGTAGCACTTGAAGATCAAGATAAGACCACATTTACTTGTCCATGAGGAACTTTTGCCTACCGAGTGCTTCCTTTTGGGTTATGTAATGCACCAGCAACATTCCAAAGAGCAGTACTAGGAATTTTTTCTGATCTAATCCATGATTGTGTAGAGGTTTATATGGATGATTTTACAGTTTATGGTAATTCATTTGAGGAGGCATTAGAAAATTTGGAAAAAGTTCTTATAAGATGTAAAGAAACAAACCTTTCATTAAGCCATGAAAAATGCTTTATGATGTTTTCTGAAGGGATTGTTTTAGGACATCATATTTTAGGAGATGGGATTAAGGTTGATAGATCAAAAGTTGAAGTCATCTCCAAGTTGCCTATTCCAAATTGTCAAAGAGATGTTAGAAGTTTTCTAGGATTTATTGGTTACTATAGAAGATTTATAGAGAACTTCACTAAAATAGCATCTCCACTCTTCAAGTTGCTTACAAAAGACTGTGAATTTAAATGGGATCCTGATTGTCAATCCGCTTTTGAAACTTTGAAAACAAGAATATCCGAAGCACCTATCTTGAGAGGACCAAATTGGAAACTTCCTTTCCATATTTCTACAGATGCTTCAGATACAGCTCTTGGAGCTGTGTTGGGTCAAAAAGATTTAATTCCTTATGCCATTTATTACACCAGTAAAAATTTGACTCCCACAGAGTTGAACTATACTGTGACTGAAAAAGATTTTTTAGTTGTTGTTCATGCAATTAATAAGTTTAGACATTACATAACAGGCTATGAAACTTTTATTCATACTGACCATTCTGAAATTAGATATTTAATGAACAAACCTGTTACTAATGGCAGAGTGACAAGATGGCTTTTACTTTTGCAAGAATTCAATATTACTGTATTGGATAGACCAGGAAAACAGAATACAGTAGCTGATTTCTTGTCTAGAATTCAAAATACTAAAGAAGATTCTCCTGTAGAAGATAAGTTTCCTGATGAATATTTGTTTGCGGTAACTATTAAGACCCCTTGGTATGCAGATATTGCTAACTATTTGGTTACAAGGAAACTACCTTCACATTTATTTCCAAGAGAAAAACGAAAAATTATTCAGGAGAGTTCAAGATATTCATGGATTTCTAACGAATTGTTTAAAACAGGGCCAGATCTTGTGATCAGAAGATGTGTCAGGGAAGATGAAATGCCTGATATTCTTAAGGCATGTCATGATGAACCATGCGGCGGACACTTTGCAGACAAAATGACGGCCTATAAAATCCTTTCTTTGGGATATTATTGGCCTTCCCTCTTCAAAGATGCAAAACAATATGTCAAAAGGTGTGATAGCTGCCAAAGAGTAGGGGAAACCTACCCTTTCAAATGAAATGCCATTGCAAACACAGGTACTCATTGAACCCTTTGAAAAATGGGCTTTAGATTTCATTGGACCGATTAATCCACCATCGAAGCAAAAGAAGTATATATTGGTTTGCACTGATTATGTTACTAAATGGGTAGAAGCTAAAGCATTAGTATCTGCTACTGAAAATTCGGTTGTTCATTTTCTTTATGAGGATATTTTTACTCGCTTTGGTGTTCCAAGAGAAATTGTAACAGATCAGGGGAGCCAATTCACATCCAATTTGGTGGAGAAGTTGATGGAAGAATACAAAATCAAGCACAGAAGATCTACTCCTTACCATCCACGAGCAAATGGTCAAGTGGAGTCCACAAACAAAGTTCTTGAAAGTATCATCACCAAAACTGTTCATCTACATAGAAGAGATTGGGCAGAAAGGCTTCCAGAAGCCTTGTGGGCCTACAGAACTACATGGAGGAATACAACGGGACATTCTCCCTATGAACTTGTTTATGGGAAAGAAGTCTTGTTCCCCATTGAGTTCCAAGTCAAGACCTTCAAGATAGCAGTTCAGTTGGGAATGGACTTATCAGAAGCTCAAAAGCATAGAATGGAGCAATTAAATGAGCTAGATGAGATCAGACAAGAAGCAATTCTAAGAACTGATCTAGTTCAATATCAAAGAACTAAGTGGCATGACAAATATATCAAAGAGAAGAAGTTTCAAGAAGGAGATTGGGCTTTGTTATTTGACTCCAAGTTTAAAGACTTTCAAGGGAAATTTTAGACTCATTGGCTTGGGCCATATGAGATTGACAAGGTCTTTAACAATGGAGCTGTAAGAATCAAGACCATTGATGAGTTTCAAACTCCTCTTTTAGTGAATGGCCATAGATTGAAAGTTTATCATAAGCCACTCTCTAAAGAGGATTTTGTCAAGTTGTTTCAAGAAAGTTTTGCAATCAGGCTGGTACAGAAGAATCCTTCTTCTCTACCAAGCTAGTTTTTGTTTTTCAAGTTAAAAAAAAAAAAAAAAAAGAGAAAAAAAAAAAAGAAAAAAAAAAGAAAGAAAAAAATGGTATAAGCCTGAAAACCAATCATCGATTGGCAGTCTTATACAGAAAATATGGGGTGAAAATCAGGGACACCTGACACTCTATATTTTCCAAAAAATTCTGTCTTTTATTTCATTTTATCTCACCACCCACTCCATTTCATTTCACTTCATTTCATTTCATTTCATTTCACTTCACTTCATTCCACTTCATCTCATCCATTCCATCAATAAAAATCTTTTTATGACCATTTCCACCTGGTCATTTGTCATTTGTTCATTTCTATTTCAGCCAAGTAATAGCTGTGTCAGTTTCCGCAGCTGACATTTGTTTCCGCAGCTGACTCCAGTTTCCGCAGCCAGGAGCAGATTCCACAGCTACTACTACTCTGTTTTCAAAAAGAATGTACAGTTAGTTGTTGTTTTCATAAAATCATGAAATAAAATGCAGGAGAGGATCAATGGGACATTCAAGACACTAATGAAGATCAATCAGTTGAAGACCAAGGGCAAAAGAAAGGATTCCAAAGGTATGAATAAAGTTTATTTCAAATAGTATAAAAGACACATTTTTATGTAATTTTAAACTATGAGCTCTACCCATAACGCGCAATGATTCTATTGACAGTTCGTAACCCTCCACGATCTCTATGTTATCCTCTTGCATTTATTCACAAACGGCTTCATTATTGAAATTCCGACTCTTACTCATGTTCAAATAGCCCACCGAAGATAATGATACGTATTTGAGTTGACAAAGGACTCTTACAAGACGCATAACTCCATAATCATTGATTGAAACGTGTTCATATTTATGACACAGCCACCAAAAATTCAAAATGCGGCCGAATGCATTACACTTTGTTAACTTCTTTGTCGTTCCTCTGTCGTGTTACAAAACCTCACTCTACTCATTCTCATTCCCTGTTTCACTCCATTCCGTTCCTTTTACTCACTCTCATTCCCGTATATTCACCCACAGTCTTATTCCATTTTGTGTATGGTGCTCATTTCCGTTTTGTGATAACATCCCCACATCATTGTGCTCGACTCCGTGTATTCCATCGTTCCACTTCCGCTTAAAACCCTCACAGAGGCAAGCTGTGAAGCACAGAGAAGTAAAATGGGAAAATTATTAAGGGCAGCGCCGGAAGGACCGAAGTTCATAGAGGGATTTCCACAAGCAAAAGAGATGTTGAGAAAAGCTAAATGGCTGCGTTTTATTCAGAAATTCCGGGGTTACCACGGAGAAATTACCAAAGCGTTTGCAAGATCATTTGATGGCTCGGAAGCAGAAGTGGGAGACCTCAAGTTTTTGGTTAATGAAGCATCAATAGCAGCAGCCACAGAGCTTCTTCAGGAAGGAGAACGGTGGTTCAAAAACAAAAGTATCAGTGATGAGGCATGGAGAACAATCCTCCGAAATCAAGGTATGGATATCACTGTTTTCAAAAGAGGAATTCCGGTGCATGCAATAAAAGATGAATGGGCCACTTTATTACTCATTGTTCAGAAATTTATCACATGTGAAGGCCGCTTTGGCTCTATGTACATGTATCATACTAGGATATTGATGAATTTCCTTGAAAACCAAACTCTCAATCTTCCTTATTTCCTATTCAATAGCTTGAAGAAAATGGGTGTGACTGTGCAAAAACACCTAGGAGATGTAGAGCCTCATTTATATCATCATGGGCTTATAAAAATTTTGATTGAAAAGGAGCTAAAAGAAAGAAAAGATACATGGGAACAATTCTTAGTAAGAAACTTCTTTGAAGAACCTCGGGAAATTCCTGAAGGTAATCCAATTAGAAGGAGTAGAAGAAAGAAAATGGATGTTGAAACCCAAGATGCTCCTACACAGGAAGTTCCCGCAGCTAGCACAGCAAAAAGAAGTAGAAGGAAAAGAACAGTAGATGAAATCCAAGATACTTCTACTATTACTATGAAGAAAAATGATAGGGAAGAGAGATTGGTAAAAAGGAAGAAGAAGGAAATCAAAATTAAAAAGTCAATAATATCAAAAGGGAAAGAAATTGTTGAGGCTGTCCATAAAATCTCTTCTTCTGAAAAAGAAGATCACCAAATTCTGTCTGAGAGATTAATTTTTCTTCAAAAACAGTCATCTCTATCTAAGAAGGCAAAAACAGGAAAACAAGAACAAAAGGGTAGTGTACCACAGCATGTGAGGAGAAGTAGCAGGCTTAAGGGAAAAATGAGAAAAACACAAATTAAAGGTCCTCATTTCATTGATTTGGGTGAAGAGACATCTGAACAGTCTCCAACCGACCATAGTCCATTTTAGTCAGTTAGTGAACCTGACTCCTTTCACTCCCAATCAGACAATGAGTGTACTCCATCTTATTCTCAGCAAAATATTGATGAAAGTTCTCCTCAGCCAAATTTTGAACATAATTCTCCCTTGCAGCATTTTGAGGACAGTCCAATGAAGAAGACACCGGAAGTAGACCCCAAACAGCAGGGGGTCTATGATTATATAGAATCCTTGGAGAAGGCAGCCACAGGTCCAAGCACCTCTTCTACTCAGCCTCATACATTGCAGGATGACTTGGTTCAGTCATTAAAACGGGAGATTTTTGAGCTTGAGCTTTTGAATCGGCATATCAAAAATGAAAATGAAACACTCAAAGAGCAAGGCAAACTGGACAAGATTATCCATGACAATACTATGTTACATTTGGGTATTTGGCAAAAGAAAAATAAGAAGCTAAAAAGGAAATGCCAAAAATTGAGCAGAGCACTTGTGAATATCAAATTCAGGTGCCTCATGAAGAAACCCATAATGATGGCAGTACCAAAGAAGAAGAGAAGGGGGTTAGATGTGCTGGCTGAAGTATCAAGGCACATGAATTGAGCAAAGAGTGTCAAAATTTTGGTTGCATGAGGACATGCAACACCTTCACAGTGGGGGTATGTTGAGTCCCGAATTTGCCTCTTTTCCATACACTTTTCCATATCTTTTTCACTCACCTAAACCTCCAAAATTGTCAATATCATGTGCAAAAAGGGTATCTAACATGGTTTTTAATTATGTTTGTGTGTTTTCTATTTGATTTAGATTTTGTTCATACAGCTGCGGAAACTTGTCACTTTCCGCAGCCACTACAACTTTCCGCAGCTATTTTGTGGAAATCAATGTTACAGGTGTCAACGAAGGAAACGAGCCACATGGGCAGGCTAGGAATGACAAGGACATGGTTCGTGTCCTATTGGTTCAAGTAAATTCGTCAAGGAAAGCCGCGGTCAAAGCCATCCACGTTGAAGTCAACTGTGGAGTTCTATGTCGGCTGGACTCTGTTTCGTGGCATAGAAACATCCATACGGCCGTTTCCAAGCTTACGGAGGTTAATTGACATCTGTGCAAAGTTCTGGAGTTGAATTTAAGCGCCCACCTTCCATAGATCAGTTTTCCAACATGGCCATACTCCTAAATCCGTGGCCTTAGTGGTCTACGTGCTGGCTGCTATCATAAACTTCAGGAGACAGTTACATTTTATTGCTTTATAAAGAGCGTTTGCATACGCACGTAGAGTTAGTGAATAGGAGTTGATAGTTGTTAGTTGATATATCTGTTAAGTTGATGTGTGTACTCTGTTATGTGGTGATTACGCTGCCTTGAGCCGTAATACCACCAGCCTGTAATGACTTTTTTTTTAATGTGAAGAACTCTGTTTCATAACTTAATTCGTGTTTGAAGATCATACCAGAGCTGCGTAGAGGGCCCCTGCTCAGCCGAGGTTCTGTGTATTAATGTATATATTTTTCATTTCATTTCTTTAAGTAATCATTGTATCATAACCCATTACATGTTCATATTTCATAGTTGTTTTATTTATGTTCATACATTTCTGTAATTTCCATTGCATTCCTGTCTTTTATGTTTTTATGATTGTTAAAATACTGATCAGTTTTCTTGTGCAGGTTGTAGGTAGACAGCCCGGGGCATTTTCATAGTATTTTTGCTAATGATATGAAACTGATATTATTCTGCTGCTAGTTTTCTTTCACAGTCTTTGTTTAACTTCAATTTTGTTTTGTGCACTTCAGTTTTGTTTATCTGATTCAGTAGTTAAAATTAGACATATTAAGCTACTCATAGTGTCTTCAGCTACCTCCGAAAGCCACAGCTGGACTGATGGTGAGGGGCTGCATGATGAGATGTGTAGTTTAGTATTAGTTTCCTTTTTGCAAAATTAGATATATTAAGCTGCTCATAGCGTCTTCAGTTTCCTCCGAAAGCCACAGCTGGACTGATGGTGAGGGGCTGCATGATGAAGTGTGTAGTTTAGTATTAGTTTCTTTTTCGCAAACTTAGATATATTGAATCATGTATGACATCTTCAATTGCCTCCGAAAGCCACAGCTGGACTGATGGCGAGGGATTGAATCATGTGTGTATGGTTTAGTATTAGTTTACTTTCTGCAAAATTAAATATCAGTTACACAAGTTGTTTATGATTACTTCCGCAAGTCATAGCTGGTCTAATGATGAAGGGTCAGAAAATGAATTGATGTAATCTGGTTTAGATTTCTTTCATTGCAATTTTGAATTTCCATAAGCATAGTTTGTTTTATGTTCAGTTGGCAGCAAGAATAGTTTAGTTTTCATATTCACTAGTTTCTTGTTTTGATTCATTAGATTAACAGCACTTTCCATTTCAGCAGTTTACTTTTTTTTGTCATTGTAATTTTAATTTGCTTTTGAAGTTTCGAGATTGGTAAATCATTATAGGGGATATCACTTCCTTGAACAATTATAACCAAGCTTGTTTCTCACTTTAGAATTTCCATTTTACCTTAGAAAGACCATAAA
>CM076575.1:101236180-101270192 GCA_034641835.2 Pinus albicaulis
AAAGTTCTCCTTCTAAGCAACTGTAGGCCTTCCAAACTTAAGACTACATAACTCACCTTTCTTGATAAGTGAGGTTGAACCTTGTAGCACAAATTTTCATATTTGTTAGCTACTTTTCTAGCCTTATACTAGCCCTCAGACCCTCCTGAGGTAGATTTGACAAAAAAATCGGTCTTGTTCACAGAGGTATTCAAGTGCCGAAACTTTCCTTTGATCCCACGTTCAGCCTTCTGCTCTTACTTTGCTTTGCTCTTGATTAATTCAGCCTTCAAAGAATTCACAAACAACCTCTTTTTCTTGACATGGAAACCCTTTTGAATTAAAACAACAGTGATATTCCAGCTGCCTATGACCTTGACCTTAGCTCTAATACCATGTTGATAAATTTATTATGGAAACAAGAATACAAACTTCTCTTATCTTGACAAATTACTTGTGATATTCATTTATCTTTTCTTTTTTATCATTATTATTATTATTATTATTATTATTATTATGTTTTTATCATAAAATAATTTCCAAATGCTAAAGATCACAAACAAGAAGAAGGAACCTGAGATATAGGCTCTAAGCCGGGTAAAACCCTCGAGGGAAAACCCAGGAAAAAATCTCTTCTTATAGAATCAATTCAAATAAGGCTTCTAGGACTCAAAACCAAAACAGGACATCCACCAAGAACAAAGCCAACAATAAAATAGGTCTTCTCCAAGAAAAAATAGACTCTCTAAGGACAGCGAAGCAAAATATCTTCAAATCAAGGCTAGGCTAGCATTTCGACCTCTGAAAAAATCTTTGCTACTTTTCCCACAATTCTCAAAATTGTAGAGTATCGAGAAACTCTAATTACTTCACACGTGTGAGCTTTAATATAAATAATTTCAGAGATAAAACATCGCTAGGGTTTCTTGCTCCTTTGTTATGGTTTTCCTTTCCTTTTAAGGCCTTCTCACATCATTTCCAATTACAGATCGAAATTGATATGTGTGTATGAAATGTGGTTGAAGTTCCTTATTTAAATAGCCTTTCTAAGAGGTTCAAATAACCCTCTCTAGGCCGACTTCATCATAGCTGGCCAAATTGGTCTTGGGAGTTCTCTAGACTATTCTAGAGACAAAATAATAATTATTTTCTTGATACAAGTGCCTAATAGGGTCTTTTGCAAATTTTGATTCTTTGACTTATGTATTTCGTAGCAACATTAATAAAATGCTTGACCTAATTGACAAAATACTTGGACATGAAATCCGTGCTTTTCAAAATAATCTTCTTTTTCATCTTTTGATACACATATGAGTCAAATGAAAATTATGAAGACCGAAACTAGTTACATTTTCCAACATCCTTAACATGATCTTGTGATTCTTGTTTGATTGCGTATAGTTGTATCATTACTTGTGATTAAAGTGTTGAAAATATCTAATTACATATTGTTCTCTAGTCAGTTCGATATGAAAATTCATTTTCTTTTTAAGGTAGCAAAAGGGAAGAAAGGAAGATGATATAAATATATCAAAGAAGATAAACTCATGATTTATATCATAAGATTAATGAAAGGAAACTATGGAAAAAATTAATCATAATGAAAATATTGTTGATACTTTTGAATTAAAAACAATATGAACTTGTATAGCTTCATTTTTGTACCTTCTTCTGTGCTTGAAGCATGCTTCTTGCTAAAAGAAAAAGTGCTTGTTATTGCATATTAGAAGTCCTGGGCTAAGAGAGTGCTCTAGTTGATGAATATAGCAAGTATAGAAAAAGAAAGACCAACATTAAATATATGGAAGAGCAACCATTTAAATATTGGATGCACCCCCTAAATGTTATTTGGATCAATGGTTACTTTGCCGCCATGTAGCATCAGTTGCAAGCAGATAAATCCCTTCCATGATTCAAATCAATGCTCGAGATTTAATTAGAATACCCTTTATTAGATATCCACATCCTACATGTTCAACGAGAAAAATAAGTTTGTATTTGTCTATTATTTCTTTACTATGCATATATTTTAGTTAGCATGGCCAACATGCACACTATTGACTTGATTACATCATGCAATCCAATGGAATTAAATCTGCACAAATAAAACAGATTTGGAAGACCTTGAACTTCCAACGGCCACATTTTTGTCATATGATTTACCTTCAGGGTCAACAACCACTCATTTCATTAGGACTGGAAAGTCCCATGTAGTGGGAAGGAAAGATGTGGGGTGCATAGTGTATGGTTGGCCCATGCTCTTCCATGATGGACTTGGACATTGGAGGTAGTTTACTATTTGCTGTAGACCTTGTTTGGATGTTTGAAAGACATTCTTCCTCGAAGTGTTGGATAAGTATGGAGTTTGGTGACTTCATTTTTTTGATGCATGAAGGGTGTTTGTGTTATTGGAGTAGAGTTGGGTATTTGACAATGAGACAAAACTCCCAAAATCACCATGAGCACATAAAATCCCTTGACAAGTTAACTCTTGGGTTGAGGGAGTGTATATGTAGGTGTGGGAGTCCTTAAGGTGGCACATTACCTTGGATATGCATTGTCCTTAAGGAGACACGTGACCTTGGAGATGCATTGGAGCTTAGGACCTTTAGAGGATTATTGGACCTTAGGGAGTAGTGCTCATTCCATGGAGGCCTTACTTGTTAATCACTCTCACCTTTGATTCTGACACATGTCACTTAGAGTAGAGTACTTCACATGGGTTGACCTACTTGTGTGTTTCAAGTCTTCTTGTAGTGGACTAGGTCCACTTGTTATTGTAAAGCCCCTTTACATCTCAAATAAATAGAGGAAGGAGTGGGTTGTTATTATAGTCAATCATGCACTTGTGAAAATTCCTTTTCATACTTGGGTTAGGGATGTAAGAGAAGTGCTACTCTCTCTCTCTCTCTCTCTCTCTCTCTCTCTCTCTCTCTCTCTCTCTCTCGCGTTCAATCTTCTTTGTACTTTATCTGTTTTTTCCTTAAGGCTCTAGGATTGCTTGGATAATTCACCCGAAAACATCATATATATCTATATATATATATATATATATATATATATATATCAATAATAAATTAAACCCACAAACACAATCACAACCCATCATATAATTCTCCATGCTTTCTAAAACCCTAGATAGGGAAAATCAAGAGAAAACCTAGCTCCACCAAAGATACTCCAACAATCTAAAATCACCATGAGAAAAACATCCATGTTAGAGTATCTTTGGTGGAGCCTCTATAAACCCTAAGTTATTTTGGAATTGTGTTATTTCAGATTTGACTTCCAGCTTACCACTGCCTTGCATACCTTATCACTACTATAAATTATGTTATTTCAAAGATTTGACTTCCAAATTTTCATAAATACAATTTCCTCAATAAGATAGTTGAACGCTTCCATATTCATGGTTAGATCATATTCCAAGAATATATACATTTGTTGTACCGATCAACAATTGTCTCACAAAGAAAAATCATGTCACAAGCGGCAATTGAACTTGGTTGGAGATGATATTAATTTATCCTCTCAAGTTCCTAAGGTAGACCAAACAACATGTGTATAATCATACTCAATCACTAGGGATATTTTATAATTTATCTCTTTATTGGACTCAAAATTTCTCAATTAGCAACAAACAATGATTGTTAAAATCCTTCGAGACAAACTTCCATTTATAATTTTATGACTATTTACAATTATCACGAGTCACTATTAGTGGATTGCTTGTCATTACAAGAACTATCATGATTTCATAAGCACATAATTACTATCCTCATGAATTTTGATTCCTCTCTTACTATATAAAGGTAAGGAAAATTATTGGGTTCCAACATGTCCGTAGTTTAGATTTTCATTATTTTTATAAAATTCTTTTGCCTTCCACATGAAGAAAAGGAGCAAAAATATGACATACATACTAAATTTGTTGGCACAATGCTTTCTGATATTACATTCAACTTGGAGTTTTATTTATCCATGATAGAATTGATTTTTTTCCCTAATCACACATCACAATATTATTATTTCTAAATTTAGGATATTATGTTACACATTTTCTTACATCTACGACACTCCAATTTTCCAATTTGGCATAGCTGAAGATTTTTTAACTCCCATATTACTTATGCATGCAACACTCTCATGAACACAGAAATACCACTTTATCTTTTATGCCTTATTTAATTACATGAATTGGACCAGTCATCAAATGGTTAACCTCAAAAAAGTGAATTGAATTAGAGCTAGATAAAAATCATGTCAAAAAATTGGTGTTCCAAAAATAAATAAATGATTCAAATTTAGGAAAAAAAATATGTATTAATGTGTATCCATATGAATCAAAGCCATTATACAAAAATATTTCCATTTAACTTGAGTTTTCCTGGGCACATATTTTGAGGTTTCCTAACATGAAATTCCTAAATAATATGTTGCTATGAAGCCTAGCATGCACCATATCATAATTAAAATATAAATCTTTGGCACCCTTAAACTTGGCAGTAGTATAAGAATCCAATATCATACTAAGAAAAATTGCGCTAAGATAGTTCACCATGCATTTACAACCACATTTTTTCTTAAGGGTGAAAGTGGTTATGTGTCTCATAACTTTGTTTGAAGGACAAATGTCCATATCATACAACAGAGGCAAGCTTGAAATGCTTGTTATATATATAGAATAATTGTTATGACATTGTTCACACACCAACACTAAAGATGCAACATATTGTGTCCATCCTTACATATGTTTGTGACTGCAAGCTAAACTATTTAAACAAATGCATGTATAAAACTTATATATCAGCAAAATAACCATCAATGTTTTTCTTCTAGCATTTTGGGTTGAATTCACAATAGTATGCTAAAAAGTGTGATTTCAATGTCTAGAAATTAGGATATATAAATGTGAGATATATACTCTACATCTTTGGTTATCTACTTTTCAAATCTGAGATTTTTTAGGCTACATCTTTGGGTTATCTAATTGTTTGAACTTTGAACTTTGAAGAAATTCTTGAATGGACTTCATAATTACTTGACATATGGTGGTAAGGAAATGGTACCATAAATTGTGTTATTTCAAATATCACCAAGGACTTGGTGCAGTGCCTCAACCTACCCATGACCCCTCACCCACCCCCCTACCAATTGGGATGGGTGCAAAACGAGGGCCCTCACCTTATAGTCTCACAACACTGTGTTGTGAACTTTGCCATTAGTCATTTATATGACACAATGGTATGTGATGTTTATTCATTGGACTGCATTGATCTCCTACTTATTCTCCCTTACGAACAACAACGTCATGCTATCTATAATGCTAAAATTCCAGATTTTCACAAAATACAATGTCTTGAATAAATACTTATCTGTATAGAATATATACTTATGTTTAGGATTATATAATCTGTGTTGGATTCGTTCCTTTATTTTTTACTACAATCTTGATGTTGACAAGCTTCAACTGAATTTTTTCATCAATTTCTCATAGAATATGCAAAAGGAAATGATTGTTAAAATGTGGCAAAAATTACGTTTCTCCTGATTTCCTTTTTTATTGTTCATGACAAGATAATCATGTTGCAAGAATGAGTTATCCTATATTTTTTTTCAATTTTGGATTTTATTTTCCTCCCCTTATTTTAAAAGGATGTAGATTTCATTTTCATATTGATGTTTTTTCCATGTATCTTATCGAGCCCCAAATGCTAGTCATGGAGCGGACCTTGAGAAGTAGTCATTGACACAAAATCTATCATAGGTTAACGTTACAATACCACTTCCACTTGGTACCAGGAAAATTTTAATGGTCTATGCATAAAGAAGAGTTATATAATGGCAGGGTTGAAAGGTAAACCTCATGTCTTAGCTGTAAGTCATATGTTTTATTTTGAGCTTTATTAGATCAATTATTTCACTAAACAAATATGCATGGCCATTATTTCTCAACCGATGTAAGTTACTTGACATGGTTGATATAACATTCAATTATATGCCACTTTTATTTTAATTCATAGATTATATTGATTGAAAGGATGTTTTTATTTTGATTGGTTTACTAGGAGCTTGATCTAAAAAGGTTTTGTAAATCCCACGTGGATGTTATTTTTTCAGTGTAAGCTCTTTGCACCAGTAAGGTCAGATGAGTCCTGGAACATAGGTATACATCAAGTTCATATTTGGCCTTTGTTACGATATCTGTTATTATTTATATCATTGATGGATGGTTATTTATTGATTTAAAATAGAGGATGAGAAGGTCCTATCAATTCCCTTGACAAAAAAAATCAAATGGGGAGGTGGAATTGTCTTTTAAAGGGTGAGGCAGAAATTTGATAAGGATCCAGAGACATGACATACAGTGGAAAATAAATTATGGTATCAGTGAGTCTTCCTCGCTTATCAGTTATAAATGTTAGACCACTACCCACATTTCAGTTACCTGTAATGGAAATAGTGACTAGCTTTAATATTTGTATGAATAACTAGTCTCGCCATTGTCCTTTTCTTTTCCTATGAATGATATTAATTTTTCAAACTCCAACTAGTTTGTTGTTGAACTAATTAAAGTTGTGATGACAAACATATAGTTTTAAAATATCTTTTCTAAATCTATATTCTTGAGCAAATTTGTCCTTTTACTTTATGTACCACAATTTCTACTGTGTGACATGTGCTATGATATAATTTCCTGGACAAATAGACATAATGTTATACAACGTAGTATTTTTTAAAGATGAATAAATAGGATTTCCAAATACAAATTTTATTAATTAAGAACATCATTTAGACTTCTTAGATAAGTTATAATTATATATTGGTAGGGAATTTTGTCTATGTTGATGTTGTGTTGTCTCTTTGGCTTTTGTTAGGTAAGAATGGTTAATAAGGAATGTTTTCTTGAGTAGCAAGCACATATCTTATTCTACTATTGACAGGTATCTCCATGGTTTTCAAGCATGGAAACAGAAACACAGATGTTTTGCTTGTTTAGTAAAAGATTGTCAAGAGTTTAATTTATGTATAATTTACAATCTATAAAGGTTTCAAGATATAATTTTTAAAATTCTAAGTCTTTAAAGGGTGCTAGCTCAATGGAAGAGAACCTGCTTTACAAGTAGGAGGTTGGTGGTTCAATTCCATCGTTCCCTGATATTCATAGGGAATGGCAACGATAATTTTTTTGGTGACGACTGCTCTTTTGACCATCACCAATGAGCTTACAGTGACATTTTTTAACCCTCACAAAAATATGAAATGGTGATGGTCAATGAATGCCACCATATATATGCATCAATAGTGATGACCATGAAATTTTCGTCACCATAAATCGTTGTTGTTGATATGAAATGGTGAGGGTCATTGTTTGTCATTATAGTCACTATTCGTGACTGATCTTGATGTCACCAATGAGCTTATCATGACAGTTTTTGACCCTCTCCAAATATGAAATGGTGACGGTCAATGAACGTTACCATATATATGCATCAATAGTGATGGCCATGAAAAATCAATCACCCAAAATTGTTGTTGTTCATATGAAATGGTGACAGTTAATATTCGTCACTGTAATCAATATTCGTGACGGACCTTTAATGTCACCACAACACATACTTTCGGCGATGCCACCTTTGGTGACATTCATGTTTTTGGTGGTGGAGGCTATTGTCTATCACCATTGCTCATATGAAATGGTGAAGGTCACTATTCGTCATTATAAACCATTATTGGTGACAGACCATGAATGTCACCACAACACCTTTACTTTCGGCGATACCACCTTTGGTGACGTTAATTTTTTGGTGACGAAGGTTCTTTTGACCCTCACCAATGAGCTTATGGTGACATTTTTCACCCCTCACCAATGTCGTTTTTTCTTGTCATGTTGGGTTCCTCTTGGTTACAAAAAAAAATGATAGGTTGATGGAGTTAAAATCTTGCGTAGTATACATTATTCATTTTGTTGTGATTTCAGAGGGAAATTGATGTAATATTTTGATATGAATTTCTTAGACTGTGTAGCAAAAATTTACATTCTTTTTAATATAGATGGCTATAATATTTTAGGGAATCTCACATAAGATAATGTAGGGAAATACATGAACATGTCTGCATTTTTGGAATTTTCACAATGTCAAAGAAATGTTGATGTGATCATCAACATTGACGTACAATTCTTAAATATAATTAGTAATATGAGGAGTTACATATAAAATATTACATGAAATAAAATTAAATTTTAGATGCTATAAACTGTATCTCGTTTCTTTCTTTTTTTAACATAATGCATGAGCTATAGCATTGGAAATGAACCTTAGTATCATAGAGGCCACTATTTCAACTCTAAACCTGTGTAACTACAACAACATGATTGATAGGATAATGATACAATGTGATGAAATTTTTGTACTAATGGAGTTCAAGCAACTTGCAAAATTTAAGCTTGTTTGTGTTGCAGACGAAAATACTATCAACATTCTAGATTCTACCATTAAGGAGATCAAAATATTTTATCATGCTATAGTATTAAGGAGGAATGTGATTTCCTAGCTTCACAATCATTTCTAGTAGTGACCACAAATATTGTCTAGTGAATGCACCTTTACAATATTCCAGTTTTCATATTTCTTCTCAAAAATGAATTTTCCTTGCTAGCCTCACTAATATATAAGGGGGGTGCTTAAGACACTTAATATTATGTAATTATTTTTCGAGTATTTTTTTTAAATTAACATGTATATATGCAATTGCAAGGACTGTCATCACTCAAATAACTTTTTAAAGGGTTCTAGATGAATGGAAGAGCACATTCCTTATAAGAAGAAGGGTAGCGAATCAATTCCACTATGTCCTTGATGAATTTTCAGTACAATTGATATAAGTACTTTATTTCTAAACTATGGTAATTACTTGTAAATATATATTATCTTTGTCAAGTAATTACACTTCATAAATTCAACTAATAATGATGAAAGAAAAATAAAGATCACAATGTGTGTGTAAGAGAGATATATGTGTAATAAGTGTGTGTAAAATGAAAGGTTATAAGTGTATTTTATACTCAAGATACCCAAGAGGCATGTATATTAAATTAAATCATGTCTCTTTGTAAATTAAATTCTAGTAAGTCTGCACATTCACATTTGTACTCATATTTTTTAATTATTGTTAAAGATGAAGTAAATAATAGTGGGCAGTAACTCTTGGTAATTACATTTATTTACACCTTGTTCTTATTTTGTATTTTATGAAAATACTTGTTTAATATATGGTGGGTAGTAACCGATAGTAAATATGCTATTTAAGTGAGTATGTGTTATTTTCAAGAATCTTAATTTTAGGTGTTTTTATTGATTTCCTTTCTTTTAATTTTTCTTTCTTCTAATTTACAGTTTAATTTTATTTTGTGTTTTTACATAGTATTATAAATACATCAAGGATTATGAATATTGACCATAACTACATTCTTCAATAGTCGTAGAACATGAATTATTTAGTTATACTGTAGTTTATTTTTAATTAAATAATTTTTATATTTATTTATTTCAATGGTGAGATGATATATTTTTCTTATTCATTGTTTTATATTTTGAGACAAAAGTGATATTTTATTTTCTTTAAATATTAAATTTTTATTGTATATAGAGAGTCAATACCTAATATTATATACATATTATCTCTATAAATACAATATTACTTTAATCCCAACTATTGCCTTTAGGGTGACAAAAAATGAAATTGCCTCCTAAGAGACAATAATTTTTGTGTTATATATCGTCTTTATAGAAAAAGAAATTTAAGACAATAATTTGAGACACTAGCTTAAACACAATATTTAGGACAAAACACATTTTTTTTTTTTTTTTTTTTTTTTTTTTTTTTCAAGTTAAGACAATTTACCCAAAATTTGTCTCAAATATTGTCTTAAAACCTCCTCTATGTTGTAGAGGGGGTTAAGGATTAATATGTAAGTTTGTATGTTAAGTATAAATAAGATATGGGGTTAATGTTTAATTTTGGTAAGACTTGGTATCTTAAGTACAAGTAAGATATGACATTAGGTTTAATATTTGCAAGATTTTGTACGTTACGAAGTAGGATTCGTCGATATTTTTAAATTTTAGATATTCTTTTTCTTTTACAATTCACTTATAATATATTATTATAGATATATACATTTTTCCATCAACCTATCCTATGATATTATTATGGATGACACTTCTAATGACTAGCACAACCACATTAATAAATGTGGTTGATAAACGTCGATAGGCATATATCAACCACATTTATAGATACACATCAATATACAATATTTTCCATATATTATATATGAACTTATACATTTATATGAACTTAAATATATATAATTTAAATGTATTGAAATTTTCGTTGTATAGTAAATATACATAACTATATATACAATAATGTGTACACTAATGTACTTAGTCCATTTACAATATTGTTATGCACATAAATGTATATTAACAATGTATATCAATGTACATTAATATACTTAACTATATATAAATTAATATGCATATTAATGTACTTAAGTACATATACAATATTTTTATATTTTTATGCACACCAATATATAATAATTAAAAGACATCAATGTGTAGTAATGTTTACACATGAAAACAACAATTACAAGGTACATTAAACCCCTACAACAAACACAATAAATTTATGAATGTCATTGATATAGGGTTTTAAAGCAGGGTTTTTAAAGTAGGATATTATCAAAATATAATACTACTAATGTTGTCGAAATATAATACTACAATTATTACTAATACAAAAAAATTAACTAAAATGACTAGTTGTACAACCCATACAATTTGTAAACTCAAGGAATTAATATTATAAAACCTAACTATATAAACCCTTGGATAAATATTATAAACCAAAATAAATAATAAACCCAAAGGATTATAAAATGAAGCTAATAATACTAAACCCAAAGGATAAATATTATAATCCAAAGACATAAATATTAAAACCCATAAATAAACATGTTTGACCAAAGTTCACCACAGTAGATTTTTAACTACAAAACCATTTTTACAACGCACAGTTGGGTTATGGTCGAATATGGTTGTTTACCTTTGGGAGAAGCTTTGTCACAATGCGACATGCGACAATGGTTGACCGTGGTTGATTTTACTATTGAGACAATATTTTTCATTAAGAGACAATCCTTCTCACAATAAAAAAAAGTTGGGTTTATAATCCTTTGGAATTTTAATACTAAAAACATAGGGAATTATAAACCCAAGGGATTATAATCAAAAGTGAAATATAAACCCAGGGGGTTGATGAAAACCTCGTGTCTTTAAAATGTCAATCCATTTTAATTTTATACACACAAATGTATATTAATCAATTTCCTAATGATGGATCCCCTTTGGGATTTGAAACGTCAAAAAGATTCATCTAATACTATGGAAAATCCAGACCATCTTTCTCTAAAAGAGAACCAAAGAAATTTAAAATATAACAAACATTATCTAGCATTATAAACCCAAGGGAGAAGGGGTTTACAACATTATAAACACAAGTGAATAATAATAAACCCAAGGGACAAATATTATAAAGCCATGGTATATAAACCCCAGGATAAATACTATAAACCCTTAAATGAACATCTAAACCCTTAGATATTTGCACAATCCTTCACAGAATAACAAATGTTGTCTTTATAATAGCTTGGGGTTAATAAACCCAAGACATTATTATTAATAAATACTATTATTATTATTATTATTATTATTAAAATTAAATATAATACTACTATTAGGGTTAATAAATATTATAAACCCAAATGAATAATTGTACAACCCATACAATTTGTAAACACAAGCAATTAATATTATAAAACCAAGCTATATAAAACTTATTACTGAAAGATAATACTACCAATTTTTTTAGTAAAAATTATAAACCCAAATCATTAATTGTACAACCCATACAATTTTTAATCCTAAGGAATTAATATTATAAAACCAACCTATATAAACCCTTGGATAAATATTATAAACCTAAAGAAATAATAAACCCAAGGGATTAAAAACAGAAGAGAATAAAACTAAACCCAATGGATAAATATTATAAACCCAAGACATAAATATTAAAACCCTTACAAAAACATGTTCAACCAGAGTTCACCACGATGTTAAGTCCCTATATTAATAGTGTAGTCCCTTATTATGTTAGTGTAGCCCCCCTTATTGTTATTTTTGTACCCCTGTAACCCCCATATTGTTATTATTGTGCCCTTAAATTATTATTGTTAGGTCGGCTAGGATTACATTGTGGCCCACTAGGATTACATTATGGCCCCATGGACTCCTATATATAGAAAGGAGGTTTTGTGAATTGTATCATCCAAGAATTGTTCATTCATGTAATGTAATTGGAGGTTGCCCCCTCGAAGTGGCTTATTTCTAAGGTGTTGATATCTCATTTCTTCTATTTTTGGGGTTGGTTTCACAACACGATATATTTGAGACTAGATAAGGCTTTTTACATTAATGCACAACTCGGATATGGTCGACTATGGTGGTCGATTATGGTTGAATACCTTTGGTAGAACCATTGTCATAATGTGACATGTAGAACCTTTGTTGAATACCTTTGAAGAGGGGGGCATGTTAAGTCCATATATTAATAGTGTAGTCCTTATTGTTATGTTAGTGTAGACCCCCTTATTGTTATTGTTGTTCCCTTGTAACCCCCATATTGTTATTATTGTTCCCTTACATTATTATTGTTAGGTCGGCTAGGATTACATTGTGGCCCCACTAGGATTACATTGTGGCCCCATGGACAGCTACATATAGAAAGGAGGTTTTTTCATTTGTATCATCCAAGAATTTTTCATTCATGTAATGTATTGTAGGTTTCCCCCTCGAAGTGGCTTATTTCTAAGGCGTTGATATCTCTTTTCTTCGATTTTTGGAGCTAGTTTCACAACACATGATATATTTCAAACTACATAAGGATTTTTATAATGCACGACTCGGATATGGTCAACTAAGGTTGAATACCTTTTGTAGAACCATTGTCATAATGTGACATGTAGAACCTTTTTTGAATGCCTTTGAAGGAGAGGGGCATGTTAAGTCCATATATTAATAGTGTAGTCCCTGTAGCCGCTACAACAGCACCCAAAATTTTGGGTATATTTAAAATTTCGAGTTCCCCCTCTGCTCGCTTAGGCGTTAAAGTCTTTCACCTGACTTGCAGTCAGTGACGTCCCACCGACCTATCCCCAACCCCTCATGGGATTTCTTGCCATCATGATCAGATGTTGTTGCTGCAATCACACCATATGTGGGAGGGGTCATCCAACATATGCTCGAACACTCTTACCGCTGTCGCACCATGTGTTACGAGATTGCCTTGCATACATTTGAATGGAAACCTTTTGTGTATTGACAATTAAAGGCCCTCTCGCCATGGGTCATTAAGCATGTTGGGTGAATACGGATTTTAAGCTCGCTAGTCTCATATGTTTTATCTAGGAACACCATTATCAAAGAGTAAACTAATTAATGTTATAATGTTTCATACAGGCCAATCCCACGGATGTTACACCCGAAATGTCATCACCACACCGATGAGAAGGATCAGAGTAGTGCAAGCTAAAACATGAGAAGCGAAGGACATCTATCGCATATGCGCAGGAAATAAGACCATGCCAGTCAAGGGAACTTTCGGTCACAATGGGCCTTGGGAAAACATTGCAGGCTATAAGTTTGCTGGCTTACTTGAAAGATCAACCGAAATTCCCATGGCCCTTTTTGTGTTGGGTCCATTAAAGTTGCGACTTTGACTTAAGAGTACTGGCTCCATTGGTCCCACTTCAGAAGGAAATTTATGTATCTGTATTGCATCAAGAGTTTCCCAGCTTCAAACAAGTGGTTCAGGAACTCAACATCAATATTTACAAAATATTGTGGTGCAACTGCGAAAGACATGTAACCATTCTTATCTTTTTCAATGGTGTGGAGCCAGAGCCATTTGAAGGAGGCGATAGGCATTCCCCAGGATTACTTAGAGCTGCGAAGGTATTCTCATGGGCTTCTTGTTAGATCAGTAAGAGCAGAAGAGTGTTTTGCAACTGTGCAAAGATTTGGTGGTGAAGCATCAGCACTTCCAGAGTCAAGTGACATCAGAAAGGCCAATGCACTGGAATCCACAAGTGGACAAGCAAGCATTAGAGCATGCTCATCGCGTTGGCCAGCTGCATCATGTTTTGGCAATAAGTATTAAACACAGTTGAGGGGGTGATTATGCAAAGGTCCCACAAAAAATTGCATCTTAGTCACAATATTATTGGCCATGATGATGTCGACCCAGAAGCACATAGATCAGACAGTATAGCAGGTGGTAACTAGAGGTCCATAATAATTTATGGCCTGCACAAATATGACCCATCATGACAACACAGAAGGAAAATCTTGGTTATAAGTCTTTAGCTATCCAAGGTACATCTGAGAGTCTGAGTGTTGTACCAAAGTCAGATAATGGCGAAGTACATTTCATCTTTGAAGGTTGTACAAATTCTATAAAAGGCCATTCTTCGGAACTGACCTAATTTTGAGTTGTGTTGACAACTCTGGCAAATTGGGGAAGGGAAGCAATGTTTGTTAGGCCTTGAGCTACATGGTGGGCGCAAATATGTGGATTAAGGTTATGGTTTTAAATATGATGTGATTAAACCAAGGGAAATAAATCATATGGTTCAAAACCATAGGATATCGTGGAGCAAAACTAAGTGATAACATTATAAAGGGCGCACATTCAATGGACCAAGGTGATGTTGTATATTTAATGCCAAAGCGCGAATGTATATGATTTCAAAACCATATAAGACCGCCAAGAAAATAGCTAGCACCAAATAATTTTATGCTGAAGTTTTAATTAATGACACAGATATATAAGGTGGTCGAATTTAAACGCGGATCAGAACTACACGAAAACACATTACAAGTGAGTTTAAATATTTCTTGGCGGGTTTTCAACTTATGGTGAAATGTTGGAGCGGACATATACATGCAACGGTCAAAACTTACGTTCAACACCTGGTCATGAAAAACCTACAGTGGCAGCCAGCATGGTATAATAACCCTGGTTTGATAATAGTCAGAGTTGTGCGATATGCATGGTCGTAAACCATGTTGAACCAGAACACGTGGATCCATGGCAATTTTGTGGCATGGGCCACTTAATTTCGTGGCCATATAACCATAATATTACTGGAACATGAAACGGATCATTGTAACTATTCTGCATTGGGAATGTATAACAGTTATAGCACATAACAGTCAAACGAAACGCAGAGTTTTAAAATCACGCCATAGTAATCTTCCACGCATCCACGGTGAGCTGGATAGAAAGAGTCCATATTCTTCATGCCGCGTTACATGGACGCAGGTTTCCCATGCATGAACGTTAATTACGCTGCTACACCCAAAATGGAGGTTTCTGATCGAAAAGGGCACTGATACACAACTTTTCAGGGATCGTGCGCTCTGCATTAGAAATAAAGCCCGACATGCAAGGGTCTGACGCTTTTCTGAGCTGCTCAAGTCGGGCACGCCATAGTAACGTTCGGCATGGTCGATTTTCAGTGCAGGAAAAAGATCGAATCCCTTTGATGCTGGTTGTGTTAGCACAACAAACAAAACTTCTGAGTTAATTTTTTCCCTCTGCTCTGAGCTCAATCTACACGCCTCCTAAATTCAAAATATTTCGACTAGTGATTCCGATACGTCGATGAAGACGGTCACCTGCTGTAGGCCAGAGTCATTTGCATTGGAACGTAATAAACATTCTGGTAGTCGACCATCATGGGAGGTGAAATAAGGTTCAGTACAATGCGTTGGCACAATTCCCTCTCCAACAGATCGCGCTCCTTACTGGCCACCGAAGGATTGCATATCATGAAGCATGGGAGAATAGCGCATGGCGAAGATGTCTGCGTATAAAAGGTTATAATGCTAGAAGACGATGGAGTCGATAGTAGCTGTGTAGTAATGCACGCATGAAGACTCCTGCATAACACATCTACGAATTGCAGATTTACTAGCCGTGAGGCCTCACCTTTCTAAAATTTCGCTAGTATAGTTGTCTACCTTATTACTGGCGTCAACAATGACCCTTACCCAAGTCGCTAAGTTGCAGCGAATGCATCCAAGGAAGATTATGCCCAGTGCGACTTGTTAGCTATGTGACTGCAATCCAAGTCGCGAAGTCGCAATAGTTATCACCAGCCAGGAGGTGCGACCTTATTCAGAGTGTGACTATGCGACCTCTATGAGGTCACAAGGTCGCAAAATGTGCGTCCTCTAAAGGCTGCGACCCATGAGGTTTTCCGACTATGCGACCCCGCTTCAAAATGGCGTCTTCTCTCAGAGGCATTCCTCACACCCAGGGATTTAGACCAAGTTTAGATAATTACTTGAACGATTTGAAAACTACCCTCGAGATGCACCTTCCAAGGTATAAATTGTTTCAGCACCTTCATATAACTACGTTACAGGGTGTTTGGCAGCAAACCTAGCATCTCTACATATGAAGAACAATGCATATTTAACACCTCATTGTGAAAGAAATAAGTTTAAACCGGTGAATTGATGCCCATATGATGAAGGCAAGGGATGACGACAATTAGCTATGGCGAGGCCTATCGCAGCCTCGAAATACTTTGAGGGGGTCGTGCATCACAGCCTATCTCAGCACATAGCAGTGCATGGGAGCTCCCCTGGCTTTGGTAGTCTCCATTGAAAAAATGTTAAAGACTAGCTATACGTGCCTATTGAAGGAAGGATATCGGCTGGAACTTCAAGCGTTCTTTCGCGATAGTGGAGGAATAAATAGTAGATATGCACGATCGTTCATATATTGCCTTCAGTACAGGACTATACAGGGGTCCAAGCTAATCGTTAAAACCCCTTGATGTTGTCTTTCAATATACTCCTTATGCACTTGCGTTTTATTTTATTTTATTGTATCTTCATTTTTTCTTCAACATGCATAAACATATTTATGTGGGCGAGGCTAATGGCTAATCTAATATGCTTACACGCAGGTAACATGAGGAGATTATGATTATAACCTAGACAAGGAAGTTTGTCTCTTACCTAGAAAATGCTCAACAGGAGAAATGTAGAAGAGAAAAAACCCCAGGTCGCAGATTTCTTCAGGTCGCCAGGTCGCGGAGTCGTGTTCCATGCCAAATGCTCGACTATGCGACCCAATGACCCAGCGACTGGGTTGCAGGTCGCAAATTTATGAAACTCGCAGGTCTCATGTCTGCTGGAGGTCGTAGGTCGCGGATGGTTCGAGGTCGCAGGTCGCATATTTGTCGAGGTCACAGGTCGCATATTGCACCAGGTCGCAAGTCGCAGAGGTCGCAAGGTCGCTAAGTCGCATCCCTTGGTAAAAGCCCGACGGCGCGACCCAGCGACTAGGTTGCAAGGTCACAGAACCTAGCCAGGTCGCAGGTCACAACAACGGCTCAGGTCGCAGGTCGCAGAAAAGACTGGGTCGCAAGGAAACCCAACGATCAGGAAGATGAAAAGTCAAGGAAGCCAAAGGGGCAGGTTTTGTATTATAAATACTCCTTCGGGAGCTTGTAAAAGGATCTTTTGTTTGGGACTCGAGCCGAGTACATTGTATTACTAGTAGATTATACATTTAATGATGAATACAAGCATTTTGTAAAATCCCTTTGTGGTTCTGGTGTTGTTTTATGTATGAGCGCTATTGAGTATTATGTTTTCAGTTTCTGAACGTCTTTAGATTAAGGGAAATGTATCTTTAATTCACATCACAGTTACATAATAGTTTGCTGAGTATGTTAATGGTGGTTGAGTTCATTTCACTTTCTTAACGAACGCTGATGACTTTGTTTATTAGCATTTGTGTTACCATTTAAAACTTTTAGGAAGTGAAGGTTGTTCCTGCCATGAGGAATTGTTTCTTCGTGGTCAGAACATCTTACAAGCGTGAACCTAATGAAGTGTTGTTAACAACAATTCCTTCGGTCTTCATGCTTTATTATTTTCTCTTGCTACTCATAGTGTTGCATGTACATTTAATGCATCAATCATATGTCTTGTATAAGTTGATTAGGTGTGTATCCACTGTTTTATAGAGTTTAAGCGAGACCCAAAGCAAAGGAAAAATCAGTGGTAGCCGGACCCACACCTCGGACGGGATCCCTAGTCCAAATGGTTCAAGGTCTAATTGGGACCTTTTACCAGGGAGATCCCCTGCTGTTGGCCGGACAGATTTTCCCGTCAAAAAGGTGCAAGGTTCATAACATTTGGTATTAGATTTCACGATTCCAGGGTTTTGCTACTTCAAACAAGCCATCGTGGCATTTTTTCTATAACTTTTTTTAGGAGGTTTCAAATGGTGAATTTCATAGAAAATTGAGGATAAATATCAAGTAACATCTTATTCAAAATTAATATTGGTTTGATATATTTTGGGAGTATGTTGTAAGGAAGTTAGGGTTCCTTAATGCTCTTGAAATCAACTTCAAACAAGTTAGCTTGGAATCTTCCCTATAACTTCTTTTCTAGGAGTTTTCAGAAAGTGAAACTTGGACCATATTGAGGAGAAATATCGATGAACATTTGGCTCAAATTTCAATTTTTTTTTCTTTATAATTTAAGATATATGCTATAAGGAATTTAAGGTTCTTGAGTGGTCCTAAAATCAGTTTCAAATACGTCAATTTGGAATTTTCACAGTAATATTTTTTTGGGAGATTTTTGACAATGAAAATAGGACCATATTAAGGAGATATCCTAGGGAACATCTATTTCAAATTTCATTATTTTGTTTGTTATACTTACAAATTTATACCCTATGGAAGTTAGGTTTTGTGACCAATCCTTAAATAAATTTTAAATAGGTCAGCTTGGTATTTTTTCTATACCTTCTTTTCTCAACACTATTGAAAGAGCAACAACTACATGCAAATCCTTCCAAGTGTGCCTTTGAGGTTCAAGAAGTGGAATATTTGGATCATATTGTATGAAATGAGGATTTCGAGGTGGATCCTAAAAAATCAAATCTACGAGGGAATGACCAATCCCCAATAGCTTGAAGAAACTCAAAGTATTCGTAGGACTGACATGATATTACCACAAGTTTGTCAAGAATTATGTTGAAATAACAATACCTATTAAAAAATTATTGAAGAAGAAATCATTTTCTTGGAGTAAAGAAGCAATCAAATATTTTTTAAAACTTGAAAAATTTACGTGTACAACTCCCATCTTGGTGACACCTGACTTCACAAAAACCTTCATTGTGAACTGTGATGCCTTGGGCCATGCCATTGGTGCAATTTTGATGTAAGAAGGAATTCCTTGATTCAAAATTAAACGTGAATGAAACATAATACAGATATAACCATAAATACAGATATAGAGTAGAAATAACACATTATTTCATTAATATCAAAGAACTGAAATATGCTTACATACAGAAAGGAAATAAACTAGCTCGGGCGATGGTAGCTTATCTCTGAGAAGAGATGTGGTAGATACATGCCTCTGAACTATGTTACAATGAGGCTCATTGGCATTTTTATCATTGAGAAACAATTAGAAACCTTAAACATCAAAAAACATAACCCTAGGAGATGAAGTGCCAAAACCTTATGGGCCCCGTTGGGGTAAGTTGGAACGTCAACATCCCGGGGTTGAAAATTTGGCATACGATCTCTGTTTTTCTATCATAATACCTCGTTTCAAAGATCTCAAAGAGGAGGGAAAAATGAAATTATTTAATTAATTTAAAACTTTTGCTGTCTCTCCCTTTTCCCAAAAAAACGTATTTTAGTCCCTCAAAACGACTTCGAAAGTTTAGGACTCGAAAAACTGCCAAAAATAGTAAGTTGTGCTACAATTAAGGAAACTGAAAAGAAATAATGGTGGGGGTCCAAGTGGAATAGGAGGGTGGCCACCAATATCCACATGGATCATTCCTCACCCTTTAGGAAGCAATGGTCCCCATTGCGTTGAATGCCTCCATAAAATGGGGAAAGTTTTGTTGAACTTGGTCCTTGGTGAGCCACTTGCCTTGGTATAGGAGTTGGCCAACTTTGATAGCTAAGATACAATTGGATATTTTGTTGGCAAGTGTTCTATATCTGTGTGTCCATGATTTGATCAGTTGTGGCATGTTTCATGCAGTCTTGGTTTAGCTATGTTGGTGTGAGTTGTTCTGCAATGTCTGGTGTGTCTAGTAATGGTGGAAAGTATGGTCAAAGGTTGTCCACATTGAACACAGGGTGCAGACCAAGGAATGGGGGAAAGTTGAGCTCAAAATAATTGTCTCCCACATCCTTAGTGATGGTGTAAGGCCCATATCGGAGTGGGATAAGCTTGCGATGGGCCCCAATGAGATGCTCCTTCTGCAAATGTAACCAAACTTCTTCGCCCACCTGGAACTTGTGTGGCACCCAATGTTGATCATAACATTGTTTTTAATTAGCATTAGCTATGTCCAATATGTCATTCGCCTGCTGGTGGATGTGTTGATGCACTCAATGAAGTTGTTATCCTTGTCAGCTTCAAAATGGACATGAGCAGAATCTACAAAAGTAGATGCAAATGGTATGGCCACATCAATGGTACATGGTGGTTGGAATCCCAACCCCACCAGAAAGGGGTTGTGGCCAATTGAGTTATGGAGAGCTCTTTTGTAGTTGTGCTGGACATAGTAGAGGCTTTCATCCCACTTGTTTGGATTCTTCGAGTTGTACATGCATAGAATGTGTACGGTCATCCTGTTGACAACCTATGTTTGGACATCATTTTGGGGGTGGAAATTCGTGGACTTAGTGAGCTTGGTATCTAGCATCGACTAGAGACTTGATCAAAATGTACTTAGGAACTTGTTGTCCCAATCTAAGATAATGAACTTTGGGATCCCAAAATGTACCCACACTCGTTCAAATAAGAGCTTAGCAGTGGCTTATGTTGTGATACTCTTCTTGTAGGACGCCAGAATGACAATCTTAGAGAATCTGTTGACGACCATGAAAACATAGTCGTTACCATGCTTACTAGAAGAAAGGTCTGACATGTAATCCATGGAGATGTATTCCCAAGGTCGACTAGGAGTAGGCAGAGGATTATATAGGCCTTTATTCTTGATGGTCAGTTTGGCAATGGCACATGCAGTACAGGATCTGATGTACTTCCCAACATCATGTCAAAGGTCCGGCTAATAAAAATACTTCTACAGTACTACCACTATTTTCTCTACCACGAAATGTGTAGTGACCCGATTATAGTACACTTCCAAAATCATCTTGGCATGCTTGCTTAAAGGAACACAGAGGTGTCCCAGGTGGCATCAGAGTGCGTCTCGGAGGTGATAATTTGGAACTTTCTTGCCTTATAGAAGCGTCTGGAATGTTTTGTCGAATTTAGGATCACTCTTGTAAAGAGTTGGCCACCCCGAAGTCTCGTGCCCGCAAGAGTCGAGCATAGTGGTCAGTGCCATGACCGACAGTTGGTTGAGGTAGTCTCCAACATTGGTGGCGCTTCCCTTCTTGTACTTAATGTTCAAATGGAACTATTTCAAGTATGTGGACCATTTCTGATGATGATCGTTCTGCAAATTCCCTTGTGTTTTTATGAACTGTAGGGGTTAGTGGTATGTGCGGATGATTGTTTCCTTCCCCATAATGTAATTTTTCCATTTCTGGTAGGCCTGCACAATGGAATATACCTATTTGTCATAGGTGGGATACTTTCGGATTGTGTCTAAAAGTATCTCACTATGACATGCCACTGAATGCCCCTGTTGAGTAAGAATTGCACCAATTGCATAGTCGGAGGCATCTCAATCTCAAATGGTTGTTGCAGGTCTAGTAATGTGAGAACTGGTGTAGAGTAGAGGTGATGCTTCAGCTCGAAAAATGCCTTCTATTGGGATTCATACTAGAAGAAATTTACTTTCGCTCCTCCCTTGGTGACTTGACTCAAAGGCCAAGCGATATGACATAATACCAACACGAACCTATGGTAGAAGTTGGAAAGACCCAGAAAGTTGCAGAGCTATGTTAGAGTGGTTGGGGTTGGCCAATCTTGAATGAATTTTATCTTGGTTGAGTTGATATGCACACCCCACTCATCAATTATGTACCCTAGATATTGAACCTGGGTCATACCAAAAGTGTATTTATCCAAATTGGCACACAAATTGTGTTTCCGCGGGGTTTGGAGGACCTATCTAATATGGTGGAGGTGCTCTTCCCAACTATGGATGAATTTTAGGATGTCATCCAAATAAACCACCACGAATTAGTTGGTAAAGGGTTGTGAGATATCGTCCATCAACCTCATGAAGGTTGTGGAGGTATTCGTCAACCCGAAAGGCATGACTAGCCATTCGAAAAGGCCCTCCATGGATTTCAAGATAGTATTCCACACATCATAAGGTTGGATTGGTACCTGGTGATAACCAAAATTCAAGTCAATCTTGCTGAAATATTTATCCCCCTTGATCTGTTCCATAATGTCATCGATATGTGGGATTGGATACCTGTTCCAAACGTTGATCTTGTTCAACACCCGATAGTCAATACAGAGTCTCAAGGTAACGTCGTTATTTTGTACTAACATGATCAGGCTCCCACAGGGTGATGAATTTGGCCTGATGTGCTCTTTCTGGAGCATCTCCTTAATCTGCCTCTTGATTTCAACATTCTCCATAACAGAGCATTGATAGATCGGTCCATTGGGTAGCGGTGCGCCCGAGGTTAGATCAATGGAGTGCTTGACCTGACAGTGTAGAGGCACCCCTGTCATAGGTGGGATACTTTCAGACCGTGTCTGAAAGTGTGTCACTATGATATGCCATTGGATTCCCTTGTTGAGTAAGAACTGCACCAATCACATAGTCGAAGGCATCTGTCTCAATCTCAAATGGTTATTGCGGGACTAGTAATGTGAGCACTACTGCAGAGCAGAGGCAATGATTCAACTCAACAAAGGTCTTCAATTTGGATTTATACCAAAATAATTTTTATTTTTCTCCTCCCATGGTGACTTGACTCAAAGTGCCAAGCGATATGAGAGAATCCCAACACAAACCTTTGGTAGAAGTTGGAAAGACCTAGAAAGTTGTGGAGCTGTGTTAGAGTGGTTGGGGTTGGCCAATCCCAGATGACTTGTATCTTGGCTGGGTCCACATCCACACCTCACTCATCAATGATATACCCCGGATATTGAACCTGGGTCATACTAAAAGTGCATTTCTCCAAATTTTCCCACAACTTGTGTTGTCGCAGGGTTTAAAGGACCTGCCGAATATGGTGGAGGTGCTCTTCCCAACTCTAGATGAAGATTAGGATGTCATAAAAATACACCCCCCATGAATGAGTTGGTGACAATTTGTAAGATATCATCCATCAACCTCATGAAGGTTGTGGGGGCGTTCATCAACTCAAAATCCATGACCATTCATTCGAAAAGGCTGTCCTTGCCTTTGAAGGAAATCTTCCACACATCATAGGCTTCGATTGGTACCTGGTGATAGTCAGACTTCAAGTAAATATTGATTAAATATTTGGCCCCCTTGAGCTGGTCCAGAAGGTCATCAATCCGTGGGATTGGATACCTATTCTAGACAGTGATCTTGTTCAATTCTCGATAGTCAATACATATTCTCCAAGTGTCATCCTTCCTCTGTACTAACACGATCGGGCTCCCACAAGGTGATGAACTAGTCCCTATGTGCCCTTTTTGAAATAGCTCTTGAATATGCCTCTTGATTTAATCATTCTTTATAACAGAGCACCAATATATTGGTCCATTGGGTAGCGGCGCACCCAGGGTCATATCAAGGACTGCTTGACCTGACCATGTAGAGTTACCTCTGCGGGTGAGGTGAAGATGTCCTTGTACTCCTCCATGACCTTGTCCATCTGCTACTGCCATGCGGGGGAGCCATGTCTGGAGGTCTAGGCCACAATATTCTTCTTTCCTTTAGGTTGAATCATAAGAAAAACAAATTTCCCAATCTGGGAAATTATCTTACTACATTGCTTTGTAGTGACCAAAGAGATGGCGGTAGGCGGTGCCACCTCTAGCATCTTGTACAACTTATTGCCCAAAGTAATAATAATAGTGTGAGGCCTATACTCATACACAACGTGTCGCTTCCAGAAGTATGGTTAGCCTAATAATACATCACAAACTTCAAGAGTAGCAACATCACACAATATCTCATCTATAAAGGGCTTGATGTTGTAGTTAAGGTAGCATTGTTGGATGACATGGAGATCTCATCCATGGTGAAGCCACCCGATGGTGTACAGTTGTAGGTGTGTTTTGTTCAGTAGGCCCAACCACTTCATGACCTCTGCTCAAATGAGGTTCTTTTGGCTCTCGTTGTCGACAATGAACTACAACGGAGAACCCTTCACCAACATCAGGAAATGGAAGAGGCACTCCCCCTTCTCTGGATATTCAGGCTCATCCTCCTGGACCTTGGTGGTGGCAATGGTGGCATTGTGATCTGCATCAATAATATTCCTCCCTTTATCATTCCCCTTGTCGTGTTTTGACTCAGAGTCAAAACATGCATCTGATTCAAAATCCTTTAGCTTGGCCACTAGTGACTGGTTGGCCCGAAATTCACTTGTGTTGTGAGTGGGGCTCTTATGAACTCACAACACTTTCTTGTGTCCTTCTTTGCCTTCATGGCATTTTTATTTTCTTGCGGCTTCAAAAGGTTGTCCTGGGTCACCCCTCCTTGGCTTTGTCCTTTGTTTTGCAGTTTGGGGGTGCCTTTCCCTTGCTTCGAATTCGTAGATCCAAAGTCTTGCTTCTTTTGTTTAAATTTTTGCTTGATCTTGAAATCATATCGTTATGTTGTACCAAGCGAGATATGTTGAGGAACTCCATTTCCTCCTAAATGTATATCTGCAAACAAATTCGGTACTTGAGCACCAAATGTTTCTCTAAATCTTTGATACCCAACATTATATGCATGGTATGGAACATATTCGTTAGGTCATGCACATCTTGATCCCTTTGTTTTCACAGCGTAATCCATTCTATGTACTTGTCCTCATAGCTCCCCATGGGGTGATATTGTTCCTTGATTGCATCTCGGAAAGAATTCCAATTAGGTGCGACTGAAAATAGTAACGATTCTCCCTCATCCCTTTGTTTACATAGGGTTTATCACCAGTCCTTGACATGGGGGGCGGCTTTGAGGAGCACAAAAGTAATATTCTCCCTATTGGAAAAATGATGAACTGGAAAATATCCTTCCAACAAATTTAACTATCTATCTATGGTTTCTGCATCTATCTGGACTTCAAATGTGGGAATTTCAAAGTTGACTTGTACCTTAAAGGGAGTGGTGCCTCTAGAGTGATTGTCGGAGGAAGATGCGTCGCCTGTCGGAATCCACTGAAAGATATGGGAAATTTTGTCCATCATCTCATTCCTATTTCTCTTGAGGGCTTCTTTGAGTTTAAAGGATCTCCTACTCCCTCATCATTCTTTTCTTCCGCCATGGGAGGCCGTCTGGGTTTGTGAGGCTATTCTTGCAAAGGTTCAAATAGTTCGAGCCCTAACTCCTTATACCCTGACCTCATTAGGGATATGTAAAGAAAAAAAGAGAGCAGACTGATCTGATACCATTGATCCAAACTTAAATAGGAATGCAATAGAATAGAGATATAACGATAAATACATAGATGGAGCATAAATAACACTTCAATTCATTAATATCAAAGAACTGAAATATGCTTACGTACAAAATGGAAATAAACTAGATTAGGCGATGGTAGCTTATCTCTTAGAAGAGATGTGGCGGAAACATGTCTCTAAACTATGTTACAATGAGGTTTAGTGGCCCTTTTATCTTTGAGAAATAATGAGAAATTCTAAACATCCAAAAACCTAACCCTAGGAGATGTATCACCAAAATCTTGTTGGCCTCGTTGGGGTAAGTCAGAACTTCAACTTCCTGGGGTCGTAACTTTGGCATACGATCTCCGTTTGGCTATCATAATACATCATTTTGAATATCTTTAAGAGGAGGCTGAGAAATTTTTTCATCTCTCTGTATTCCCTAAAAACGTCTTTTAGTCCCTCAAAACAACTTGGGAATTTTAGGACCCGAAAAACTACCAAAAATATTAAGTTGTGCTACAATTAAGGAAACTGAAGAGAAACAATGATGGGGGTCCAAGTGGAATAGGTGGGTGGCCACCAATATAAAACTGGAACAATCCCCCCCCCCTTAGCAAGCAATGGTTCCCATTGTGTTGACTGCCTCCATGAAATGGGGAGAATTCTTCTGAACTTGGTCCCTGGTGAGGCACTTGCCTTGGTGCAGGAGTTGGCCAGCTTTGAAAACCCGATACAATTGGATCTTTTGCTGGTGAGTGTTCTTGATATACGTGTCCATGATTCGATCAGTTGTGGCTTGTTCCATGTTGTCTGGGTTTAGCTCTATTGGTGTGAGTTGTTCTGCAATGTTTGATCTGTCGAGTAATGGTGGAAAGTATGGTTGAAGGCGGTCTACATTGAACATTGGGTGCAAACCAAGGAATGGGTGATTGTTGAGCTCAAAATCATTGTCTCCCACATCCTTAGTGATGGTGTAAGGCCGATATCAGAGTGGGAGAAGCTTGTGGTGGGGCCCATTGAGACGCTCCTTCTGCAAATGTAACCAAAAAATTTCGCCCACCTAGAACTTGTGTGGCACACGATGTTGATCATGACATTATTTGCACTTAACATTGCCTTTGTCCAATATGTCATGGAACTACTGGAAGATGTGTTGAATGCACTCAATGAATTTGTTAGCCTTGTTAGCTTCATAATGGACACGATTTTAATCTGCTTGAGTAGATTAAAATGGCATGGCCATGTCAATGGGACATAATGGTTGGAATCCCAACCCCACCTGAAAGGGGTTATGGCCAGTTGAGCTATGCAGAGCTCTGTTGTAGTTATTTTTGACATAGGGGAGGATTTCACCCCATGTGTGTGGATGCTTCGAGTTGTACATGCGTAGAATGTGTACGATCATCCTATTGACTACCTATGTTTGGCCATCAGTTTGGGGGTGGAAATTCATGGACTTACTGAGCTTGGTATCCAGCATCAACTAGAGACTTGACCAAAATGTTATTAGGAACCTGTTATCCCAACCCGAGATAATGGACTTTGGGATTCCAAAGTGTACCCACACTCGTTCAAAGAAGAGCTTATTAGTGGCTTATGTTGTGATACTCTTATTGCGGGCCGCCATAATGGCCATCTTAGAGAATTTTTCGACAACCATGTTGGCTTGTTTTGGGCTGACCCAGGTTCAATCTATACTGCGTACCAACAAAACCCTTGATCCCTAGCCCTTTCAGAAACGAACTGCAAGTAGATCACAGTATCACCTGAAGTGACTATGGGAGGATGCAGAACCAGGTTTTTATAGCCTTGAAGGACTAGGAGATGTGTTATTATTATGTTATCTTATTATTAGAACTTATAAATCACTTCGCCACATTAAATTAATCACTTAAACATGCCATATAAAACCATAAACCATCACTATGATGAAGTAAAATGCAATTGTAATATCTGCTACTCTACAACATATAATAAGCAAATATACACATCAATCACACAAGAACACCGAATTAACCTAGTTCACCTCAGTGTAGGGCTACATCCACAAGAACCTTTTCTTAATATAATTAATCTTTGAACAACAAGCAGTTCTTGTCCTACACACTAAGCTGCAAGTTATCTGCGCACCCAGCTACAGACTCTTCTCCAGGCCTCTAGACACTTATCTGCAGAGGCTCTCCTTCGCTACCAAATTACAGATCACAATAATTCACCCATCAATTTGATCTAGATGAAAACTAATGATTCTTTCTTATTGCTTTACCCTATATATACTATTACATTGTAAGGTTACATCATCAAAATACCATGATAAAATACCATGGACTCCCTAAAACAATAAACTATGTCCCAAAAACCATTCATCCCTTACAAAATCGTGTGCTTTTACAAAAAGGAGGGGCTTCGACCCACCTCGAATCCCTTACGACACCGTGCGATATATTTGATTCCTCAAAATTCACTCTATTGCACACTACACTGTGCGCTTCGCCTAAAAAATGCGAAGTCTTTGCCAAAATCTAGGCTAAGTTGGGTTGCACCCAACAGCCCCCCAACACTCACATGTGAATCATCCCGACTCACTGAGCAAAATTTCCTCTGATCTTCACTGCAATTTTGTTAGAATAATTGTTGAACTACTACATAATGTCTATGACTTGCTTCTCTTAGCTGCACACTTCTTCTGTCGTCAGTCTCGTAGCCTTCTGCATCACTACCTTCTCTCTTTTTCGAAGATCTTGAAGCTTCTCATCCACTGCTTGGGACAGTTAGAGAGCCTCATCTTGCCATGGCTGAGTTATCCCTACTAGAGTCTGATCTTCCTTCCTCAACTCCTCTATCTTCTTATGGAGGGTATTTCTCTCATTGACCTTTGCGAGCTTTTGTGAGATTTTTAAGTATCTCAGATTTGCCCAAATCTCTTCCAGTTGTTGCTGCTTCTACTGAATATCCTTTGATAGTCTCTATGAATTTGGATCTTCTTGCAATGAAGTCCAAATTTCTAAGCTCTCATCCAATATCTTCCCACAATCTTCCACTATTGCAGATATGTCAGCCACTACAGCCTTCGGGTAGGCGTCCCTCTGCTCTCGCACTTCCTCTAATGTGGTTGGTTGTAGTTTTATCTGTATTTCGTTGATCTTCATCTCATATGTAAATTGCAAGTCTGCGATCTTATCCTTGTATCCTTTTACTACAAGGCTGAGCTTCGCGACCTTGTCCTCCACTGGTTCCTCTTCTCGGACCTCAATTTCTGGAACCTCATGGCATGTTGCTTCGACCACCTCCTTTATCTTCTGTTGTTGTTGTACTGCTTGATTCCTCTCCTGGATCGCCTGGTCAAGTTTCTGCTTCAGCGAAGCTCGCTCTCTCTGTACCGGAATGTTTAACTGCGAAGTGAGTTATTCACTTAAGCTCATCTATGATCTCTTGATGAAACTTTTGCAATATTTGAAGTGGAATTTTTTCAGTGTTCATATTCACCTACCTCCACTCTTTGTCTTGTTGTTGTACCTCGACAAAGTTAAACTATAGGGCTCTGGCTGATATTGGCGCTATCTGCGCCCCAAGTGTAGGCTAAACTGGTCTTTCTTCTCCAATCTTCTCCTCTGCCTGCACTGTTTGTCTGAATGTTTGTGCCAATATATTTAGTTTAGCAATGCGCTATGTGACACTTGTAAGAAGTATGACGTAGCGATACTCTAGCTTGTTCCATGATTATGTTGTTGCTTCCTGAATTATGTCCCAATCTGGTTTTCTTGGTGGAATATATGGTGGGATGTACGATGGAAACGTTGCGCTATTTGTTTACGTTCACCTTCGCTCTGCTTCTTCCTCACAATATCTCACATATTTGGGCTCTTTCTAAGGCTCAACATGTCTCTTTTCTTGTTTCCTCTTCATTCTCTCCTCTTTGGTCATTTTCATTCGAGGAGATATCTACTATGCGCGTCCAGGTTCTGGTGATGCTGCTGTAGGCATATCAGATGATGCTTCCATGACTCCGGCTAAGCCCTTCTCACTAAATAGACGAATAATTTATTCAAAGGAATCCTCAAACGTCATACAGTAGCGAAAATTATTGCAACTCCTATGCAATAGAAATATTTGAACTCTCCGAATAGCAATGTGCCAAATCTGGGTAGGACGCGGCTCTTATAACAAATATAAAATTCTATCCCCATAATTAGCTTATATTGTGTTCATTAATTGCATATATATCGCTAGATTCGATCAACTTGTCCTCATAAATGCATCTTTCCGCATATTTCAATGACAAATTTCCTTTTTAACGGTCATATTTTCCTAGCGAACTTCGACGCATTGCATATTGTAGCGAAGCAACCCCTCTTACGTTGAGGCTCCTACGAACTTCGACATAATCCATAATGCAGCATAGTAACTTCTGACGTCGAAGCTCTCTCTGCAATGTAGTTTATAGTCCACTGTCCACTTTCAATTGTAGGTCACACTAATACTTTTCTCCTTTCTAAAGATCGAAGCTGTAGGGGAAGGGTTGTCCTTGTACAACTTCAACCTGCTACCATTTACTCTTTCTTGAACCAATTCTACATTTAAGTTTGCTAATTGACTTGCGCCTCCATTAGTAATATGCTTTATAATGTATGGGCCCAACTAATGCATCTTTAATTTTACTGGAAACTTTAAAAACTTATTATTATAAAGGAGAACAAGGTATCCTACCTGGAACTTCTTCTGCTTAATATGTTTTTCATGCCAAGCCTTTTCTCTTGCTTTCTATACATGTTGATGGAATCATGTTATAAATATATCTTCCTCCAAAGAAAGTAATTATGACATTCGTTCCTCTATTATATTAGGGTTTGCCATATCTATAAATGTTTCAATCCTCAAGCTAGGCACAATGTACTCCATGGGCATCACAACTTCTTTCCCATAAACTATCCTGAAGGGTTCTTTACCTATAAACTTCTTAAATGTGGTCCTATAAGCCCATAACATTTTTGGAATTCTAAGGTCCCGGTCATCTCTATTGACATTGCATACCTTAGTAAGTGCATTCTCCAAAATATTTTTAAATGCTTCTACTGTTCCATTGGCCTGAGGGTGATAAGGGGCACTCTTCTGATGGTAAACTTGGAACTTCTTAGTCAATGCTTCAATAGAATTATTTAGGAAGTGTGAACCTTGGTCACTCATTAAAATATTCAAACATCCAAATCTAGACAATATGTATTCAAAAATAAAATTTGCAGCAGTCTCTGCACTGCAGTCCCTTACTGGTTGTGCTTCAGTCCATCTTCTCAGGTAATCAGTCGTTGTAATTATGTGCCTTGCATAAGTCCTCTTTCCAAGTGGGTTGATGGATCCAACAAAATCAATGGCCCACTTATCAAAGGCACGCAACGCAACTTGTTGTACCAGCAAAATATCATCTCTTCTAGAAGGCTTTCCTGTTCTTTGACACACATCACATGCTCAACAATACTCCTTTGCATCTTTATGTAGTGTAGGCCACCACAATCCTGCTTTCAAAATGTTTTGCACAGTAGCTTTTCCTGCATAGTGTCCACCAGTTGCGCCCCCATGAGCCTCTGCTAGAATCATCTATCTTTCATGTTCAGGAACATATCTGCATAGTATCCCATATAGTACCATCTTAAATAATTGTCTCTCTATTAATGAAAATTCAGTTACCTTAGCCACTAATTCTTTCTTTTGTGGCATAGTATACTCTAAAAGAGCCATTTCTGTGTTCAAAAATTGAATGATATCTGTGAAATGCTCATTTTCCTCTTTGATTGCAAAAAATTGCGCATCAGGGATATTATCCTCTATGCTGGTTGGTTCTTCCCTTGTTTCCAGTATTAACAAATGTTCTGGTCCTGCATTCAGTCTCCCTGGTTTAACAACGATCTAAAAGTCATATTCATGGAATAAAAGTAACCATCTGCAAATATTTCCTCCTAAGACATTCTTATTAACCAAATACTTTAGTGCAAAATGAACTGTAAACATTTTAAAGTGTGACCCCTGCAAATAGTGTCTAAACTTCTACAAAGGATACACCATGGCTAGTCCTTCCCTTTCTGTAGTGGTGTGATTATTTTTTGCTTTAGATAAATTTATACTTGCAAAATCTATACGATGATCAATCTATCTTGCACTAGGTTGTTCCAGCACCTACTCCCAAAGCTATACAAGAGGTATCCACATGGACTTGGAACTCCTTATTCCAATCAAGGAACACTAGTATAAGTGCATCTACCATTTTTTCTTTCAATATATCGTGGCACTTCTGACATTATTCATTCCAATGAAAAGTTACATCCTTCTTCAATAATTTCTCCATAGGTGCAGTGATCTGAGCATACCCCTTGATGAACTTCATGTAATACCCAGTATGTCTCAACGTAGTGTGAATTTTGTATTACTGTCTTAGGTGGAGGCAAGTTCACAATGATAGCAATCTTAGCAGGGTCCACCATTAGTCCTTGCTTACAGACAATATGTCCCAACAATATACCGAAAGGTACAAAAAATATGCAGTTCTTTAGGTTCTGTTATCACACATAAATTTTTAATTTTTTTATGGATAGGGTCACTCATTTAGGTTTCATTTTGTCTCATAAGTCATTTTCATGAAATTTTTGAAAAAATTGCATTTGGTGATGTCTACCCTAAGTCTAAAACCCACCTAAAACCATGTCATATCATTCAAATCTACCCCATCTCATTTAGTTGTCATTCCCACGTTTTTAAATCACAAAATTTTCCACTTGTTAGTTTTATACAGTTTCGTAGCGAATTATATGGCAAATCAGTAGATTTCGCTACGAAACTGCCTAACAGTTTCGTAGCGAATCTGTCAGCAGTTTAAATGGTTTTCGCTACGAAACTAGGTTTTTTCTTACATAAATTGACAGAGCGGTGTGATATGTCAATTTTTTTATGGATAAAGACAAAGGTGAGGTCAGCTAAATTAGTTATCATAATCCCCAAGCATGCAAGATCGTATTTTAGTCATCATCACCTTTTGTGTTCACATTTATCATCATTTCTCCCCAACCTATTGAATTGGAATTTAAATTTCACCTCTAAGAATCTCTTTGTCATTCCTGGTCAAAGTCTTGCATGAAGCAGCGCAGTGTTATCCTTGGAAAAGCTTATTCATAGCTCAAACAACTTGTTGTCAATTTTTGTTCTTCTACCGGTGTCACTTTTTCAAGGAAGGCAACTTGGTTATAAAGGGAGATGGCCATGAAGAAGAAAACGTACAAAGGAGGCATTGTGGTTAGATAGGAGCTCATGGACCTTAAGTTATTCATGGAGGACCCTAGCTTTGCTAAAGAATTCACCAATTTAGGTTGTTTGAATTTCTGTTGGAGCTACAAGGGAATTTTCCGTGGTTTTGGATTGTGTGAGCAGTAAATTTAAAGAGAATATTATGGATGAACATAGATGATTTCGGCAATACTGAGAGAGGTTATTTTCAAGAACAGAACAAGGAAAAATAACCTCTTTCACTTTTATCACAAGTGCTACTAGTTTGGATATTTGAATATGTCTTTGGGACCTATTTTCAGAATCCATAATTTTCCTGTTTTATACATGTTTTTCTAATGCCAATTCTGGGCAACTGGAGATGGTTTTAAAAAATAAAAGAGAGATTTTTATTTAGAACATTCTGATTTGCAAAAATCTCCTTTAGTTTTTCAAAATATATCAAGGACTTGGAGATATGAGTTCATTTCTAAACCTTATTTTTCAGGAAAAAAACAGGAAAAATATGCAGTTTTGGCCTGATCAGACAGTTTCGTAGCGAACTCCAGGTTTGAGGGCCAGAATTCGCTACGAAATTTCTGAAGAATGCTTTTTGTCTTTTGAATCAGTTTTATGAAGAATTAAGGAGGTATTTTGATAGTATTTAGCTATTTTTTCATGACAAATACTTTTTGACCAACACAGGTGGCAAAAGAAAAGGTTAAAAGACAAAAATAAGCTCGCTACGAAATTTTTCTACGAGACTGCCTAAATATGCACTGTTTTACAACAAGGTATTTGAAGGTTTGAAAGGTATATGGAAGACCAGAAAGCCACTTGGAGGCATCTAAACAGATAATAGGCCATCTCAGTAGACTTTCATTACTTGGCATGTGTGCCATTCATATAAAGAAGCATGAAGACAAAATTATAGTTAATGTTGATCCTTTCCTAGAAAATAGGACAGATGTTGCTAAATCCTTGGAGAGTACATTTATGTCTTATGTCATAGAGAGTGCCATTTGATCATGTCATCTCTATATATGTAATTGTCCCACTATTAGAGAAGTGGGGGAAATAAATGT
>CM076575.1:101270292-101446517 GCA_034641835.2 Pinus albicaulis
CAAATGGCGAACCATTGGTAGAATCTAGCATCTCTGTCAATATCACAACAAAAGTCTGAGCCAAGATAGTAATGCAAGGGAATATTGAACAAGTTCTGCAGGGACCCTTTGAATTACTCTGGTCCTTTACAGGTATGCCTAATCCTTGTGCCTCAGCTAGGTCTCACTAACCAGAAACACATCAAAGAGAAAGCTCACAGATGCCACTAGCTTGTTGATGATGTGAAGAGCAAGGCAGTGGGTTTATTATTCCCATGATTTTTTTAAAGTAAGTTTCCGGTGTTGCTCTACTGCCAGCAGGCCTGGAAAGTACCCCGGCGGAGTCACTTCAAGAAATCACAAACGTTGCTCCGCTGCCAGCGAGCCTGGTCAGTACCCCGGCGGAGTCGTTGCATTACCTCTCTGCGCAGGAAGCCTTTCTCGATCCTTTACCCTTATTTGTTTCATGTGCTTACAGCACTTATTTTCATGTGCTCGTGGCACTTATTTTTCATGGGCGGATGAGGGATCCTGACTTATTTTACGAGCAAGAGAGGTTGGTTCTTGTTTTAAAGAAACTGAAAGATATCCTGATTTGGGTTTGCCCTTGTGCCAACCCTTCACATCCCATTTACCACAATAGGCGAAGCATGCAAAACAAATAATTTTAGGGTGTCCAAGATGATGCTGAGCACAAGGCTTAGGCTACGGGTATGGGCCATTCAAACTCATTAGGTCTCCCACAAGCAACCGACTCGTATCTCCCTGGCTAAATAATTTTAGACTCATAGGCATCTTGTTGAGAATGCGACTTCGATGACTTGTCCTGAGAGAAAGCTGCCTCTTGAGATAGCCACCGCAACCTCACACAAAAAATGGGGTTACTATTTCAAAAATTGAGGCAAAACAAGACCGCAAGGTGATAGGGTTGCAATGAGGGCTCATGAAGTGGCAGGCGATATGACAAAAAATGATGTAAGGAAGAGAGCGTACGACGCAATGTAATAGGTGAGGCTCAAGATGCAATGCAACACCATGTGCGAGAACGATCAACCAGTTGTAGGTGCAATACAAGCAGTGATTATTTATGCAGCAACCAGTAACTAAAAAAATAAATGAGTGGAAAATACTTGTAACATGATGATGCCTAAGATATTAATCGTAAACAAAACAGCAAACACACTTTTAAATTAAAACGTAAAAATTTGGCAAGTAAATCTAATTAAAGACTTTGAACTAACAAATTTTATTAACAGGTCCTAGCTAGCCTACACCTAAAACCCTAGCTTAACCAATGATTCGGTCAGGTTATGTGAAATCAGCTTTCCAGTGCAGCCATTGCATTAGTTCCTAACCTGCAAGGATGACACTGTTCGCGATCAGAGCAAGCATACAAAATCGTGCACCAACAGCAAGACTTACCTGAAGAGCATGTGTACCGGCAAGAAGATGATGGGTACTTACCAAAGAACATCCCATAATAGATTTTGCAATCTGAATCCCACTCTCATCTTGATACACAACAATATGTTCTTTAAACTCAACATTTATAAATGACACACATTCATTCATGCACAATTCTAGGTCTGATGGGCACTGGGTAAGCCACCGCTTATTTGCAGGCACATCAACCGGATAAGGTTGGTCGAGCCAACCAGTAACATCATTGTGGTGGTGAGGATGATTGATTCTACGGGGTGGAAGCAACAAGCAGGTGCCAGGTGAATTATAGATGCTTGCACATCCAAGTGCTGAAACCCTAGTTTTGAAAACCTTAGCTCGGGGTTGCTCTTGGGTTTCGTCAAGGGTATGAGGATCTGAATCCACTTTTAGTGTAGGCTGCAATTCCTCACCGCCTTGAACAAACTCTGGACCTTCGAGCGGGGGGCTTCCCAGCTTTGATGGTTTGGCGAGATCAACAGGCGAATGGATGTGATCATGGATTGTGGTGAGTTGCAAAATGTCAGTGGGCTTTGTATCAATTTGGCTAGATGTTTGTGCACTGACAGATTGATAACCCAAAGTATCGAATTCTCTAGATTTGCCAGGGTGGAGTGAATTCGATGTGGTTATGCGAGGAGGAGCATGGTACTTGGGGATCGTCATTTGAGAAACGGGCGGCAGAAGCTAAGGTGCTTCGATTTTTCGATGGGTACTTGAATCTTCCCAAAGCGAATCATCGAATTCTGGTGTCTCCATATGGTCGGCAAAGAGATGCGAGTGATAGTCCTCAGTGGTATGATGGAATATGTTTTCCGAAAAGCAGGGATCACTATAACCATTGGTTGGATCAAGTTGGGTACCTGGCAAGTTAGGCTCCTCGGGAGTTACCAACTGGGAAGGATCAATAAAGAGGACATATTGAGGTTGCCCAGACAGGAAATTGCTCCTATGGTTGTCTAAAGATTCCAAGTGAGAATGATCAGATCTAAAAGATTCATCGATTTGGAACTGTGATTGTGAAACACCATCTGCGTGCTTATGATTGTCGCCAATACCAGTATAAGGAAATTTTGAATGTCTCGAAGAAATTACTGGTATGGCGGGATCGAGAAACAAACCAGGGAATAATGAACGAACAGATTGAGTCGCAGGGGCGTTAACCATACAAGGCTTTTCAACACGTGCATCCATGTCATTTAGAGAAAACAATGATTTGGCAGGCCTTGTAAGGGAAACGACTGCATCCGGGATAGGAGTCGATTCATAATCCGTATGTGAATCAGATTTAGGACTGTGTCCAGGGTAACATCGAGTGGGCTTGAGGTAGGTTTCATGAACTGAGAGAGATAATGAGCCACTGGGGTTTTCAAACTCTGATTCAACATGGTGCGTGAAAGACTCAAAGTCAGAACAGCCGTCAACTTGCGGGTCATCATAGGGAACACTAGGCTCAGGCTGGGTTGCTAACTGAAATTGTTCAAGGGAAACGAGAATCACATAGCTAGATTGTTCGCTTAACAGCTTCCAATCGACATCCTCTTCAGGGAACTCAAAACAATAATGAACAAATCTGATAGAAAATTCATCTAGAGGTTCCTGAGGTTCCATTCTGATGCCATTTAGCTTTATCAATACACTTTGAAAATCGTACCTGAGAAAAGCTCGTTGTAATTCACTGGTGAGTTGTTCAAACGAATGGATGGAAGCTTCCGGCAATGTGCGACACCATTGCTTAGCGTGACCTTCGAGAGTGAGGAAGAAAAGCAAACAAATCAAACCTTCATCGTCAATTTCATAGCACTCACCAAAGTCACAGAAATCTAAAAGGTGTTGGGTTATGGACACCCCATTTTCACCATCAAATTTTAACTGGGACAAGTGATACATAAGAACAATTTTCTTTTGTCAGTCAAAGGTCTTATATTATATTACTATTGAAATACATAGTACAAAATGTTCCTCAACGGCTCCCCCGACTTCACTCTAACCAGATTTGTTAGCTAGGAGAGCTGGTTTTGGATGTGTTATCATTGCATCGATCAATATTTTTGTTACTTGACAAATTCTCAGACAATTTTGTTTATCAATATAAAACCTGTACCATTAAATACAAAATCCATTAAATATATTTTATAAATAAATCACATAATTTTCAGCCAAAAAGAGGTCTGGTAGTTGGTGCGGTTATGTGCACAAACGACTTGATGTGTTTAATTTAGTAAACGCACTAGAGCATTTAATTGTTTATGACAGTGCGGTATGTAATGATAAAAAAAATTTCCATCATAGTATAAAACAAAAACATAAAAAATTAAGCTCTTGGACTTAAAGGTGCTATTTTGCAGAGGCACACTGATGAGTTATATTACATGAGGTTGATAACCAGAAGTCATTTTTTTAAAAAGCGGACATGGTCGACAGGGTTTGGGTCCAATTTAATAAGTGGTCTACCTAATTTACACATCAAATTCCGTGTATATACTAACACAAACCCATTAAATCTAAAATTCCTAGAGTGAAAATCCCTAATTATGAAGTGGTTAATTGATCCGGATTTATGCAGGATCAATCAATGTTTTGGAGCAGTTCTTGAAGGTGTTTGAGCATGAAGAAGGCCTTGTAGGGGTTTTCTTACCTTAAAATGCTTACTGCAACAACTGTTACTTGTAGGGTGCAACTCATGTTTTCTTTTCACACTATGTCTTGTTGAGGAAAACACTCTTTTTGTACTTCGTGGAATTGTAGTACTTGTATGCTCATTTTCAGAACAGTACAGGGTCTTTGTAGGAGACTCCTTTTATTGATGATGGTTTCATGACTGATTTTAGGTTGTCATGATTTATAGAATGAGAGTTCTTTGTAGGATAACATTTCATTGAAGGGAAAACAAGCCACTTTTTTTGTTAGCAGACTTTTATGTACTCTTCATCACTGAATATATGGAGCAGTCTAGCTGTGATAGCAGGCTCAAAGATGTAGCACAAGAGGGGTGAACTCTGTCAACAAATTATTTATTGTTTCTCTCCATGGAGGCCTATGTGAGTTAAATGATGAGAAATTTCTTATTTTTTAAGTTTACATGAAAAACTAACTCATATTCCTTGAAGAGACCTTAAAAACCTATTTTGTCATAAGACCCATTTTTCCTTGCAAAGCGTCAAAGGACGATAATTTTTTAGGGAGGAGAAATTATCCTTCATTTTAAGATCAAGTGGTATCAAAGGTAGTTCTAACCAAGTTGCAAGAATGGAAAAAGAGAGTCTCCAAGAGCTAGGGGAGATGAATTTGTCACTTCGAATGGAGAACATTGTGTTGAATTCTTAGTTAAACTGAGAGGGGGGGGTGAATCAGTTTAACACATATATGAGCTTTTTAAATTTTTCATCAGCTAATTTACAGCTTACTTTTATAATCAACCTTAGTACATGAACAGTCTTAATATGATGCGGCAAGTATTAAATTAATGTGACTTCAAAATTATTATGAGAGCAGCAAACATTAAGCAAATTTGGTAAATCATCTCAGTACACAGACAAAACAGATAGAGACAACAGATTTAAGTGGAAACCCATAAAGGGACAAAACCACATCTTATTATTGTTGTGATGCAAAGGTAAGCTCCAAAACCCTCTCACCACTATTTTTCCGCAGGCACCGACCTACAGGAGGCACCAACCTCAATTCTGCAAGCTACAACTTGCAAGGGAGCTCCAACTCCCTTCAATTTTCTGCAGGCACCAACCTGCAGGAGGCTCCAACCTCAGTCAGCTACAAATGACAGCTATCAAGCTTCAACTTGATAGGGAAGCTCCAACTTCCTCAATTTATCAACTGGAATGTTTGCTGATTTACCTCAGATATCAGCTCTGATCTATAGCATCTCTTTCTGCTCTTCTTTTCTTTATCTTCTCTGCCTCAATCTTCTATACTCTGCATTCTCTATATTTACTCTCTCTCTCTACATATCAAGATGATATTATTTATATACATTTCTTGATGATTGTTTGTTTTCCTTTAGGAATTCGAAATGGATAGTCATACCTCTTGATTTTCTACCTTCTCATTTCTTTTCAACTCACTCAGAAAAAATATAACTGTAGGTATTAACTTTAATATTACAGTGGGAATTTTGTTTTCTTCCGGAGACTTGCCAATGCATCACAAACAACAAAAATCAAAATCATTTACATTCAATTACAATGAAAACTCCAGCTCACTCATTCAGCCTCTTGTCTCGCTGCGCATTTGTCTTTTCTTTGACTGTGTCTTTGTCCCTTTCGGCTTTGTTTGTTTCCTTATTCACTGTCACAGGGTAACGGCCATCTGTCATACATATGTAACTGTGCTTTTTATATCAAGCTAATTGATTCTCGGCACAATAATAAAAATACGTTTTGATATGTGCACTGTTGTGGTGTAACTACTATGTATCTGTAACAACGCCTTTTATATATAACACAACTCCAGCTCTCGGCATAATAGTAAAAGCATGTTTAACATATAAAATGCCCTTTTGGGCCCACCATCTGAACTTTGTTTTGTGCTCTGATGCGATGAGTCTCCTCCGATGATTTCTGATTGCGATTACACCCTTTGTGATTGTTCCAATGCGATTAATCGCAATCGCAAACTTCATTGGTATGTTCCACTGCTCAGCCTTCATGCCGATGTGATGGCCCCACACTGCATAGATATATGCATATATGTGTGTGTGTGTGTGCGTGTGTGTGTGTGTGTGTGTGTGTGTTCTCCAACGGAATGTAAAGACCCATGAATTCACTTTGGCGAATGCCCAGCACACACCTCATTTTCTATAAGTTTTGACTTTAGCACAATATATACATATATCACCATGTATGCATATTCCCCAAGTCAAGCGTTATAAAAATTAATATAAGGGGTCGATTCCATTTAATCAATAGAATATCATATATCCGGGCCCACTTGCCACGCTTTCCGATGCTATACATTACTCCTAGACTTCTTCCAATTGCGATTGATCGCAATCGCAATTTCCATTTGAATGTATCGACATTCCAATGCTCCGATGCTCTGATTCGATCAATCACTGTTTATCGGAACTCAAATATGTATGATTTTCAATTTATATGCCCATCGGGTTTGGGCTTCAATCGCAATCGCAACTTTTGGTTGCATGTTCCGATATTCCTATACTCCGATGCTCCGATGCGATTAGGCCGGAATTCAAATACGTGTTAATCACAGTTTATACACCCATCGGGTCCGGGCTTCAATCGCAATCACAACTTTTGGTTGGGTGTTCTGATATGCCTATACTCTGATGCTCCGATGCGATTAGGCCAGAATTCAAATCCGTGTTAATCACAGTTTATACGCCCATCGGGTCCGGGCTTCAATCACAATCGCAACTTTTAGTTGCATATGATCTGTTGCCAACCTTTTTCCGATTCGATTGATGAGGGTCCCACCATATAAGGCTTTTTCTTTTGATAGAACCTTTGGTTCTTTAGATCTTGCACTACATATAAAATGTATATGCTTTGGACCTTTATATATATATAAGGCGCATCATATGTATCTCACTTCATATATATATAAGCTTCCGCTTTTGTCTTTAGTACATTCTCTAGCTAGGGTAGTGATTCTCATAATTTTATGAAGGGGGGGTGTCCCACTATACTTATATAAAGTGTTATATATATATATATGTGTGTGTGTGTGTGTGTGTGTGTGTGTGTACTTTGCCGCTTCAGCCTTTAGTGTATCTTCCGGCTAGGGTAAAGATTCTCGGAATTTTCTGCTCGCTCTGTCTCTACCTCTGCTATTCGACCATTTTATCTTTGCCTGTTTGATAACGGCTCTGCATCTAGATTTGCCTCTGCCTCTGCCTTTCTGCCTCTGCCTTCGTTGTGCCTCTGCTGCTCTGCCTCTACCTCTACTGCTTAACCGTTTCATCTCTTCCTCTGTATTCACTGCCTCTGCTGCTCGACCTCTGCCTCAACTGCTCTCTGTAAATATTACTTGTTGTCTTTTGCTGCTGTTCTTTGCCTATCTCTACATTTGCTGCCTTCTTTGCGATCAATGACAATATTTCCAACACATTGGATTGAGAAGAATGCTTGAAATCATTGAAGAGGAGAAGAGGTATATGCGCCTTTAGTTGCAGCATGTGCTGGAGGAATAAGTTGAAAAGAGGTCCATTATAGTGACAACAAAGGATACCTCAAAAGTGAATACAATACATGGGCATCGTTGAAATAGAGGTTATGGAACTCATGAGGAAAATGATGCATGTGCATTTTGTCAGCATCTCCAAGATTCTCATCATATGCATGTTCGTAAAAGTGGGTGGCTTGAGTTATCTACAAATTCATCATCATCATCTGAGGCAAAAAAGATCGGTGGCAAGTTCAAGGAGATAATTATCATTTCAAGTTCAAATCCTGTTATTTATGTTCATAACACCTCTTTTGCAGCATTTGATCAACATACCAAAGGCATTAGTGTGAAGTTGCTATCATGGATGGGTTATGAAGGAGGAGGCCTCGGAATCAATGGCCAAGGGATAATGAATCCTATCATGGTAAAAGAGAGACCTAGATATCAAGGATTGGGATATGGTCAAAAAGAGTTTGGAGAATGCTCTAAACTATTTGAGGCAAAGTAATCATCAGAGGATGATGTGTAACACCAAGATGGTGGTGACAATGTCAATTTGTCCCTTGAAAGAGATGAATGCTTTAAAGGACCTTGCATGGCATCGTCCAATCCACATCATCAAAGCTGCAGCCCAAAGGACATGTATAAATATCATGGGAATTTTCCAAATGTTGGTAAATTCGAATATTTGTGGGACCTGTATCTTGCACTTTATGTGATGAAAATTATCATTGTGTGCATGTTTGTGAGAAATGCATGGTTATGGTCAAAAGAATGGATCATATTCTTGGCATCAAGCATGATGAACCTCCTTCACATTTGAGGAATTCCTTGTCAGCGAGCAAGAGAGATTACTTTTGTACCCATTGAAAGATGCATGGGTATGGAAATGAACGATGTTAGAAAATACATCTAGAGATTCGTCCCAAAAAGGATAAAGAGGTTTTTATGAAACTAGCTCCCAAAATATAAGAAAATAGAGATCAACGCCTTAGAAATCAACCACTTCGAGGGGAAAACCTCCTTTACATTACATAAATGAACAATTCTTGGGTGATACAAATGACAAAATCTCCTTTCTATATATAGGAGTCCATGGGGTCACAATATAACCCTAGCCGACCTAACAATAATAATGTAAGGGAACAACAATAAAAATAGTGGCTTTTATGGGGCACAATAATAACAATACGAGGGCTACAAGGGTACAACAATAACAATAAGGGAGCTACACTAACAAAAAAAGGGGACTACACTAGTAATATAGGGACCTAACATGCCCCTCTCCTTCAAAAAAGTGTGTCCTTAATGCTTGAGTAGCTCTAGATGATTCTATATAAAATTATCATCCTCCCATGTGGAATCTTCGATGGGTAAGTTCTTCCACCTGACGAGATACTCTGAAATTGATCGATTTCGTAGCTGTCGAGTTCTTGTTTCCGTGACTGCTTCATGTTCCAATATGATTTTTCCTTTCTCATCAAGTTTTGGAAATATTGTTTGAACTGGAAGTTTGTCACCTGTAACCTTCTTTAAGCATGAAACATGGAAAACTGGGTGCACTCAAGAAGAAGCAGGAAGCTCCAATTTGTATGCCATAGTACTAATCTTTTGCAACACCTTGTAAGGACCATAGTACTTTGGAGATAATTTATTATCCTTCTTAGCTTTCTTGAGGGACATTATTTTGTATGGTTGTAGCCGTAAAAATAACCAGTCTCCTACATCAAAACTTATTTCGCTGCGATGTTGATATGCCTATTGTTTCATTTGATTTTGTGCCAAATTTTGGTTATCCTTTAATATTTAGAGAAATTTTTGTTGATGCTCGATGTGATCTTCCACTGCTTGAACCTTAGAATTTTCTCTTAAAGATGATGCGATGGACGATGGATGATATCCATAAATTTCCATAACTAGGGTCATTTTTGCTATAGTATGGAAGGAAGTGTTATACTACCATTCAGCCAGAGGTAACCACTTGACCCATTGCATTTGTTTATCAGATACAAAACAACAAAGATATCCTTCCAAACGTTTGTTCACTATCTCAGTTTTCCCATCAGATTAAGGATGATAAGATGAGCTATGAGATAGTTGAGTACCTACACAAGAAAATAATTCCATCCAAAAATTTCCAGTTAAAATGGGATCTCTGTCCCTTACAATGATCTTTGGGTTTCCATGTAGCTTTTGAATTGTTTCCATAAATGCAATAGCAACTGTACTTGCTTTAAATGGATGAGATAATGCACAAAAGTGTGCATACTTGGTAAGTCTATCATTTACCACCATTATGACACTATTTCCTTCGGAATTAGGTAAACCTGTGATAAAATCCATTGAAACCTCATCCCAACATTGACTTGGAATGGATAAAGGTTGTAGCAGACCCAGGGTCTTAATTGTCTCAACTTTGTTTTCCTGGCAAACCAAACATTCTGCCACAAACTTTTGAATATCAGATTTAAGGCCATCCAAAAAAAAAATCTTTCTTCACCCTTTGGTAAGTTTTTAAAAATCCTAAGAGTCCTACTAAGGGAGAGGTGTGAAATTCCAAAAGAATCTTTTGTTTTAGTTGGGAATTCTTACAAAGATATAAGTGATCTGTGTACCATAAAGAATCATTTTTCCAACTAAATGTATCAGATGTACTAGGATATTGTTGCAACTTTTGAGTGAGTGTCCGCACTTCTTCATCATTCTTCCATTCATCCCTTTCTTCAGTTATCCAATCAGGTTGGATAATAGAAATGGCACAAAACAATGCTTCCACGTCTTCGTCCTTTCTTGAGAGTGAATCTGCAACAACAATTAGCTTCCATTTTTTATATATGATTTCAAAGTCATAACCCAACATATTTGTGACCCATTTTTGTTGCTCTTATGAAGATAGTCTTTGTTCCAAAAAGTATTTAAGACTGTCATGATCATTTTTTACCTTAACGTCTCTTCCCATTACGTAAGGTCATCATTTCTTTAGTGCATGTAGTATTGCCAACATTTCCTTCTCCTAAATAGGTTTTTGTAAATACTTTCCTTTGATTGGAAGACTTTCAAAGCAACGGTCTTCCTTATTGCATTAAAACAACACCAATTCCATTTCCAAAAGTATCACATTCCACAATAAAGGTTTTTGTGAAGTCTGGGATAGCTAAGACCAGTGCTAGACACATTACCTCTTTAAGATATTAAAAAGCCTTAGTTGCTTCAAGAGTCCATGAAAATGCATATTTCTTCAATAATGTTGTTAGAGGTGCTACTATTCTCCCATAATTCTTAAAAAACTTGAGATACTACCCCGTTAACCTGAGAAATCCTCACAATTGCTTTATGGTTGATGGGGGTAAAACCCCACTAGAGGCGAATTCACCTCTCTCATGCATATGAGATTGCATCTCCCATTTTTTTTATACAATTTTCAAACCTACCAATATAATTTTAACGCTCTATCCCTTGGTTAAAACTCGACCTGTCAGCACAATACTCATTTCATATCGATCCCTCTTAATAAAGTGTTCCAAATATATCTCAGCCCTTTAAAACACTTTCATTCTGTTCCTTGAAGACTCCTTTGGACTATTCCGTCAAATGTAATTGAATTGGTATTGTAATCGCTAGGAACAGAGATTCAATTATTAACTCAGATATTTAAACCTTTGTAACGCTTATGTCAAATGAACGCGTTCAGCTCAGGATTGTCATGGGATTCGGCTCCTTTCAACCCCGCCTTCTCCGCCTTGATCCTATGGATCGATTAGCATGCTTAATAGAATTCGATACACTCTGATATCAATTCAACAAGTGGAATTCAATGCAGATTTGACACATTCAATAAACAGAGGTTAATACCGCTCAATAATCAGAGATTTAGAACCATTACACTCCTTTGTAACATCATCGATTGATTGTATATGGCATTTAACATAGAATTCGACTTCGATTTCATTCCTCGGTGGTTTAATTCAATATTTCAATAGGATTTTAACAATTCCCCCATCATTCAATCAACGCGCAATTGCAAGCAATCACAAATCACATCAACTTCGTGGATTAAATCATCACACTGGATCGTTATCGATCCTTTCAGTGATCGATAGTTGATCATAACAGCATAACCTTACAACATTTAACTCATAAGTCTGCACTATAATTAAACCAGAAATCAACACACAAATACATAGAAATCACACACAATCCTATTTCTATTATATGTACAAATTGGATTTCAATCTAAGGCATTTCAACCTTAGTCACAGAGTTCACATTTGACTACATTGCGTTCACTCCCTCCCTCTCGCATTACAGGCTCGTTGTCTATATATATTTGAAAATAATCGATTGAGATCGCTCAAGGGAACTCTTGGTCTTCTTGAACGCACACATGGCAGACCATTAATTATGAATCAATTACATAAATTTCAGTATCGGGTTAAACAAATTTTACCCCTAATGGCATGAATGTTCACATACCCGTCTCTTCATTTGCAGATTCAAACTTGAATTCAAACCTATTCAGATGCCCTTGCATCAGACTCCTGAGGCACACAAATTTATGACCTCCTGGTCATATGTCTTCTCCAGCTGCCAGCAAGTCTAACCACGTCATCTGTGGAACTGCTCTTCGTGATCTTCCTGTAGCAACATCTCCTGAACAATTCTCACCCGCATCCTCTGCGGAATTGTCCTCTATGAGCTGCAACAAAACCTCTGCAATAGCAAGTCTCCTTGCTACCAGATACCTCACCAAGCTTCTCTCCTGAGCTCCAGCTCTCGACGTCTCTTTAGTTCGCTAGTGTGGAACCAGTTGAGCACTCCTGCTCTAGGCTGCTGCAATCTTCTCACCTTCCTCTGCTGCTACCTTCACAATACAAAATAAAATCACCAACTTACAAATTTTCACAAACTGTACCTCTTCTTCCTCTGTACGCGAACTTCTTCTCCGCAGGAAATCATTTTCCCTGCTCTGATACCACTTGATGGGGGTAAAACCCCACTAGAGGCGAATTCACCTCTCTCATGCATATGAAATTGCGTCTCCCATTTTTTTTTATACAATTTTCAAACCTGCCAATATATCCCTTGGTTAAAACTCAACCTGTCAACACAATACTCATTTCATATCGATCCCTCTTAATAAAGTGTTCCAACTATATCTCGGCCCTTTAAAACACTTTCATTTTGTTCCTTGAAGACTCCTTTGGATTATTCCATCAAATGTAATTGAATTGGTATTGTAATTGCTAGGAATAGAGATTCAATTATTAACTGAGATATTTAAACCTTTGTAACACTTATGTCAAATGAACGCGTTCAGCTCAAGATTGTCACGGGATTCGGCTCCTTTCAACCCCGCCTTCTCCGCCTTGATCCTATGGATCGATTAACATGCTTAATAGAATTCGATACACTTTGATATCAATTCAACAAGTGGAATTCAATGCAGATTTGACACATTCAATAAACAAAGGTTAATACTACTCAATAATGAGAGATTTAGAACCATTACACTCCTTCATAACATCATCGATTGCCTGTATATTGGCTTTAACACAGAGTTTGACATCGATTTCATTCCTCGGTGGTTTAATTCAATATTTCAACAGGATTTTAACAAATCCCCCATCATTCAATAAACGCGCAGTTGCAAGCAATCACGAATCACATCAACTCTGTGGATTCAATCATCACACTGGATCGCTATCGATCCTTTCAGTGATCGATAGTCGATCATAACAGCATAACCTTACAGCATTTAACTCAAAAGTCTGCACTATAATTAAACCAGAAATCAACACACAAATACACATAAATCACACACAATCCTATTTATGTTATGTACAAACTGGATTACAATCTAAGGCATTTCAGCCTTAGTCACAGAGTTCACATTTGACTACATTGCGTTCACTCCCTCCCTCTCGCATTACAGGCTCGCTGTCTATATAGATTTGAAAATAATCGATTGAGATCTCTCAAGGGAACTCTTGGTCTTCTTGAACGCACACATGGAAGACCATTAATTATGAATCAGTTACATAAATTTCAGTATCGGGTTAAACAAATTTTACCCCAAATGGCATGACTGTTCGCATACCCGTCTCTTCATTTGCAGATTCGAACTTGAATTCAAACCTGTTCGGATGCCCCTGCATCAATGGTTGTGGGGACTTTCCATTCCATAATGGATTTAATTTTGTTAGGGTCTACCTTAACACCCTCCTGAGATACAATATGACCTAGATATTCCACCTCTCGTACTCCAAAGAAACATTTGTTGGTTTTTTCATATAATTGTTTCTCCTCCAATAATTTGAGCACCCTGTCAACATGTTGAACATGATCCTTCCAAGAATGGTTGTAGATTAGTATATCATCAAAAAATACTAACACAAATTTTCTAAGGAAGGGTTTGAAAATGGAATTGGTCAACCCTTGAAATGTAGAAGGTTCATTGGTAAGGCCAAAAGGCATGACAAAAAATTCATAATAACCCTTATGATTTTGAAATGTTGTTTTCAAAATATCTTCAGTTTTCATTCTAATTTGATGATAACCTGAACGAAGACCCAACCTGGTAAAATAAATTGCTTCATGTAATTCATCCAATAATTTATCAATCACAGGAATGGGAAATTTATATTTAATAGTGAGCTTATTGAGCTCCCTATAATCTGAACACGTGCGCCATGATCCATCCTTCTTATGTGCCAATACTACTGGAGTAGAGAAAGAACTTTGATTAGGTTGAATTATACCAACCTCTAACATTCCTGCAATCATACATTAAATTTCGCTCTTTTGGACATAATGATATCTGTAAGGCCTGATGTTTGGAGGAACACTTCATGGAATCAAATGAATAGGATGATCATTATCACGAATAGGTGGGATTTTTTTGGGAGTTTCAAACACCTTGGAATGATTGCCCAATACTTTTTGGAGATCTAGAGAAATAGATGATTTTGATGTTGGAACTTCTAGTGAGCATAAGATTAATACATCATCACGCAACAAGCTTGAATTATATGCCATGAGTCTAGAGTATAACATTAAAACCCTTAGTCATCATATCTTGTTCCTAATTTGTAGTAAGAATATTCTAAGACTTATACTATTATAGACTTTATAGATTGAAGTTTCACTGAACAGAAACAACAAACGTAATAGAATTTAAGAATATTGTATGAAATCTTTACTTTTAATATAATGTGTAGACTAATAAATTTATATTATTCTTGTGTGTAATGCATCTATGATTCAACTAATAGTTAGGCTTTGAATGTTCTTGAAGCATGTGCGACCACTAGGAGGGCCCCTTGTGCCAAGACGTGCGACACTTTTAAACAAGTTTTCATAGTGTAGTTTACCTTGTTTTTCATAACTTAGTTTAATGCTCAGTTTTCTATAGCATTAGAAACACACTATTTTTCCCTTAGAATAACCAATATTATGTTTTCAACACATTCTACAATTCAAGCACTTGAAAAATAGCTTCAAAAGTATTCAAAATTAGAATTGGTAAAGTGATCACTTAGATTTATTTGCAGTGCGGTTTGAATGAATTTCAATTTTAGTAATGTGGATTTCGATTGCTTGTTGTGTTTCAATATGATGTAGGCTAATCACACGGAACTTCTCATTGAATAGGATTTAACCTTTAAAAGCTACAAACTATCATACTTGAGAAGTTTGTTGTTAAAAATAAATATAATTACCTACATGGTGAAGAGGATTTATAAGTGCTTTAGAACCATGATTATATTGAGATGGACTATATTCAATTGCTCTCATATAATAATATTTCCTTATAATGTTAATTTACATAAGAAAAATTGCAAGCTAAGCCCTTATTTTTTATCCGTAAGCTGTCGTGGATATTCCACTGGACAGTTTGTCACAACAGATCCAATAATATTATATTAAAACTCTGAAAATTATACATTATTACAGTTTATTAGGCCTTAATATATGTGGGTTTAAATGTAATTAGTGCATGCATGTGAATGGAATTTATGCATAAAAGTAGAGAACAAAAAAATAATCACATACACACATAAGACACAAGATATGCTCTCTAGGAAACCCTTTCGGGAGAAAACCCAACTGGAATGTGAGGTCGCTTCGCTCTCTTTCTTTGTCTGGAAATATGGCTGCAGATACAAAGAAGTAATTCATCTGGCCCATGGGCTGCTATAGTGCACAAATCCTCTCTGTGTACCTCCTATCTCTTCTGGATATCTTTGCTCAGTTATGGAACAAGATGCTCTCGAAAGAATGTCTCTTCCTCCTAGTGGTTTGGCTATAACACAACCCAATAGCCTACTAGGGGTTAATTTTGACCAGATAAACTCTTAACTAGAGTTACAATATAAACTCTTCTATAATATTTTACATCAAAAACATGTGGCTAGACGCTCTTCCATGAATAATGGGGGTTGACGCGGCATCCTCCCGAACTATAGGTGTGAAAACATGAAGGTCAACTTCTGAGTGGCATAAATTTTGCATACGGACTCTGATTGATGTGCTTCTTACGCCCTTGGAAAGGTATCTGTGTGTAGAATAACATGAAAAGGTTTGATGCCTGAAAACACTCCCGGAAGGTTTTAGATCCTGTTTCGCCAAACTGGGTCCCACTGGTAAAAATGGTCCCGTGAGCTAATTCCTCCACTTTTTCCACTCCAAATGCATCGAGATGGATGATAAACAATATAATGATCCAATTCGGATCAATTTTGTTTACAATTCATAGGTTTACAAACTCATATTAATAAGATTAAAATGTTACATAATTCTAACACAATTGAATTGGCCGATAATTAAACACTTTCATCATTATCCTATATCGCAAAGGTGACAATCAACACCCTAATAAGTTGTTATCAACAAGTTGTTGTGAGTGTACAAGTGATAATTTTACAATTGCTAGGGATTTTTAGGTGTTAAAGCCTATATACACCCCATGTTAACCTAAAAACCTCTTATTAACTTCGTAGATATTGAATGATTACATTTCTATTGTTATATTGTTATGTAGGCTAGAACCCCTCATGGTCCCATTTTATTATAATTGTACCCTTTAACTTATATATATATATATAAACCAATCATTATTGTCCTTTTTTCTGGGTAAATATATGTTTACAATAAACACAATGAACAAGACAATATTTGATGATCCTAAGACTAGGCCTTCGTACTACATATACCTAGTCTTAGGATCATCAAATATTGTCTTGTTCATTGTGTTTATTGTAAACAGATATTTCCCCATAAAAAAGGACATTAATTATTAATTTATTGTCATTTTTAAGTCGCGAGGATAATAAAATTTTGTATTAGAGCTCATGATCCTAGGGTTTTGCTACTTCAAACGGGTCATCGAGGCATTTTCGCTATAACTTTTTTTTATTTATTGTGAGGCTTCAAACCATGAAACTTGGGCCATGTTGAGGTGAAACCATGTGAACATCTGGTTCAAGTTATTGATATTGGTTCACTATTATTTAGGATATATGTTATAAGGAAGTTAGGGTTTTTATATGCTCCATAAATCAATCTCATATATGTTAGTTTGGAATTTTATTATTATTTATTTATTTTTTCTCTGATTCTTAAAGTGAAACTTGGACTATACTAAGGAGAAATATTATGGAATACCTTATTCCATTTTCATAATTTGGTTAACTATACTTTCAAAGTTATGCCACATGGAAGTTGGGGTTTGAGAATAGTCATGAAATAAATTTTAAATGGGTTAGCTTGGTATTTTTTCTATATCATCTTGTCTGGGAATTTTCAAACTGTGAAATATTTAGGAATTTCATAAGACATATAAAAGTACCCCAAGTACAAGTTCCAAAATTACATTTCAAGAATTAGCCATGTGGCATGTTATACAATTTTTCTCATGGGAAGAGACCAATTTTTATTTTATTTGGAAAGTTACTATATCTTTTAGTTGTTACATCAAATTCAATTCACACTTGTGGAATTGCATAAACTACATATCAGAGTATCACAAAACAATTTTTTACATCTAGAAGGTGATTAGGGATATTTTATTAGGTGATGTTAAACAAAATTGCTTAAAAGCATGAAAATACAATAAATGAAACATCCATGAAGAAACAACAAAAAATGAATACATTATAGTCAATGCACTAAGATTTGGTAACGAAGTTCATTCACAATGTGTGAGTTATGTCTTCGAGCCTGTTACTGTCTGCCAGTCCTACCAGTCACCAGTGATCAAATGTGCTCTTACAAGGTTTTGTTACGGTCTTAGGTCAAATTTTTATGGTTTTAGTAGGTCTTCAAATAAAAAATTTGTCACTGCTAGTGTGTCTAGGTGTGTTACTACTCCATTCAGTCCATGTTTTGGTCTTTCAATTACTCATTTTAATGAGTCACCACTAAAATGTCTTCATCACCACCTCACTCACATCACCATGTTCATCATTTAGCTCATTCCATGTAGTGTCATCATTAGTTCTTAGGGTCAAAATCATAAAATCAGTCATTTCACCATTAAATTCAGCATTCAAGGAGTAGTAATAGTGTAAAATATTCAATAAAGTTTTCAAAAATTTAATTTTATCTATATTATGATGTAATATGTTTCATAAGGTTCTAAAGCTGCAGTTTCAAACCACAATGTAAAAAGAACATGATGGGGCCACTACACCACTATGAAGAGAAAATCGATTTCCAAAGCTGCAAAAGACCAATGAGCTTCTCATTTTATAATTTCATATTCAAGAAACCTATCTCTACCAAGAAAGCTCACTCTTACCCTCATTGCAGCCATTTATTTCCACCCAAGTGCCCATCTCTCCTCTGTGCTGCACTGCGCTTTTGCCAGAAGGAGTTGTGCTTTCTTCAAGGGAGCCAAATCATCATTTCAGAGAAATTATTCATCAACAACAGGTTCCAGTGTATCGGATACAAGTAAGTGTGTCCTAAAATCACCTCTTTTATCTTCATTTTGTGCTTGGAAGGATCAATTCCCTCTTCTAGTGTTTTGGTTGCACTTGCTTGGTTTCACAATCTCATTGACAGATTGCTGAGTAAAACCCTTAGATTGAATCTCACTCACCTTCCCCCGCCTGTTATACACCTTCCTAGACATTTTCCCTCACCCCTACCCCTCATTTTCCCTATTTTCACACAAACCATAGCCTAGACTATACTTTCCTAGGCTAAAACTGTTTTTTCCCTTTTTGACACCCTTCCCTTCACTCATTCCCTGCAATTTCACTTCACCCTTCTCCCTAACATCTATCCGTACACCCCTAAGTTTTCAAAATAATTTAGGAGACCCCTAACCCCTTCATATCCCTTAATCTCTCAAAACTACCCAAATCCCTTGTTTTTCCCTCACTCAACCCTAATTTCCCCTCCCATTGAGCTAGGGTGAGCTATGGATTTTGAAACCAGTGAGCAGAAGAGGCACAAGGCAGATCATATCAGAAATTATGAGACCACTTCATCGCATGAGATCATATCTTCACCATTCCTTAAGAAATCATTTCAAGATGTTGGTTGCCATGCCTTTTGCCAAAGGGTTGAGGAACTAGGTTTTCGTGACAAACTTACCAACACTTTTGCCACTAGATTAAGGAGAGATAAGGTGATTATTACAAGGGTGGTGTTCACTCTTTCAACAGAGACCATTTCTACAACCACAGGGATTCCAAATAGTGCAGAAAATTGGTTCAAGAGTAGGGACCTTGACATTGAAAGCTACAAAATGTACTTGAAGATATCATACAAAGCAACTCCAACACACATCTTTCCATTTAGACGATTGCTGGAAAAGTATGCCCCTCTCATGAAATTTATCATGAGATATTTCACATGTGAGGGCAGGTACTCAAGGTTATATCAGTATCATATGAGACTCTTGATGCATTTCACAGGTGTAAGAGCCCTAAATTTGCCTCATTACCTTTACAAAAGCAGTAAAAATAACAGAGAAGGTACAAATATTGGGAGAAAATCATCATGCTAGTTTGTTTCACCATGGCTTGGTGAAAATCCTGGTTTTCCATCAGTTAGCACAGATCAATTTGTCATGGGATGGTTTTATATATTCAGCTTCACTTTTGTCTTCTCCAACTCAGTCGAGCAGTCACTCTACTCCTTTGTCATCACCAGCACAACAAGATTTTTCTTCCACAAGCAAACGTACCGGAATAATTCCTAGGGTAGAGGTGAATCGGACCTATGTTAGAGGTAAGAGGCTTGTGATATTTTTGAAAGGGCCAATCCTACATCAGGTGAGCAAGGAACATCATCACATCATGAAGCACCATTGCAGGATGAGGAAAATTTCCATCATGAAACTGATATGGAAGATTTGGAGCATGAAAAGGATAAAACACCAGAGCAGATAATCATGGAGAAGGAGGGTGATATTATAGATCTCAAGGACAGTTTTTCAAAGGAAAATTTCTTGGTCTCATTCTTGCAACAGGGGAACATGCAGCTAAAGGTAAATCAGCTGCTCTTAAATAAGCCCAAAGTATATTTGACAATGGATGATGCAAAAGGTAAGGCAGTGGTTTATATTGATAATTTGGAGGATCAAGAAGAGTAGGTGAAAACAAGGATACCAAGGACAAGAGGTTTCGAGAGGGCACTTGAGCAGCAAAAAGAACCATCTCCACCAAAAACTCAAATGACAGTTGATGAACTCAGTTTGGCGGAAATTGAGAAAGACAAGGTAGGTTGGTTGGATAGGGTGAATTTCCACTTGGAAAAGATTCTCAAGAGGGAAAACAAGAAAAACAACCTACAAATACACATGGCCATGCATTACTATACAATAAACCAAGTCTCCCAAATCAGGATCAAACAATTGAAGAAGAAGCTCAAACAAACCCTAATGAGGCAAAAAGAGAAGGATAAGATTGACTTGCTTGTTGAGGCATCCCTCATTGCATGACACATCATCACCTAGCCTCATGGAACAATTTTTAGCAAATTGTGAAGAAAATTTTCATTTTTGGTGACTTTTGGCTAATTTGGAAATCTCAGTACAACCAAAAGCGCAGCGCCTTAGCGTTGTGCTTTTTCCTCAGCCATCCAAATGCCAAAACTTTACCTTGTTGGATAGATAATCACTCCTACATGTCACCTATCAATGTTTTGATCCTTATAAACAAATTGGTTCAGATAAAATTCCCAAAAATAGGTAAAAAAGACACTTTCTGCCACCTTTCTAGACGAGGCACTGCGCTTTTGGGAGTAGCTATGGGAAAATGAAATTTTCTCTATCATGGAGTGTCCATTTTGCTTGCTTGAGGTTTCTAATAACGACTAGACATCCCTATATTTCCATTGCATCTTTCAGAGCTAGATTTGGTGTAGGGGAAGGCCTTCAAAATTTCCTCACAAGTCGGGTGTTGCACTTTTTTCTAGAGGCGTTGTACTTTTGCCTGTTTGTGCAAATTTCAAGTTTTCTTCAGTCAATTTCAGTTTTGATGATGTAATTTCTCTACTTTCATGTTGATTTGATGTAATAGGAGGTAAATGGCCTTGTTATATTCATTTTGGTGTAATTTTAGGCCTCATTGATGAGGAGCAGGTGAGTCAAACTCTAAATGGAGGATTTATTTTAACATCCCTAGTCATTAGGGTTTTGTTGAGAGATTCTTGTAAGTTATTCCTACATTGAGGGATTCAACCTATGAGAGAGGTGTTGGGGCCCTTTTTTTGAAAATGAAACGGTTTTCAGTCGCGGATAACAGGTGGCAGAGCACAACCATGGTAGATAGGGAGTTGTCACGATTTCAAAGAGTTGGAGAGCAGGTGGCGCGGTAGTTTCAGAAACTAGCACAGATGGCAGGAAGGAGCGACAAGGACAGGCAGCAGAACTCCCAGTGATCAGGGAGATGCGGCAAACAACAGAATGGGAAAGGAGGGAAAACTGACAGTCGCATTGGCAAAGGAACAAATAGGAAATCAACCAGTGTAGACATTAGGTTGGTGTAGTAGAGGGCTGAGGAAGAGAGCCGTAGGAGAGCTCTGTTCGATTTTGTTCTGTTCTTTTCTATTCGGTTCTATTCTATTATGCTCTACAATGTTGTAATCAGTCCTTCTGTAATAAAATTTGAGGAGTAATGTAATTTTCTGCTATTGTTAATGAAATATACTTATACCTGGGTTTGATGTCATGAGTTCTGTGATAAGCATTTGGTTATGATGAATGTATTGCCTGCTTTTAAATTTTGATTTTGCATCCTGAATATGCTCATGAGTAGTATCTTGTGCAAAGTAGCTAAATATGTTTGTAGTTCTAGTTTTGTCCCTTTTTCTCTATAGTTGTGATCAGTTGATATCTGATATGTTCCTAACCTTACTAAGATCATGGCACACCTCGGGTGAGACTCTCTGCTCTTTGGAGTAGGTTGAAAATGTCGACGTTGTGCTAGACTACTGCGGAAACCTTGTTGGCCTCTCTCCTGAACCTGGGTCTTACCTAGAGACCTTCTTTCTTGCCAACAAATGGTTTTGTTGCCGAGACTTGAAATTTCATTTAGGAGCTAGATCATGGTATCGCAAATCTTCGAAAGAGAAATACGAAGCTGGTGGGATAACCACTTAGATTAGTTCATAGCGCAGCAAGCTAAGTTGAGATAGCAGAGCGAGAAAATTGTTAAGGATCGGGTTCTATTCTCTGAATCTACGACTGATCTCTACGAAATTTTCTTGGGAAAGTTTCCGGAGGAACTCTATAATTGGTTACGGAGGCTACAAGTCAAGACAGCCTAAGGAAGCTCATGTAAGATCTGTCGCAAGTGGTTGCACGTGGATCTGGTAGCCCTCCATCGGTTAAATACCAATTTGACCCGAGTAGTATATTTCTCGGTGCAATCTACCTTGGAAGGATATATAGTGGAGTTTGCATTTGAGTGTTACCAGTCCTTCTCAAAAGCCGAAGACGTGTTCAGATCGGATTACGAGGAGAGCTGCTGAACAAGATTCCTTTATGGATCAAAGCTTTAATGGTAGACGAGGGATTGATGAAGTTTCAAACATCTGAGATGGATAATTAAACCTCCAGTACTGGGGGAAGGAGCTGAGGAAGAGATGCTACAAATAATTTGGAAGGGGGAATAGGGATATGGATGCCGAGACCTCCAGTAGGTTGAGAGAGCAATGAGCACATTGGAGGGCACAAATCGCTGAGAAGTGGTGGGAAAGAGTGATGAAGGAGTTGGAGAAGCAGGAAAGTAGTCAACATAACAAGGAGAAGGTGTCATAGATGAAAAAGGAGATGGAAGGTCAGACAGAATCCCGAGGAATAGGAGGGACTGTCAAGGAATTCAGGCAAGTGTATAGGGGCCCAGCCCAAAGAGAAATGGGAGAAAAGTCCAACGTGGAGGACGCACGCCTCGACGAGATGTCTGATGTGGAGTTGCATGTTGCAATGGAGCAACTATTCCGAGAGGGGTCGGCACCCATAACTCAAGGTAACTTTATTCCCCAAAGTTCAAGTAGCTCTAGTCCTGACCTTCCCCTGGTACTCTATCATCCACTAGGTGAAATTTTTGTTAAGTTACGATAATTGAGTAAGTTGAATAGTGCTCAGTCTACAGCAGCAATACATACTAGCAGTAGTATTAGTAATACAATTTCATAGCCAAGAAATAGAGGTTTTATTCTAGTACCACCCACAAAAAGAAGCATGGCGGGATCATTTACCCAATACCTAGATTTCTCTGGGAGGAGAAATGACAATGTGGAGCAACATTGGTATCTTTGAGAAGCCATATGGAGGGCTCGGCAGACACTAGAGGCGGTTAAGTTGATTGAGTTTCAAACTAGTCTCAGGGAGAGAGCTCTTCATTGGTTTATTAAATGGTCTGAAGCTCATCCAAACCCAGTGATAGATGATGTAAAGAAAGAATTTGTTAAAGAATTCAAGTTACCTCAGACAGACCAATAGGGTTTATCAGAGATGTGGGAGATTAAACAACGAGAAGGTGAAACTGCATGGGATCTGATGAGAAGGTTCAAGGATGCGGTTGGAAAATTGAGTTACCCAATCATTCTAAATCATCAAAGATATTGGTTTATCAAGGCCCTTCTTCCGTTGACAAGAATTCCACTAACGTAGCATAAGATCAATACATTACAAGATGCATTGGAGCAAGCCATGAAGATAGAGGCCATGGCGGGGTATCCACAGGAGTTCAAAGGAGGGGCAGCAGCTCAAGACCCTTCCATACTGGGGTTGCAACATCAGATATCCAATCTAACGGAAAATTTGAAGGACATCTAGCCAATGCGACCTGCAAGACCCAACGTATGGTGTATGCATTGTCTGATGGAGGGAAACGTGGTCGCTGAATGTCCAAGGTTGCTAGGGGTAAATATGGGGGCTTCATCAGCAAGGACATAAGTAACTCCACCAGTAGGGAGAGTCGCACAGATAAACACTCAAGGGCTATATCCGTCGCAACCCCACTACCCAGGGTTCCCTGCGCAACAGAATCAAGCCACAACTGAATACTGGGAAATATGCAAAAGCATTGGTCATCCACCTCGCCTATGCCCAATTTTGAAAAAATACTTCAACGTTCCAAAAAACATATATTGTGAGTTTTGTGCTTCCACAACGCACAACATAGAGCAGTGTAGAGCCCTGGATGCACTGGCAAAACGATTGGACAGGCGATCATATAGAGTGAATGAGGCTCCCGGGACAAGGAGGAGGCATGAGAGGAGGCGGAGTTGGAGGAAGAGGACCTGTAAGATGTTATAATCATGACCAAGAGGGCCATGTATCCAGGGAATGTCCACTTCCCAGAAGACCATGGTGCTCTCAGTGCAGAGTTAATACGCACGCAACTGAAGACTGCCCAAAGCTAATAAGAATATGGGAAGAAAGAGCCGAACAAAGAGGAGAAAATATGTTAAATTCAAAGCTAAGAATAGTAGAGGCTCAGGCTATGCATAATGTAGCCATAGTGACTCGAGGAGGAAAGAGAACAGGGGAAGATGCACAAAATATAGACCTGATAAAGCTGATAAAGCCAACATCTCCAAAGCCAGTGTTCAGGCCAGATAGATGGAAGCAATACTTTAAAGAAGCAGTGGAAAGATTTGCCCAACTTGGAGGAAGCAAAGGCATAGAGTTACCGCAGCCGAAGGTGGACAAGGATAAACAGAGTAATACAACCACAATGATTGAAGAATGGTTCCGACTGTTTTTAAAAATTGTGACCAATGCATCGATGCTGGAGAAATTGAAACAAAATCTGGAGATGGTGGTGCAGAAAACCACAGAACCAAAGGAGGAAAATGATGCAACACATAAATACATATGGAGAGTCAAAAGGAATAAGAGAAGAACAGGGAAAGAATTCTGGGTAAACACTAAAGTCGCGGGATTTCAAACTAAGGACACAATGCTTGACATAGGGTCAGACGTCAACATTTTTCCAAGGAAGACATGGGAAGCATTGGGGAGACCAAAGCTGAAATATTCACCAATCCAACTCCGCATGGCAAACTAGTACTGCATTGTGCCCATAGGTAGGCTAGAGGAGGTCAAAGTCGATGTTGCGGGGTAAATACATACACAGAATTTGAGGTGATAGACATAATGGGGGATAAAGATCCCTACCCGGCATTATTGGGGATAGACTGGGCTTTCGAGAACTATGCAGTAATCCATTTGAAAAATGAACTAATGATATTTGAAGACGGGGAAGTCAGGGTCACTTGGCCACTTGACCCATATCAAGGACCCCGATATACAGAGACTACCGATAACAGATAGGATGCTCAGCTTCTTGATCATATTTATCAGATGACAGCAGGGAAAAGAGAAGATTATATCAACCCAATAGCAAGGGGGACTGTAAGCTGGAGAAGTGTTCAAAGTTCAAATTTGGGCTTAGAAATAGCCTGGGACGATTGGCAGCAGGGGGGGTATGAGACCAATACAAGAATATGCACTAACATCCAAAGAATCAATTGGATCAGAACTGAGGTAAGAGAATATCCTACTTTATCAAATATGAATGTTGTAAATGCCTTTATTGCCAAAATAGAAGATAAAGTTCCAGAGGAACGTAGAGTCCCACTCATGGATGTGGCTTTACAATCCATTTCAGCAAGGTGGTGGAGCATCCATCGCAACTCTTTGTCGTGGTGGGATGAGGTTGTAGCAGCGTTGAGGGCCAGATTCAAGGAAGAGGAAGGACCACAATTCACTGAAAAATACCAAGGGGATTCTGACCCCAGTAAACATTTACAACATTGTGAGGACCAATGGAAGAAAGTAGGGTACACAAGTTTGTACATTCACTGGATTCGATTCCATAGGCTTGGTACCTAACTGAAGAGAAGAAAAGAGGAACCGGTACCTGGTGAGCAGTTCTGGATCAGTTTACGCAATGCTTTTCCTTTGAAGGATAAACAAAACCAGTCACACAGGCATTGCAGGCCATTAAAAGGGTATTGTTCTTTCCGGAGATTCAGGAGCAGTTCGGTTAGCATAGCTGGATGACCAGGTATTACCAGGATGGGTGAATGGTGCACGCCTGAAGTCTTATCACGAGTAAGTTTCATTATTTCCTTTTCCAATAACTCTCGCAATCGAGAGGAGTCGGTAGGGTAGAATAGAGTAGGTAGATTCAATAACTCTCTCGCAACCTAGAAGAGAATAGATAGGAATCCCAACGAAGCAAAAATACAATAACAGAAGAAACTCGCAGTTGTGATGCGGAGACCGCATCGCAACCGGTTGTGGTTGGGGGGAGGGTAGTATCCAGTGTGTCATAACATGTCGAACATCATTCCATCATCATGACCCATCATTCCCATGTCAGTCCGTAGGATTACCTAGATTTGAGAATTAATTGCCATAATTAGTATCATCCATACCGTAATAAATTTTCCATATTAGGCCATAATCATTACCCATCACGTCTGCCCAAATCCCGAAGTCACAGTCAGCCATGTCAGAACACACCTCATCACGGTAACTAATCACATGATTATAGCCGTGGGGGAGGCAGTAAAAATTAATTATTTATGGGGTCTTATCAACCTCATTTGTATTGGTTACTTACATAACCCACATGAAAGAGGAAAGCACAAGAATGCTGGAGAATTCTGAGTTAAAACAAGAAACAGCAACATCGAGAGAAATCTCATCAGAGGAAGTCCAGAGAGAGCATCTAGTAGTAGGAATTTACAGAGAAAGAGCAGGGGTAGCACTGCAAGTATACCAAAGGAGATAAAAAATGACCAAGGTAACAACAGCAGTTGTCGAGCCTGAGCTCAACAATAGAATTCAGAGAATGGAGTCGCTGGTGGGAAAATATGACAATGCATCATTGGTCGACACAGACTTCACAGATTCTTATCGGTTTCCAACAATGAAGAGGTAGGTTTATATAGGAAATTATGCTACTAAAAAAGGAGAAGAAGTAGCAAGGCTACTTCCAGAGTTCATAGGCATCCAGCAGTCAACAATTCTAAACCTGAGGAACCTCCCCGTGTTCAGAACCACAAGAGCCGCGATGCAGTGTATGAAATTCCTGCTAAGCAGACTCCAGAATGAGTCACTATGGCTAGGGAGGGAGATACCACTGCATGCAGAAGATATTCACAGGTTGATGGGTTTATCAGCACAAGGGAGGGATGTCTCCACAGCATTCCAGACAGTCTCCAAAAGAGCAAAGAAGGCAAGAGATTGTAGCTATTACAAGAAATACGACACCAAAAGAGGAGGGAAGGGGGTGAAGATAGACCTCATAAACAACCCAACAATTAAGTTTGATTGTTACTTGGTTGCAGGCAAAACCATGAGACACTATACAAAGGGCGAATGCACCTTAGACACCCTCTCAGTTGCGGAACACTGCCTCTAGGGAAGCCAGTTGAATTGGTGTACGTTTCTACTGAATGAATTGTTCGAAGCCTGCAATGATAACTACAAAAGAGCCACTGGGTTCATCTATGGCTACCTCATCATGGCATTCGCAATGTGGAAATGGACTTTCCCGGGAGTCAGACAACCTGTGGAACTCACAAGTGGTCAGCTACTGGCAATGAATTTCACACCCTGGATGTTCTCGAGAGACCCCAACACCAAAGAGGTAAATGAAGAGGCATTCACATTCTCGTACATGAAAATGTTGGATGTAGTGGCGGGGCAGCAAAGGGTCCCGAGGAGTTTGCTGGATGGTTATTATGCTCAAATAAGGTTCGGGGTCACTCACAAACAGACCTACATCAGGCCCACCTATATGGACGAAACAACGTTCAAAATGAGACCGTTGAAGTTTCAAGTGGATGAAAAGGCATTCCACACTGAAGTCTGCTCCTGGCCAGGAGTGGGAATGGAGATTAGGAGTGGAGTCCATCACTAATCGTTCGAGGGCATGCAACCAAAACCATTACCAGGGGAGACACGGGATGAGACACTGAACATAGTGTCGCGGTTGCGGCTAACACTAGTACTGGAGGAGCTGGACACGAGAGTAAAAGGATTCAATCGGGTAATGCAAACTCTCACCAGTGCTTCTCCCCTGTTTCCTACTTTTTCAGAATTTCAGGCCTCAAATTCTGCATCGCCCTCCATAGTTGCACCCATACTCATTGCCCTGCCGCCCACCATGTTTAATTCACCCCCAGCAATAACAGTAGTTCCAGTCAAAAAGAGTAAGGAACCTAAACCACCTGTAGCTGCTCCTACGACCAATAAATCTAGAGTCATGATACCTAGGCAGGTGGTTGATCTCACTGAGGAAGATCAAACGTAGCTTATGGATACAGGGGCACCAATTCAAGATGAGCCAAAGGTGGCCCCCCAGGTACCTATGTTCAATTCATTCTCAATTTTGAATGTTCAAACTTCATCTCCACCCAACACTCATACATATTTACCTCGCACTCACCATTCATCGCCTCACAAGTCATTCACTTCCAAAGACCGTTCCACCCGCACTCCATCCACATTAGCAACCATTTCAGACCCAGTCAAGACAAAATGTAAAACAAATGGAGACAACGAGGCAGAGGTTAACTCAGGTACAACATTGGTACCCGAGGCTAACCAAACCCTCATTGGACAGAGCATTTTCTAGGACCTTTTAATTCACCGGGGTTCTTTTACCATAGATACAACACCCTCGCCAAAGGAGCTTAACCCTTTTCAGAAAGAAAATTTGATATTGCAATAGGTTCAGCCAACCACAAGCATGAATACCCCATGGAATCAGTTGCCGCAACACAACCAACCGATGTCACCACATGAACACTCGGCGAGGTCAATAGCTAGATGTCAACCACTCAGAGGGAGACCGCCGAACCAAGATATGTCTGGGGCTAAGAGTATGCAGACCCAGGGCACAGAGCAACTGTACAATTTCATCCAGCATTCGGCACAGTAGGCTGAAGGACTCCAAAATGACCTCCAACTGAGGTTTGAACAGCAACAATTGTAGATTAGTGCGCTTACTGAAGATCGCAACCAATTGAAGGGAGAAAAGGAAAGTATGCAGGAGCAACTGGAGAAGGTGATGGATGTTTTTAAGGATCTCTGGCCAACTATGATAGCTCAGGATGACAAGACACCAGGGGACATAATGGTTTGCACTATAGTAGAAAGGTCTATCCACGTAAAGACAGCTTGTGCGAATCTCAGCAAGGAGCATCAGGAGTTAAAGGAAGTGCTCACGACCAGACCGACGTTGCTAGATCCTGCGGTCGTATATGTTGAGAGGGTCACGGAGAAGCATAAACAAGCAACCGGGATGCAGGAAACCCTGGGGACCACAGTGAAGGAATATTACAACCTTCTAAAACATTTGCACGAGTGTTCAACTTCGCTAACTATGAAGGCTCAACCAATCTCGGCACAACTGCGGCAAGTCTCACAAGAAATAAAGGAGGCCACAGACCTCGTTGGCATTAACTAGTTGTACAATCAAGTGGAGGAACTAGAGACCAAAATACAAAAAATTGAAGAGAATTTGGCTGCCACCAAGTAGGTCCTCTGAGAACCGAGACAACCGATGAAGCTTACTACAAAAACAATACAACAAATGGCCGTTGAGGCCAAAATAAAAATTACGGAAGTATTCAGCAAGTTTTCGGTCGTTGCAGGAGAAAAGGAAGCTGAACAAATCGCCACAAAAACAGACCAGCTCATGAAGGAATGCCAACAGGCCATTACCAACTTCGCCGAACTTAAATATTCAGCATTGGCAAAGGTTCTCGAGTTGGGGCCCTTGTTCAGACAGGGAGAGGAAATGGAGAAGACAAGGCCAGCCATAGAGGCAAGCGGACCAATGGAGACCGAGGCAGCAGAAAAGGGTTGACTCGGGACGAGCCAATAGCATGTGGTTGGGGCCTGTTGGGGCCCTTGTTTTGAAAATGAAATGGTTTTGAGTCACAAATAATAGGTGATGGAGCACAACCACGGTAGACAGGGAGCTGTCACGGTTGCGAAGAGCTGGAGAGTAGGTGGCACAACAGTTGTGGAAACTAGCACAGATGGTAGGAAGGAGTGACAAGGACAGGCAGCAGAACTCCCAGTGATAAGGGAGATGCAAAAAACAGTAGAACGGGAAAGGAGGGAAAACTGATAGTCGCGTTGGAAAAGGAACAAATAGGTAATCAGCCAGCGTAGACAATAGGTTGGTGCAGTAGAGGGTTGAGGAAGAGAGTCGTAGGAGAGCTTTGTTCGGTTCAGTTCTGTTCTATTTTGTTCTATTCTATTATGTTATGTAATGTTGTAATCAGTCCTTCTGTAATCAACTCTGAGGAGTAATGTAACTGTCCACTATTGTTAATGAAATATACTTCTACCTGGGTTTGATGTCCTGAGTTCTGTGATAAGCATTTGGTTATGATGATTGTATTGCCTGCTTTTAAATTTTGATTTTGCATCCTGAATATGCTCATGGGTAGTATCTTGTGCAAATTAGCTAAATCTGTTTACAGTTCCTACTTCTTTCTGTTTTTCTCTATAGTTGTGATCAGTCGATATCTGATATGTTCCTAACCTTACTAAGGTCATGGCACGCCTCGGGTGAGACTCTATGCTCTTCGAAGTAGGGTGAAAATGTCGGCGTTTTGCTAGACTACTGCGAAAACCTTGTTGGCCTCTCTCCTGAACCTGGGTCTTACTCAGAGACCTTCTTTCTCTCCAACAAGAGGGGGATTTATTTTTTGGTCTATATGTATGTAGTTTTCAGTCATTTTGATGGTTGGACATCAGAGGGTGAAAGTCTTGTAGCTTGTACTTCATCACCTTTTACAGGAAATCAAAGGACAGTTGCAGTTATTATTCAGGAATTCCCGTATTGTGAGTTTGTGATAATGTTTTATGTCTGTTATAAATTTATATGAATGATCTACTTGTCTCCTTACCATATCTTTGATCTTCAATGATTTTCCTAAGAGGTTTTAAGCATAATTCTTTTAATTAAGCTCTATTTTGTTAGGAATCTCGTCTTTGTGTATTTTTATTCCTGGTTAATGAATTCATGGTATACATGCTCGTTATGATATTCTTTCTCATTCAACCCTACACTACATCGAACAACTCTTAAGCCATCACAAAATCATAACTACCTTGCTCCTCTATATCTCTTGCAACTGAAACTTTTGATGCTTTGACCTATTTCCCTGATTTTCACTCCTGATCTAGCAAAAAACCCTACATCTTTCAAAACCCTAGAGCTTAACTATCTAGCCTAAAATCCATTCTTGTACCAGTAAAATCCTTAGTTGTGATTTTCATAGGGAGAGCCCTCTCTGGTTTCGTAGGGTTAGCTGCCAAACTAAAAGCTTGGTTTGAGGTTACCTCTATCGATATTATTTCAGCCTTAGGACATTATGGAGGCTAACAAGGCCTAACTTAAAATTGGAGAGGCCTCTATATTATCTCAAAAAAATAATGAAAAATACATGGCATTACCTCACATTTGGGGATGACCCAAAATTTCACTGCTCAAACTGCAACATACTCCATACCAGAAGCTCTGCCTCATAATTCTACAACTTAGAGTATAAACATGACCACATTTTAACATGTGAAAGGCTGCCTCAAATTTCATGCTAATAATTTAATGACATATGTAGGCTTCTGCCATGGGTCCTAAAATATGCTACTCAAATCAAAATTATGATTGTACCAATGGATTCCTTGCGAAAATTCAAGAAAAATGAGTATAAACTTGATCAGGTTCTAGAACTGTCACATCCTCCTCAAATTTCGTGCCACAACAAATCATAATATGCCTAGAATATTCCCCTAGAATATGCTATGGGAATATTCCCAAAATCTACCTCAAGATTCATGCTTGCGCGGGACCCCTCTCCTCTTGCCACCCATTCGAACTTCGTTGCCTCTCTTTGTGCTCGCGACCTCCTCCTAATGGTCGAATGGTATGAGTTTAAATAATATTATGTTAGGTAGAGTTACAAAGCTTGTTATTGGGCAATTGGTTTAGCCTTATATATAAGGCATATTGTTGTGGGGGGAGGGGGGGGGGGGTCAAGGGGTCAAACCTGCGAACCTCCCACTTGTTTTATATATTCATAAATTCATGGAGGTTTGGTGTACATTTCAAGGCCACTTGGGCCTAATTCAAGGTGCCACGTGGTGCCATGTGATTGGATCACGTGGCATACCCTCATTGGTCCACATAATATGCTTAGTCAACAACAAACTGCCATGTGTCGACTCATTGTGTCACGTGTCATGACCATATGTTTCCACATCATGCCATGTCAGTTTTGTACGTCCCACCTATCCTGTTGGTTGGGTTTCCACATGGAAGCCTGTGGGAGTGCCATGTGGCACCATATAGGTCCCACCTACACATTTTTTTGTTGTTTGTGCCAAACTTCATATGAGCATATCTTCCTCACACGGACTCAAATTGAGATGTTGTTTGTGTCGTTGGAATCGTCTCGATGAGATCTAAGACTTCGTGTCATTTTTACTGAGAATTTAGGACTTCAAAATTTGGGTCTTTTTAGATCCTCTTGGATCAGAAGGCCTCAAGTCTCAGAGATATATCAATAAAGCTTCAGTCATTCTGATATTCTCTAGATTAAGGTATGTAAATTACTAATGACCAAATATTGATTAGAAGATCCATTTTTTCGGTTATAATAAAGAGAAGTGCTATTATTATTTTCCAACCTGCCTCCAAAAAAAGCTACTACACCAATTAAATGTACCGAAGTCCCATCCTTAACTCATGAATAAAGTGAAGAATTAGAATTTAAGTTATCCCTATTAGAGAATAAAGTTAATGAAATGGATGGTAGTATGTTGAAACAGGTTGTTACACAGCATTTTGTCACTCTCCCTGCAATCCCCAACTCGCACATTGGAGGGTCGTTTCTGTGACCAATACGCAGTGTCATGCTTTGAAAATACCATCCTTGCATCCCTTTTGATGAAAGCAACATTATTCTTGTTGACATTTCCCTAAACAGAGCTGTGAAAATCCTTATTTTAGCCTTAGCGCGAGTAGCCCGTTACATCCTTGCGCCGACTAGGAAATTTAACATTGAGCTCGCGCCACTTGGCGCTCTGTGCTAGTTTTGACACCTGCGCCAAGCTATTTATGGAATGTTTTTTAAAAATAGAGGCAAAGGTTTCATTCCAACCACCTCGGGAATGAGTCATTGGGAGTGGTTGAACTAAAACAACCACAGACTCCTTCCTTTAGTTAGTAGTTTCTTTCTCCCTTGGAACTCTCCTAAAGGACAGGACTCCCTCCCACCTTTGTATGGATCCCAACCTCCTCTTTTCCCTCTATATAAGAAACTATCTCCTTTGGTAGAAGCTAGCTGAACACATTATAGAAAAATAGCTGAATGGCTGAATAGCTGAACTAGAGAATTATACTATAGCTAAGCTACAAGAGGAGATAGAGTTAGAAAGATTGTGTTGAGAGAGCTCGAGTCGATGACTTCTAAGAGAGCTTGAGTCTGAATTCCCTGACCAACAGTTGAGACGTGTTTCTTCTGAACCCCGCTGGAGGAGACCACGACGTCAAAGCATTGGTTGTACTCTTCCTTCTACTCATTAATATATATGACTACTGTTTGGTTCCACTATTGTGTTATGATGTTTATTTGATACAATATTATTAGCCCTCTTTGACTAGCTAATAGTTGTGAGTGAAATTATTCTGTTATATGTTGTTCTTGTTCTTTGTCTTATGTGTAGGTATCTGAGCGTGACAGCAAACAGATCGTGACTTGCCAAGGCAGGAGCGAGAGACCACTACTCCTTCCGCAACATCGACAGCGTTGGATTCAAGATAGGTCAATCTACCATGTATTTTGTTCATTCATTAACTAGGAAGGAACACTTTAGCATGTCCTTTTATTACTAGACCCGCCCTAGGGCTAGAGGGATCATCTCCGTCCGCAGAGAGGATTTACCTTCATAAAAAATTGGCGACTCCACTAGGGATCAGTGCGAGTTTGTCATATCATCCTGTTGGGTTGGTTTCAACTCTTGGTTAGTTATCTATCTTTTTTCTGGTTTGTTTGTTGAGTTTCCATTCTCTGTTCAGCTCCAGAGAGTCAAGGTTGACCTCTGCTCATTAGGTTAGGGTTTTTCCACTTTTTTCCATAGGTTTCCAGCTTGGCACATTTTTTTCTGGACAGTCACGCCGATTAGCGCAAGTTGCTCTTTTTGCACTCGCGCCAACCTCTACATGGCGCGGATTGCAGCCCTACAGTCGCGCCAATCCCTGTAGGTTTTGGTTTGACCCCTCTAATGCATTTTTTTATCATTTGTTCTTGCCTCTGGGTTATTTTTGGGTGTGTTGAGGCCTTTGGAGACTATGTAGACTACTGTATACTTGTTTCCCTTAGTCATTTGTCAGTTGTCTTGTCAGTGTCGATTAAGACCTTAGGGTTTCTAGGTGTTCTTGCACACCGAGCCTTCTATATGAGAAACGCGTCCCTTTGATTGTTGTCAGTCTCATTTTGGGTTTTTAGACTGAGTTTTCTTAATCCTTTGTTTTTCTAATTGAATTGTCTTTTCATTTTTCGATTAGTCCTTCTTCTTTAATACTTTGAGCATCGATTACTTTTCTTGTTTGGGTCGTTTTGAGAACTCTCTTTCTTGATTTAAAGTTTGTTTCATTAACTTGCATGTTTTTGTGTCTGTTTCACTTTGGTTGAGTCATTCAATTTCAAAACTTTACATTTGCAAAACTCGAACTAGTGTTTATTTTGTTTTCCATTGAATTAGTACAATGTGTGCATCATTTCATTGAAAAAACCAAAAAATATCTTTGCACTCTTTTGTTGCATTGAAAATGAAACGTTCCTTTACATAAACTAGCATTTCTCAATCTAGGAGGGAATTTCGTTTTCACTTGATTGCACTAAAGGCATTATAAGTTTATTCGCATGTTCTCTTTGTTTGCTTGTTCAAAATATTTCTATCCTTCTTCTAGCTAGCACTCGTCTAATTGAAATGATATTCATTTGCATATAGCTTGCATTTAGGAAGTTGAGCTCCACATTCGATAGGACCTGAAATTGAAACATAATCCAAGATTAACTTTAAAATTTATTCAATGAACCTAAGGCAGCATTGGAACCTAACAAAAAATTTATAGTGGTCTAGGTTAGAGACGTGTTTCGGCGTCTTAAAACCTAGTAGCTGTCACTCGCCTTTCGGCTTCAGACAGCACTAGTACGGACTTGTGCTCCCTGTACCATCATGTATATAAAGGGATACCCCTCTAGGTTGCAATCCTTTATCCATAAGAAGCTGAGTTTGCCGCCTTGTAACCATGATACACCGAACACAACATTCGAGGAGACTACCTGCATGTACGTCAAGTCCTTGGTCATTTCTGTTTCATTTGATCACCAAGGTGTATATGGCAGTTCACGGAAACCTGGTATATCTTCTTACTTAGAATTCCCGAGAAGTCATTTCAATCTTTTCGTGACTCTTTAAATAAATAAAAGATCATCGAGCACTTGTCCTTTCATGCTCATTTCAAATTCAAAGTGACCAGAGTTATATTTTGTCTGTTTCTTGACTCTTAAAACATGAAACAACATATTTTGGTTTCAGTGTCATAAAATTAATCACCTACGATTACACGCCCATTAAAGTTTGTTACTTGGTCTGATTGATTTCCTTGGTTCTTGATTGTGGTACTTTCGATTGGTTATCTCTTTTCCTTCCTATTATGATCTACAGTCAAAGTAGCGGAACATCTAGTTTCGTCGTCCTCGCTGCCTTCTAGTGGTGACTCTTTTTCAGACGCTTCTTTTGAAATTCCTCAATCCACTAGATCTGTCGAGTTCTCGCAGCCCATTCTACTGTCTATCCAGCCCCTTACTACTCGATCTCTACTTGACAAGCCAGTCGAGTTCAATTGGCCTTCTTCAAGTGCTTGGTCTGGTTTTGGGGAAGAAGGGGAATTTCCTCCTCTTACGTCTCGATCGCCTTTTGTTGCTGCTGCAGTAACTCCTAGTCCCTGTAGTATTTTTGGAGATCTTACGGAAGACTCAGATATGGATTCCTCCAATCCTATTGGCATTGATGGAATTCCTATATCCACAGGAGAATATCAACTCTTTCCTGAAGATATTTCTCATGCCTCTGTCCAATCTTCTTCGCCTTCGGTGTCACTTCCGGCTGGCTATAGGTATTTGAGTCAGATTATGTCTGGTGTTGCGTCCATTACACAATCCAACACAGTAACTCCTCCTCGGAGTTCGGTCCAATATTCGTCAGTACCGTTACCTTCGGCATCAGATCCTTCAGTTACTGTTACATCTGTTCCAGTCCAACCTAGAGTTTGTGTGGCTTCTAGTTCAGTTTCCACTACCCCTGTGATTCCAGGTGGTTTCACTTTTGAAGAATATATGTCAGTTGTTCAGCAACAGAATTCTCAGGGTTCTCAGCAGTCTCAAGCTCCCAGAGATCCTTGTTTTCATTACTATGATGCTGTTGGTAATCCCATATATGTATATCCGCACCATTATGATGAGCGTGGAAATCTAGTTTATATGCCTCCTATAGATCCTTATCAGGCCGTTTATGATCCTTATCAATATGTTACTCATTTGGGATGTAATTTTCCTGTCAACCCTCTGGCTTACAAGGACAACCCTCTCAGGGAAAACCTTTAGCTAAGCATGAACTTGCTTTTGGTCCACAGGAACAACCATATGGTCCACAAGGACAAACTTTGGTCCAACATGGATAACCCTCTGGTCTCTCGGGTCAAACTCTGGTTCAACCAGGATCATCTTTTGGTCCTGGGGAGCAAGTTTATCCACCACAAGGACAGTCCTATGGTCCTTCTCCAAGTCAACCTGGTCATCAGGGACATCCTAGACCGTCTCAACCATCAAGCCAACCTTTACCACAAAGTCAACCTAGTGGCCCTCAACAACCAGTTAAACCAGCTCAATAACCGTTGTAACCTTCCCACCAGCAGATTCCTTCGTTTCCACAGCCGGTTTTACCTGTTTATCCTGCTCAACCTGCTCCGCAAGGTCAACCTGTGCAACCGCAAGGTGCTTATTACCCTCAAGTTTCCTATCAACTGGTATACAATGCACCCCAAATTTTGTACCCTCAAAATCAACCAGTATATAGTGCACCTCAGATTCTGTACCCTCAAACTCAACCTGTGTATTAGCAACCTCAAAGTCATACCTACATTCTACAGAAAAATATTTATGCTACTCAGAAAAGACCTCAGGTCTGCTTCGACTCAATATCCTGGTCCTCAAACCCAGTATCAACCAAATTATCCTGTTTTTAATCCCTATGATCTGAATCCTTCGAGACAAAATATATGGGGACAGAATCTCGTTTGGACTGGGTGGAATGTACATACAGGTCCTTATCAAATACCTCCAATGACTTTCAATACTCAGTTATTGTTTCTTGCTGCGTTGGAATTACCCGATGTGTCGAAGTTAACAAATGATCCTATTCTTCATAATCCATATTGGCCTCCGGTTCTGACCAAGATTCCTGGTGATTGTCCTAAATTTGAGGGTAAACCTGGTGAAGACCCCCAAATGCATGTGATGACTTACCATTTGTGGTGTTCTTCTAATTCTTGGGTTGACGATTCTATTTGTCTCCATATTTTTCAGCAAACTCTTATTGGTGCCACTGCAAAGTGGTACAACGAGCTGGCTCATGGAGTTTTCCAAGATTTCAATTCTTTGGCCATGGCATTCCTTACACATTTTCAGTTACCGATCCGCTATGAGACCGGGACGCATATCCTCACTTCATTGAAACAGGACCGAGCTACTCATATCTCAGATCATATTCATGAGTGGCAACGTCGTCATCGCATGATCAAATTTGAGATACCTGATCAGCTTCTAACTCATTGACTCGCTACCTTCTTTGTCAATCAAATTGCCAAAGATATTGCTATGGGGGCATGTGTAACCGAGGAAAAATCCATTGCTTATGCCTAGTACCTTGATCTCGTGTATTCTCAGTCTGGCACATTGTATGATATCTTGCCTGATGCTCCTTGACCTAGAACCTCTAAACCACCAACGACTCCATCCATTGATGGTGTTATTGGTTCTGTATCACAGACTTCTCAGAAGTCTCCTTCATCTAACTCTAGGAAACAGAAGTCTACTTCTTCCAATAATGTAGCTTCTTAGTCAAATTCGAATTCTGGCATACCCGCAGAAGTCAATGTTGTTCAGGCCAATCCTACAAATAACACTTCCAAAGGAAAGAAAAAGAGTAAAGGTAAAACCAAAGCCGATACTCGAAAACAAGATTCTCCAAAATCTCATTCTGCTGATAGTTCTCAACGTAAACCAAAGTATCCTTGTTTGATTTGTGATGATGAGCACTTCACCAAGGACTATCCTCGACGGTCTCAAGTGAGTCAATTGCTCAAAGGCACCCAAGGAGCTTCACCCATTCTTAAGGAACCCTTCCCTCAGCAGACTCAGATGGTAGAGCACCCTCAGCCCTCTGCTCCATCTGGTTCACAAGTGTTCATGATGAACGGTTCTGCACCCGTTTCTATTGCTACTCGATCAAAATATTATTCTAGTTCGCGTCAAGCAGCAGGGAAATATATCGTCGATGGTCCTCCTCCCCCTCCTATTTCTGGTCCTCTTGAGATTGAACGGCCTAACACTAAATCCGTTGTGCGACCACCTTCCAAAGGTGTGCTCCGTAATTCTTCGTACAACCCCAATGCCCGTGCCGCTCAGCATTACGGTATTGTTGAAGATTTGGCTTAGGCGTCAACCGCAATGTCTGCGTTAGAAGTACTTCATATTTGTCCTTCGCAATGAAAATATTTGCTATCTGTAATAGGTGGGATTGATCCTGTCGATACTAGTATGCTCGCTTTCGATGTAGATAATTTCGTCCCGCAACTCCCACACCAAATTGCGCTCATCATTCAAGTTGGTATTAATGGTTGGAATATTCACCGGGTTGTCGTGTACGAGGGTGCATATACCTGCGTTATGTCATCTACTTTTTGGAAATCCATTGGTTCTCAAGCTCTTACTTCATCACCCAATGCCCTTGAAGCATTTGATGGAAGAGAATCTAAACCTCTTGGTGTTATCGCTAGTTTACCGATCACATTAGAAGGGAAGATAGTCAATGTCGAGGTCAAAGTCAAAGTCATTGACGCAAAACTCAATTATAATCTTCTCCTTGGACGCAGTTGGACTCATGCCATGTTGTGCGTTCCTTCCACTCTCTTTTTTGTTTTGAAGTTTCTGCACGAAGGAAAGATTATTAATGTTGATCAATTATCTTTTTTCACTTCTTCTTCTGAGCACAACATTTCGTACATGGACAAGATTCTACTCCTTATGAGAGTGTAGCGCCAGGCCTTTTCAAGGATCCTGCCCTCATGGGTGTTTTTCCTCCACCACCAAATATTGTTTAGGTCAACATGATTTATCTAACTGATGACCCCTGGGTTATCCCTTATCCTGAACAAATCGATTCATTTGGCGACTCGATGCCTTTGATTCCGATTGAAATTGATTATTGTGAACTCATTGTTGCATCGGATTCTAATCCCGATTATGATCCTTTGAGCGTAACTCTTGACATCTATTCTCAATCCCCTTGGCTTGGTGACTTTGATTCACCGGATCCTTTGAAAGAAGTGTTTCTTTCCGATGAGGCTGTCATGGAAACCCTGTCTCTCGACGATTTGCCATGGGATGATGGACATCATCGTTCCTCGTTTCTACCAAGCCTCGGGGCCATGTCTACTTGTCTTGAGCATTTTGCCTCTCAAGTTCCTTCTCCTATGCTTCAAACACCTGTTCAGGTCCATGAGGTTTTTCCGTAAGGTAACTTGAGTAACATCACTCAGACGATGCCTATCGACATTTCCATTAAACTAGGAATCGTTGAGAACATCCATGTTGGGGTTACTTGTTCTTCGGATGAAGTGCGAGTATATACTAGCCTTTTCATGAATTTTGTGATGTATTTGCATGGTCCTACGAAGAAAATCCTGGTATTGATCCTAGCATCTTGGTACATGAGATTCCTACTTACCCTGGTTCGAAACCTATTCGTCAGCGTCTTCGTCCGATGCATCCTAGGAAAGATGCTACCATTTAAGGCTGAAGTGGAAAAGCTTCTCAAATCTGGTTTCATTTATCCGATTCCATTGATAGAATAGGTTTCTAATATTATTCCTGTAGATAACAAACAGGGCACAATTCGTGTCTATGTTGACTATCATGATATCAATCAAGCTTGTCCTAAAGATATTTATCCTACTCCTTTCATCGATCAAATCATTGACGACTGTACCGAGAGTGAGATATTTTCCCTTATGGACGGTTTTTCGGGTTATAATCAGATCAATATTCTCCCAACTGATCAACACAAGACTGCCTTTATCTGTCCTTGGGGTACCTTTGCATATAAGGAGCTCCCCTTTGGTTTGAAGAATGTCGGGGCCACCGTTCAACGTGCAATGTCTTATACCTTTCATGATATTCGTCATATAGTTCAACCTTACCTAGATGACCTTTCGACTCATTCAGCTAAGTGTAGAGACCATCCTTACCATCTTCGTCAGATTTTTCTTTGTTGTAGACACTATAATATTTGGCTTAATCCGCACAAGTGTGTCTTCTGCATCTGGCAGACTCTTAGGGTTTATTCTTTCCAAAGACGGAATTCACCTGGATCCTCTCAAGGTTGAGGCTATTATCAATCTCCCCTCTCCTTCCTCATTACATCAGTTTCAGAGCTTACAAGGGAAAGATAATTTTCTTCGTCATTTTATACCTAACTATGCCGAAGTAGCTAAAGGATTTACACGATCATTAAAGCAGGGCGTTCCTTTTTACTGGGATGAGATTTCTCAGCAATCTTTCAATGTGTTGAAAAAATTCTTGGTCAATGCTCCTCTCCTCCGCCCTCCATATTATTATCGTAATTTTTCCCTTTATTTGGCTATCGCTTTCAGCATGAGTGCCATGGTTTTGGTACAAGACGATGATGACGATCATGAGCATGTTATTTATTACTTGTCTCGTAACCTTCTCGACACTGAAATATGTTATGCTTACGTCGAGAAGTTACCGTTGGTCGTTGTTCAAGCTGTTCAATGTTTTCGTCATTATATTCTTTTGCATACAGTGACAGTGATTTCTGAGTGCAACCCCATGACCTACATATTGTCTCGACAATTGCTGGGGGGAAAATACTCAAAGTGGATTGTTATCCTCCAAGATTTTGATTTGAAATTTACTGCTGCCAAATCTAAGAAGTCATTGTCTTTGTTGATTTACTTTTTTCTCTCCCTTTCAACTCTGATCCTTCTCATTCTGAGGAATTCATTCCAGAAGATTCGCTTTTCTTGAGTAGCACCCTCGATCCTTGGTATGGTGATATAATTTTCTATCTCCAAACTTCATCTTTTAGATCTGAGTTGACGAAGAATGCCCGCCGACGCATTCGCTTTCAGTCACAACCTTATCGTATAGTTAGAGATACTCTCTATTGTATTGGATTCGATTCCATACTCCGGCGATGTTTGACTCTCGAGGAAGCTGAGAAAGCTCTAAATGATTGTCACAATGGCACCTGTGGCGGTCACATCTCTGGTTATGATATTGCACAGAAGATTCTTCGTGTTGGTTATTTTTGGCCTTCTATTTTCAAGCACTGTATTGTCGTAGTTCATAAATGCCATGATTTCCAAATTTATCAACGCAAGTTGCATGCGCCACCCGTTCCTCTTCATCCTGTCATTACCGTTGGTCCCTTTGCGAAATGGGGCATCGATTTTATGATGTGTAACCGTCACTCGGCCGGGGGGCATGCTTATATTATCGTAGCTGTGGACTACTTCACCAAATGGGCCTAAGCAATGCCTACACTTGTCGCTAACAGTAAGACAGCTGCTCAGTTCATATTCAATCATATTATTGCTAGGTTTGGTGTCCCTCAAGCCATCTTTACCAATCATGGTTCCCATTTTCGACATTATATGCTGGCGGAGTTGACTTCTAAGTTGGGTCTGTGGCACGATAGCTCAACGCTGTACTACCCTCAAGCCAATGGCCAGGTTGAAGCTGTGAACAAAGTTATTGTCACGATGCTTCAACGTATGATTGGGATCCACAAATCAATTGGAATCTCATGTTATTTTCGACTCTTTGGGCATATCGAACCTCAGTGAAGAATGCAACCGGGTTCACTACTTTCCAGTTGGTTTATGGCCTGGAAGTTACTCTCCCGATTGAATGTGAAATACCTTCACTCAATTTGGTTGTTGAATTACTGCCAAATACTTCACCAGAAGAAGAGTGTCTCCTTTATTTAGAAAGGCTGGATGAAACCCACCGCTTTGTTGATCTTGTTATCGAAGCACGGAAAAAGCGAGTCAAAGCTCATTTTGATCAATCAGTTTCCCCTCATTCTTTCATTGAAGGAGATCTCGTCCTCCTGTATGCCCAAGCTCGTGATAAGCTGGGGGCAGGCAAATTTCAACCTATGTAGCATGGACCCTGTTAACCCCCTATGAATTTTTTGGCAAGCAAAGTAAGGGACTAAATTGTTTCTGAGCCTTCAATGAATGCATCTCCCCTGAAGACAAATCATCCTTGAAGTCTCCCGTGCCTTTGCCTTTGATCAAATTCCCTCTGCTGACTCCCTTTGGAAGGTCTCATTGATTACAAAAAAGTTGTGCCCCAAAGGCCTACATCTGTCCCTTGTACCCCTGCAAATATCCCATTCTCAACCCTTTTTCCCCTTTGTTAAAGTTCCCCTTCTACCCTCTAAATCCTCCCAAACCTCCCCTTAAATCCTACAAGTTCCCCTTGTTTGGCCCGCTTCCCCGTTTTTTCCCTACCGTTACCCTTTCCCGACCTCAAATTGCATTAAAAAATGACCCAAAAAAACATATTCTCCATATATATGGGCTCAGCACCTTTCGGCACTAGCCCCCTCATCTTTTCCACCATGTGACCCCCGCGCTAGAACCAGGTGCCAAGGCGGACAGCGCTTACCGCATTTGTATGTCGGGCACATTTTAAACCGTCGATCTCTACAGATCGAACGGTCATCGCAGGCTTCACAGCGCCTGTGGCCCAACCCGTTCACCGCCCGATTGAATATCAGCCGTCCGTTTAGCCGTTGACCCGACGGTCCAAAATGCATCTACCCGGTAGTCCCCACAACTACACCAACATTGTTCAAAACCATCTGGTTTCTATCGCACCACCTTTCGGAGGTGGGCGTAATTTCTATTTTCACAACGATTCCACTCATCAAACGACACGTGGCAGCGACACTATTTCAAAACCGCCCGCTCATCGCGCGTTATCGTTCGGCACGAGACACGGAGCGATATACATATTAGTCGTCCGATCTGCGATCACCCATCTAACAGTTGTCGCTCCACGGAGTTGCGCGGATTCTAACCAGAATCATCCGTACCCCTGGCCCATTGTCCATCGCCCTCCGCCGCATCCCCAGCCGTCGATCTCCTCTTGAGATCGGACGGTCCAGATTCATTTGCACGCCCACCGTTGACCCCGTACCGCCACGTCATCATCCCACGTGTCTGATTGTTTTTCTCACCCGTCCCTATATTTATATTCCATTCATAGGTCAAAGTTTAATGTTTTTACGATTAAAATGTCTGTCACGATGCCTCCCCGTGCATTTCCTGCTGTGTCATGGTTTTCCTCCATAGTATTCGCTGCATTCATCGTCCACGTCCCTTTTCATCGTCTCCGCTGCATCCACCACCACCATACGTGTTGTTTCTCAACAGGTTTTCATTTTTTGCAGGGTTTTGAGCGGCCATAAACCACCATAATTCATAGTCCCTGTCACAGTGACAGAGAACACAGGAAAAGACCATTTTCAGGAGCTGGAATTATGAAGAAAGGGCCTGGGAAGGAGCCATGATAGGACTTGCATTAAAAGAACAGGGTTTGAATTCTGTAAAACTCCCCCGGAGCCATTAAAAGCGCAGAGTTCACCGACAGAGACAGAAATGGAGCAGCAAAGAGTTTAAGGCACGAAATGAAGATCTTGGAGCCTTAATTCAGTGGTTTAGAGGCAAAGTACCAGATCAAAGACATCATGGAGCACACAGAGGGTACAACACGTAGAATTTATGTATGTCAGGGTTTGCACATCAGCAGAATGTTTTCCCCATAAAGGACAGAGTGCCCATGCAACTTTTATTCTATACCGTGTCCCTAGAGAATTTCCCACCCTGACAACAGTCCTACGCTATCAGAAGCATTAGTTGCACAGCATGGCAGACTTGAATCATTGATTTATTTTTGTTCAGTTCACCAGAAGTACTACAGAGTACTGCAGCCAAAGTACATCAGAGACATACCGAAGTAAATGGAAGCCTGGAGAAGACCACTCTTTCACCCAAAAGTGACATGAATAAATGCACAGAATTTAAATAGAATGGGCCTCGACCCTCTTCCTTTCTGAGTTTTAATGCTGCATTTAGTTTTCACCTACCTTCTCTGCTCCACTTGAGCTATAAATTCATGAGGAAACTCATTGTAAAGGTTGTTGATCAGTTATCAGAGAATTGCAAGCTGTTTCTTTAAGACATAGTCTCTGTGAAAAGTTGTAAGATAGGCTTGAGGAAGATATTTTCAGACTGAGTATTCAGCTATTGGCAATGTTGTACTTGACTGGTACTGCTATTTAATATTGCAAGCACATTTCTTTGAATCCTGATCTAAAGCAGCGGTGATGTTTTCCTATCTCTGTGTTTTAATTCATTTCATTTCGTTTCCTCTGGCTTGCATCAAAATATTGGCATAGGATTTACCCTTGCTAGGTGCCCTATGTTTCTGCTCTCCTTGCCTTCGATGTTTTCTACTAAATGTGTTATCTAAGAATTTATTTCAGTTGATTTAACCAGTGTAGTGGATGTTATTACCTGCTCTCTGATGTATGAATTAAATGAATCTGTTCTTAGATGTTCTTGTTAGGATTTAGCTGGAAGATTTGGGAACACTGGGGATTAGAGTTAGCCCTGTCCACTAGGATCCTTGTGCGACCAGCTGGTCTTTAACTTTGTGATCTAAATATTTATTGTTACCTCCTCCCCTACCATTCCATATCACACAATCATCTTTAAGATCCAATGTTTTAGATGACTAGCCCAACTGAAAGCCTGCATATTGATTAGCAAGCAAATCCTTTCCTGACTCCATTGCCCAATGGTCTTGAATGCTCCCTGGAATGCTTCACCTTTGCCTAAATTCTCTTTGCTCATTCTTGTCTTACATTGAACCCTTCTTTCTTGATAAACAACAATCAAACAAACAAACCTTGTGCCTATAACTAGCCTAATATATTAAACCTCTTGACCTTCAAAGACATTACCTTTAGAAATCATAGAGAGATCCCTCTCTGGACCCAGGAGGGCTAGATCCTGAGGTCTGAAAGTGGTTTTGATTTTGTCTCATCTTTTGGTATTTTCAACCTTTCCAAAACATGAGAACCCCAACATAATGGCGACTCCGCTGGGGAATTTCTGAGTATTCCTCACTTTACTACATCATAAGAACTTCATAAACCTACAATCTCTGGTTAGGTTAGCAGCTAAACACTCATATTCATAGATCAACCTCTATACCATTTGTTGTGTTCCTCCTACACTCTTAGACAGAGTCTGGAAAGGGCCAGGTAGCCTCTAGATCTCACACTCTTTCAGAGGTGACATATCTGGTAAATGCCCTCCCAGTCAATATCTGGTTAGATTTTGTTGTGTTTGGAAGATATCCTTGAAAAGGGACATCTCATAAGCACTGTGGTGGACAGTGTACCCTCCAAAAACATCCTAAACCTTCCACCTAGCGACTCCATAATTCCTAAATGATTTAAAGACTCCACTGGTGATCAGTAGGCCTGCTGATTATCTTGGTTCACATAAGACTCCACTGGGAGACCAGAAGCCCATAACAACATCAACCACAATAGAAGGAACAAATATGGTTAAGCTGCTTGGTTAGGAACAACACTCTGGCTTTCAGAACCATTCACACAAGAGCTTACCCTAACCCAGACCCACCTGAAATAGTTGACAACCCTGAGAGCACCCTCAAGGGATCTCCTACACATAAACAATGAACTATTTCCAGCCACATCCATAGAGCTAACTCTACACCAGAAAACTTTACAGCTCTATCAGACCCATTTTTTGACCTAGGCACTCAAAACAGCTTACCAAGAACTAGGTCATTCAGTGTCCTAGACCAGCCAGACCTTGAGCTTTCTGGTTCACCACCTCAAAGTGGTAGACACCCTGGGAATAGACAAACCCCTCCATATACACCTCCTGATATCCACTTCATTCAAAACTTGGGGCTCAGTCATCCTAGATATGCTCATCAGTCCTCTGCTGGTCATAGCATCCCTGTCATCCATATACCAACTGCTCAAGCCTACCCTTTACCTCATCAAAATACCATCATGGCAGCCTGGTATGCACCTCTGGTTTTACCTCAGCCTCTAGTACCTTTACCCAATGATTATCAATCAAATATCCGACACTTCACTGCAAAAGATTCTACCACAGCCCAACACCATGTAGATAGGATGGAAGATTCTTTTGACTACATGGAAATAGATGATGATACAGTCAAAATGAGAATCTTTTCCCAGAGCTTAGGAGGTGATGTGAAGAAATGGTTCAAAGGCCTACCTCCTAATAGTATCCAAGACCTCCCAACCTTATATCAGACCTTCATAAACAAATGGGAATTTAAGGCAAATCCTCTCCAAACCCTAGCAGAATACAAGAACCTGAAAAGAAATGTAGGAGAGAGTGTCCAGGACTACTCTACAAGGTTTAACAGTGTTTATAATGCTCTTCCACCACACATGAAACCTCCCCTAGGTATGGTCCTAGTGAAATATCCTAAAGGCCTGGATGCTGACATGGCCTACCAGCTTAGGGAGAGGGATTACAACACATTGGAAGACATGCAGAAGGGGGCAGTGAGTGTAGAGGCAAATCTGATTGAGAAAAAAGCAAGATTGAGAGCTGAAAAAAGGGTAACATATAGAGATGACAATGTAGCTTCCACATCTGATCCAAATTATGACCATTTATCTAAAAATGTGAAAAAGCTACAAAAAATGATGGAAAAAATGGTTGTCACAGTTAGTAACCAAAACATAAATCAAAACCATAACTAGAACCATAACTTTAGAAGAAATAATGCCACTCCCAACAGACAAAGAGAATCAGATCAACAAGTTATTCCCCCTTTCCAAGAGAACTTTTTAGATGAAGATGAGGGAATCATAGAAGAGTCTGAGGGAAACACAATAAATATGTTTGAAACAGAAAATTCAATCCACAACTGTTACACAGAAGAAGATCAGCCCTCACCCTCATATTGGCATGAGGAATGGTTAGAATCTGAGGATTACAGGTTAGGATTTGAAAATGACATGATGCAGGTCAGAGAAAAATATGAACTTAGAAGCAAAAAGAGCCAAGAAGCTGCCAAACCAAAAGTTTCTAAGGTCACCATCAAGAAAATATCTGAGAAAACTTCTAAAGTGATTGCTGAAAGTAACAAATCAGCAGCTAAGAGTTCTGGAAAGAACAAAGAAAAGGACAACCAAAACACTTATAAACAAGGTAAACCAACAAGCAGCACTAACACTGCTGTTAGTACTCCTGATAAAACAGTTTCTAACACTATACATAGTGAGAATCATCACACTGATTCAGCCACTAAGGTGGTGACTAACAAAACAGAGTTGAACATTCCAAAGAGTCAGTTCACTTTCAATATGGAAAGTGAGATTGCAAAAATTAAAATCTCTGTACCACTCTCTGAGCTGGCCACTCGGGATGTATATAAAGGCCAAATTTTGAAAGCATTAAATTTAGGTGAGAACAGTGACACTGTAAATCTGAGTGATGATCAACCTGCCCTTCTATTTCGTCCAAAGATAGAAGGAAAGTTTCAGGAAGGGGTAGTGCCACCTTTCTATATTAGTCTCAATATCCATGATAAGATTCTCCACAATGCAATGCATGATTCTGGGGCATCACACAACCTGATGCCTAAAGTAGTGATGGAAATATTAGGCCTAGAGATAACCCGTCCCAATAAAGACCTATATTCATTTGACTCTAGCAGAGTAAAGTGTCTTGGCCTGATCAAAGATTTATGTGTGAGCCTTACCCAGATTCCAGCAAAATGTATGGTCATGGATGTTGTTGTGGCAGATGTGCCACCCAAGTATGGCATGTTATTATCAAGATCATGGGGAGCCAAGCTGCAAGGAACTATGCAGATGGATGGGGCTTATTCCACAATCCCCATCTTTGGCCAACTAAGAAGACTGTACAGAGAGGCACAAATGAAATTCCTGGTTAGTAGCCCCGAAAAGCCTGAAAATTCACCTTTATACTCTGTACATACAGACCTTGACTCCTTTATCCTTTGTAATGATGAGTCCTCAGAGGGGTTAGAGCCCAAAAACAGAGATACAAACAAGGAAACAAAGCCCATGGACTTCAACATAATGGCTACTCTAGACTCAGAGGGGAATGATGTAGAAAACTCAGAACAATGCACTGAAATAAAAACTCAAAGTGAACCAGAAACAAAATGCAATCAGCCAACTAGTCACCTCCCTGATCTCCACACCCATGATGAAAAACAAAACAACCCGCAGCCTAGTGCCGCTCCTATAATGCAACATAATGGCGAACCCAACTGTAGGGAAGGAAGTGATGATAAAACGAAAAATGAACCCTTGTGGGAGATGAACTTTGATGGGTCATGCACCAAGAGAACTGTTGGAGCAGGAGTGTGGATACATAACCCAGAGAGTGATTACGCAAAGAGCCATGCCTGCAACCTACACTTCAAATGTACAAACAATATTGCAGAATATGAGGCTCTTATCCTAGGCTTAACTCTGTTGAAGAGATTAGGAGCCCATAGGATAACTGTGCGTGGGGACTCTGAGCTGATTATCAAACAAGTGAATGGGGAATACACAGCGAAACATCCTAGATTGAGAGCTTACAGGAATGACACTATGGATTTATTGAAAACATTTGTTGAATACGAATTAGTGTTTGTTCCTAGGAGTCAAAATGTCATTGCAAACGGATTAGCTTGCCTAGCTAGTTCATACCCTAAGACTCCAATCGACCAACAGATCATCATTCAGACCAAATTCAGACCTGCAATGCCGGATAATGAAAAATATTGGCAGGTTTTTGAAGGAGATAAACAGATTGAGGATTTTCTGGTAGGTAGAAACGGGTTTGAATTTTCTGATTCAGACTCTAAATCTGACAGTAGCTGCCTAAGTGAAGAGTCCCCAGATGAGGAGGAACCATCCTGTAACATAGAAATAAACACTTTAAACGAACAGATTGGAAATCCAAATGAAGAATGTGAAAACGCAAATAGTGAAGAAGTAGAGGTGCTGCAGACGAAAGATAAGAACATACCTCGAGGTCTGGCGCCTTTAGAAGACCTTTTTGACTTTGATGATGTAGCAAAAAAGCCCACTATAGAACATGCAGACTCTGATGTTGAGGAATGCAACATAGGCACTAAAGATAAACCCAAGATGATCAAATTGGCTAAGTCCCTGCCTGCGAACATGAAAAAGAAATACATTGACCTATTCAAGGAATTCATCGATGTGTTTGCTTGGAGTTATGAGGACTTAAGGGCCTATGACACAAACATCATACAACATAAGATACCCTTGAAAGAAAATCAGAAGCCCTTAAGACAAAAACTTCGCAGAATAAACCCAAAACAATTGCCTGTAGTTGAAAAAGAGATTAAGAAGATGTATGAGGCAGGTATAATTGTTCCTGTAAGGTTCTCTGATTGGGTATCAAACCTAGTGGTTGTGAGAAAGAAAACAGGTGAGATCAGATTATGCATTGATTTCAGGAATCTCAATAGAGCCTCACTCAAAGACAATTACCCTTTGCCTAAAATGGAACATATTCTTCAGAGGGTAGTAGGCTCTAAAAGGATCTCCCTGCTAGATGGTTTTTCAGGTTACAACCAAGTCTTAGTAATCCGAGAAGACCAACTCAAGACAGCCTTTACCACTCCATGGAGCACTTTTATGTATGTAAAGATGCCTTTTGGATTGATGAACGCTGGTGCAACCTTCCAAAGAGCAATGGACATAGCCTTTTCGGATGAAATGGGACACTTAATTTTCATCTACCTGGATGACATAACAGTTTACTCCAAGACTGAAGAAGAACACCTGAAACATCTGAGAAAGGTCTTTGAAAAATGTAGAAGGTTTGGTCTGTCACTGAATCCTAAAAATACTGTATTTGGGCTGCAATAAGGTAAGCTTCTTGGCCATATCATATCTAAGAAAGGGATTAGGATAGATCCACAAAGAGTTGAGGGAATACTACAAATCACACACCCGAGAAACATCAAGGAGTTACAGTCCTTTATTGGGAATATCAACTTCCTCGGGAGGTTTATTCCCAACTTAGCTGAACACCTTAGAAATATGACTAACATGCTGAAGAAAGGTGTAGGAGTTAAATGGACTGTTAAAGCTAAGAAGTCTTTTGAATCAGTTAAACTTGCACTGACCCAGGCTCCTATCCTAATCAGCCCAGATTTCTCAAAATATTTCCGGATTTTTTCATTTGCCTCCAAGCATACAATAGCTGCAATTCTACTACAGAAAAATCTAGAGGGAATGGAACAGCCCATTTCTTTCTTCAGCAAAGCGCTCAGGGATGCACCCTTGAAATACAACATAATGGAAAAACAGGCCTATGCTCTGATTAAGGCCTTGAAAGACTTTAGGGTGTACATACTGCATTCCCACACCATAGCCTATGTGAAAAATATAGTGGTTAAAGACATCTTGTCCCAAGACCCAGATGGGAAGAGGGGCAAATGGATTGTTGTGATTTTAGAGTACGACCTTGAGATAAAACCCACCAAACTGATCAAAGGTCAGGGCTTAGCTCAACTAATGGCTGAATCAAATCTACAAGCCCTAGACATTAACATGGTAGATGCCTTGGATGAGCAGCAGGGATTGCCTGATCCCACTGTTGAGGAAAAGTTTCAGAGCTCTCCTTGGTATTCTGACATTTTGTATGTGCTTACACACCTCAATGCCCCTCCTGAACTATCAAAGACCAAGGCCAGATTCTTAAAGCTAAAAGCCAGAAGCTATTGCATAATGAATGAAGGTTTATACTAGAAAAATCCCAATGGCCTATTGCTTAATAAACGTGTGTTGCAGAATGGGTACTGTTTGGTCAATTTAGTGTGTCCTAAATTGCTGCATTTAATTGTCAATCCGGGAATCGTAAGCTGATGAAGTGCGGCGCACTATATGTGCAAGATAACCTCTTTCTTAACTTTTTGTCGCCGCGTATGCCATTAAAATGACTAAAAAATATATAAAAAATCCCTAATTTCGCGCTGGGTTGATGGTTACTCAGGTAGTTCAACCACCCCATCCATATTGGCTAGAACACGCTATTTGAAACTACTTGGAGGGACTATAAAAAGCCCTCATGTGTATGGCCTAAGGGAGAGAGAGAATTATTGATATTATACTCTGTTGGTATTCCCTATCCAAGTCTGATTCCCCGTGCCTCCTGCACTTTTCCAGTTCATTGGAGGAAACCCTTGTTTCCTTGAGATACACATCCCTTTATATGTTATCTCGTATGCACCAGTTTGGAAGGAGTCTTAGCGAGGCAAGGGCTGGACGGATCCGGACGACGGTCTGCGAAGGCCTTGGAAGGATCAGGTGATCTCTCCTCTTGTTACTTTTGTACATGCTATTTATAATACAGAAGTATCATGTTGTTCCCGAAATAAACGTGTTAGTGTATGCTTTTATATATGAGAATATTTGTTATACAAGCATTCATTATGATTTATTTAATGTTTTATATGAATCTCACTGACATTTAGAGTAGATATATGTTGTACAACTTGTCCTTTGTGCTGGTTTCTTCTTGTATTTCAGGTTAAGAAGGAAGGACGGTTGCAGGGGGTTTGGACCCCACGTGGATCTACTTCAAACGTAGGACCAACGGGTAAATCTCTCATTCTGCTCTATTTAGTTTTCTGAACGTGCATGGTTGTGAGTCATTCGTAGCATGCCCCACAACTCTGTGAGTTGTATGTAACCTCCCAGGGTGTTAATTCCCAGAAACACCTACTAGAGTCTGCAATATTTGATCATCATTAGGTTCCTAGAAGGTCATATCCTCTCTCGGTTTGGCTGCCCAAGGAAAATAAACACTGATAATGTTGCTTCTTTCGGATCCAAGAAAATGGTTTATTTTTGTCATAGGTATCAAATAGCACTCGGTCATGCAACTGCCTATTACCCTCAAGGTAATGGATTAGTTGAATTATCAAACAAGAGCCTAGTGACCATCATCAAAAAGCTGTTGGAAGAAAACAAAAAGTCATGGCATAACAAGTTAGTGCATTATTTGTGGGCCGACAGGCTTACAACCAAGAAATCCATTGGCATGTCACCTTATCATCTTGTCTACGGAACAGAAGCAGTGTTTCCCACCAGACTTGGAATATCAGTGATTAAAATTGTTCAAGAGATACAAACAGAAGAAGACAGTATGGTGAGAAGGATAAACCAATCAATTCATCTCTAGCAAACAAGGGAAGAGTTCTACAACAGAGCAGTGAAATTTCAGGAGAATATAAAGAAATTGTTTGACAAAAGAACCAAAGCTGCTGATTTCAAAATTGGAGATAAAGTTCTGAAGTGGGACTCAAGGAGAGAGGACAAAGGAAAGCACAGCAAGTTTGATAGCTTGTGGCAAGGTCCATACATCATCTAGGCCACTATGGGGCCAAATGCCTTCTTCCTACAGGAATTAGATGGTGCAGAGCTTTTTGGGGGTCCTGTAAATGGCAGGATGCTCAAACACTACTTCTGCTGATTTCCAATTTCTAGTTTCCATTTCCATTGTACATACCATTGCAGTGTTTTATTTTCAAGAAAATAAAAAATGTTTCAAAAAACAAAGGAAAAGGAGAGGTCCAAACATGCTCAAAACATGGGCCTCTGAAGTGTAAAGACTGGATCTAATATGATCAAAACCTGAGCCAAGGAAAGTGAAGATAGCTGGTCCAAACATGCTCAAAACCTAGACCATCAGAGAAAAAAGAAGAATCAGCTCTAACAAGCCCAAAACCAGAGCTAAAATGAAGAAAGGAAAGTGAATCTAACAGGCTCAAAACTTGAGTCACTAAGAAAGAGGGATGCTTCAAGCTTCATATTTCAAGCCTTCACAGTTTTGTTTTCAGTTTTCTACAAATTTCTGTCCATGTGCAACTATCTTTATGCCTTGGATCCATAGCAAACTAGACTTTCTAATCCTAGTTTGACTATTTTTAAATTTCTGTTGTAGAATGTAGAGAATAAATCTACTAGAAAGTTTAATCCCAACATATATTAGAGTAGGTAGAGAAACATGTGAGACCAACAATTTAATCTGGTCTCATGAAGTAATAAGAGTAGAAATAGAATAGGTTTATTTTCTTGTTTGTAAAAAATAAAAGATGAAAAGGGTCTGCTAGCTCAAATGCACCCTAGAAAAAGAAAAAAAAATGTTAGGATTGTAAGAAGGGTAGGTAGAATTGGTAGGGTAATGTTTCTGCTAAATTGATATCTTCATAATTGTGGCAGCTAAAAATCAAAGAAGAAAGGTGGCTCAAGCAGTAGGCATATGGCCTACTCCAAAGATCTATTATCTGAATTCTTGACTCCTTCAAGAAGAAGCCATCCCCATGTGGAGCCACTATTAGCCCTCCTATAAATTTTTTGACAGGAAAAGTAGGGCGCTAAATGGTTTTTGAGCCTTCAAGGAATGCATCTCCCATGAAGACACATCATCCTTGAAGTCTCCTGTGCCTTTTAATTTGATAAAATCCCCTCTGCTGATCCCCATTATAAATCCTCTCTGATTGTGACAAATTGGGTTTTCAAAGGCCTTCATTTACCCCTTATACCCATGCAGAGATTTTTCCTTTCATCCCTTTTTCCCTTTGTCAAATTCCCCTTTTTCTTACCCCCAATTCCCCCCCCAAACCTTCTAAATCATCCCCATGCCCCTCTAAACCATACATAATACCCCGAGTTTGAATTTTTTTTTTCCCCTTTCTCCCCTACTGTTACCTCTCCCTGGCCTTAAAATTCATTAAAAATGGCCCAAAAAGCCATATTCTCCATAATACGGGTCTTAGCCCCTTTCATTCCAGCCCCCTCGACCTTTCTCCACGTGACTCGGGTGTCAAGACCAGGCACCAAGGCAGAAAGTGCTTAGCGCGAATATGTGTCGGGCGCATTTCTACCGTTGATCTGTATAGATCAGACGGTCATCGCTTTTCCCCACCACGTCCACCGTTCAACCCATTCACTCCTCCGATCGCGCCATCGCCATTCATTTACCCGCATATCAACGGTCCAGAATGCACCTGCTTCCTATGGTCCCCACACCCGATCACTATACAAAACCACCGGTTTCTATCACAACGCCTTTCGAAGGTAGGCGGTAATTTCCGATCGGCCAGCGATTCCATACATCATCTGACACGTGGCACCGGTACGGCTGGAAAACCGCCTGCTCATTGCGCATTAACATTCGGCGCATGATGCGGAGAAATATGCATATCAGCCATCCGATCTGGGGCGCCCCATCCAACGGTCATCATTCCATGAAGTTGCACATGCGATAATCTGAGGCATCCGTACCCCTAGCCCACCATCCGTTGCCCTCCACCTCTTACTACCGTTGATCTCCTCCTAAGATCGGACAATCCAGATTTATTCGCATGCCCGCCATCACCCCCATATCGCCATGTCATCATTCCATGTGTGTTCATATATTTTTCGTCACATTTGCATCAGTTCCTTATACATTTCGTGCAAAGGTCAAAGTCCAATGTTTACATTCAAACCTTTGCCACAGTCCGCCACATTCAAACATCTCACTAGTCTGCATGGCCTTTCATGTCATCCCCGTTGCATCCACCACCTTCGTGCATGGTTTTCTTAATTTGTTTGCATATTTTGTAAGGTTACAGGGAAAATGGAAAACCGCCATGATTCATATGCACTGTGTTGGTGACACAGACTAAAAAGAGGCTGCATTCAGAGCCTGGTGTTACAGGAAATTCTCGGAAAGGTAGCAGCGGCATAAATATTATCCAAGGAGAGAGTTCAAACTCTGCAAACCCTCTCCGGCGCCATTAAAGCTCAGATTGCTTAAAAAAAGATGGTACGGGAGCAGCAGAGAGCTCGAGGCAAGAAATAGAAGATTTTCTGAGCTTTGTCAGGGATTTTAGAAAGTAAAGGTACTGGTTCAAAAACATCGCGGATTGTATGAAAGGTCCGGTGCACAGAAAACAATGCTATTAGGTTTTCAAATCAGCATAATGTTTCTTCGTGAGCAAGGACACGGTACACATAGTGTTTCAATCTACATTGTGTCCAAGTGAAGTTTCCCCCCTACAGCAGTCCTAGACTATCAGAAACATTTGTTGCACAGTATGGTAGATCTTAGCGTCTTGATTCTACGTTTTTGTTTAATTCACCAAAAGTACTATAGAGTATTGCAGACAAGTACATCAGAGATATACCAGAGTAAATGGAAGTTTGGAGAGGACCACTCTTTCACCCAAAAGAGTGCCAGAGATAAATACATATAATTTATACAGAGTGGCCTTTGGCCTTCTTCCTCTTCTGAGTTTTTAATGCTACATTTAGTTTTCCACCTACCTTCTCTGCTCCACTGGAGCTATAAATTCATGAAGAAACTCATTGTAAAGGTTGTTGATCAGTTATCAGAGAATTGCAAGTAGTTTCTTTTGAGACACAGCAGATCTCTGTGTAAGTTATAAGATAAATTTAGGAATATGATTTCAGGCCCAGGTATTATTATTGGAAATGTTATGATGTTAGAGTATTGCTATTTAATATGACAAGCACATTTCTTTGGACACAATGAGAAAGCGATTACTAATGTTTTATATCCTATCTTTATGTTTTAATTTCATTCATTTAAAGTTTCCCTCTTTGGCTTGCATGAGTGTATTTGACATGGGATTTGCCACGGTTGAGAGTGCCCTATGTTTTTGCTCTCCTTGCTATTTAAATCTTTTCTTGAATGTGTTATCTAAGAATTTATTTGATGAAATTACTTAGAGTGTAGTGGTATTGAAGACGAGTTCAGTGTATGGATTAAATGAATATGTTCTTAGATGTTTCTCGTTAAGGATTTAGCTAGGATATTTGGGAAAACTGGGGATTAGAGTTATCCCTGTCCACTAGAATCCTTGTGTGATCAACCGGTCTTTAACTTGTGTTCTAATCTGTGTTTTTTCCTCCTCTCCTACCATTCCATATCACACAATCATCTTTAAGATCCAGCGTTTTAGATGACTAGCCCAATTGAAAGCCTGCCTATTGATTAGCAAGCAAATCCTTTCCTGACTCCATTGCCCAATGGTCTTGAATGCTCCCTGGAATACTTCACCTCTGCCTAACCCTATTTGCTCATCCTTGTATTATATTGAACCCTTGTTTCCTGCAACCAGAAACCAAACAAACAAACAATCAAACAAACAAACCCTAGGCCTTAGAACTAGCCTAACATCTTAAACCTTGAGCTTCAAAGACATAAAACATTTGCTTATATAGAGAGATCCCTCTCTGGACCCAGGAGGGCTAGATCCTGAGGTCTGAAAGTGGTTTTATGTTGTCTCATCTTTTGGTATTTCCAACCTTGCCAAAACATGGGAACCCCAACACATACAATGTATTACCCTTTGGTATATGTAATGCACCTGCTACCTTTCAGAGACCAATCCTTGCAATCTTTATTGATTTTATCCATGGATGTGTAGAAGTTTATATGGATGATTTCACTGTGTATGGTGGAAAATTTGATGATTGTTTACAAAATATTGAAAAAATGCATAGAGATAAATCTATCACTCCGTAATGAAAAATGTTTTATGATTTTAACTGAGGGAATAGTTTTGGGACACCATATTTCTTCTTTAGGAATCAAGGTGCACCCAGCAAAAATTCAAGTCATTGTGAATTTAATATCACCCACAACACAAACATAAGTTAAAATTTTCTTGGATTATGCAGGCTACTATAGAAGATTTATTGAAAATTTCAGTAAAATAGCTTTGACATTATTCAAGTTACTTGTGAAATATGTGGAATTCCAATGGACAAATAATTGTCAAAGTGAATTTGAAAATTAAAAGAAAAATTGTCAATTTCACCCATTCTTCGGGGACCTAATTGGCCTTTTCCATTTCATATTTCAATTGATGCATCTGACACTTCGATCAGAGCATCACTTGCAGAGAAAGAGAATCAGTTTACTTATGCCATATATTTCATAAGAAAAAAGTTAACATTGACAGAATTGAACTACAATGTTAAAGAAAAACTAATTCTAGTTGTAGCACATGTAGTTAATAAATTTAGACATTATATAACATGTTATCGTGTTTGCATCCACACAGATCATTCATCCATAAAATATTTAATGAAAAAGTCAATCGCAAATGGCAGAATAACTAGATTCTTATTATTAATGCAATAATTTAACATTACTGTGTAAGATCGATCAGGTAAGGATAATCCAGTATTATATAATTTTCCAGATGGACATCTATTTTCTATAAATGTCAAAACTCCATGGTTTCTAGATATATCCAATTATTTATCATTTGGAATCCTACCATCTCATCACACAAATAAACAGAAAAGAATAATAATTAGAGAAAGTGCTAGATATAGTTGGGTCCATGGAGATCTCTTTTATACTGGTGCTGATCTAATTATTAGAAAATGTGTTAGAGAAGATGAGATTATTTATATTTTGAAAGCATGTCATGACGAGCCATGTGGTGGTCATTTTTCATACAAGCAGACAACATACAAAGTGTTTAAAATTGGCTACTACTGGCCAGCCATCTTCAAATACTCCAAGGCCTATGTGAAGAGATGTGACAACTGCCAAAGAATTGGTATACCAGTGGCATCAGATGAAATTCCATTAAAGCCACAAGTGCTGATTGAACCATTTGGACAATGGGCTTTAGATTTTGCCGGACCAATCAATCCTCCATCCAATGGAAATAAGTACATTCTGGTATGTATATATTATGTAACTAAATGGGTGGAGGCAAAGGCAGTAGCATGGGAAATAGAAGATAATGTTGCGTCTTTTCTATTTGAAGAGATATTTGTAAGGTATAGATTTCCAAGACAGACAGTAACTGGCCAAGGCACAAATTTCACATCAAAACTTGTTTGAAATCTTACGGAGAAATACAAGATCAAACACAAAAAATAAACTTCATATCGTCCTCAAGAAAATGGACAAGTGGAATGAACAGAAGAAGTCATAGAGAAAATCATGACAAAGACTGTGAAAATGAACAGAAAGGACTGATCAGAGAAATTGAGAGATGCACTATGGGCATATAGGATAACATGGAAAAACAACAACTGGGTTCAGTCCATATCAGTTGGTGTATGGAAAAGAAGTCCTATTACCCATAGAATTTCAAATACATAAATTCAAGCTAGTAGAAGAATTTAGGATGGAATTATCTAAGGAAAAACAACAAAGAATTATGGAATTAAATAAACTAGATGAGATACGACAGTAAGAAGTAGAGAACACATCTCTTGTGCAAGAACAAAGAATCAAATGACATGATCGATTCATAAAGAATAAAGTGTTTCAAAACGGAGATTGGGCACTCTTGTTCGACTCCACGTTCAGATATTTCAAAGCAAATTTTACTACTCATTGGCTTGGGCCATATGAGATTAAAGAAATATTTGACAATGGAGCCATCAAAATAAAAAAGAATTGACGAAGAATCTATTTCATTTATCATTAATGGACATAGGCTTAAAGTTTACAATAAGCTTATAAATAAAGAAGATTTTATGAGAAAAATTTGGATCGATACTGATCTGGAACTAATGGGGAAACATAGAAATATGCCTCCCATAATTCCAAAAGAAGAGGAAGAACAAAAAATAATAAGAAATATATAAAAAAATAATAATAATAAAGCAGTTTGGTTGTCAAAATCGAGAAAACTAGCACAATACAAACTCAAATTCATATTGGAAAACCAATTTTCTTGGCCAATATGAATTCTCTTTTTGTTTTGGTTTTAATTCAGTATAATTTTTTGCATATTTACCCTCTGATACATGTCAGACTTGAGGACAAGTCTTAACGTCATCTTGGGGGAAGACATATAACAAAACTATGTAAATAGTTCCAGCAGCTGAATTGAAGAAGGAATATGAAATACAAGTACAAAGGGACCTGATACATCATTCAACAAATACAAAAAAGACTTGAATTATTATTGATAAAATCATCCAGAAGGGACTTGTATCATTAAAATAGAAGAAATTTTCAAACATTATTGAAAATTATGCCAGAAGGGACCTGAAAATACAAAATGTCAGAAGGGACCTAAGCTACATCAATATTGAAGATCATGATAGAAGGGACCTGAAATGTCAAATTTTAACCTACAGAAGGGACCTGAACAAAATAATTCCAAATGAAATCAAATGTGAAGCATAAATAAGTCTCTACATAGTGTGGAAGAGCCATCGTTATAACAAACACAATGTTGACCATCATGAAAATCAAATGGTTTGAGGGAATACAAGTACAATAAGTAAAAAAATGCTCTTAAAATTTCAATTTTTTGTGAAAATATTCTAGAATTGTTAAAGCTAATTTAGTATTGGTTATGAATTTTTATCACCTACATCACCTACATTTCATCAGCTATGTTCTTAGCCCTATTTTATCCATATCCCCACCACTATCCTAATCATTCAATAAACATTCCATAATCTATTTCCTATCCATATCATACCATACCATAGTAACCTTACTTTTTATAAACAAAAGAATCATAAACAAAATGCTTAACATTAAACCATTGTTGGACCTACAATAAATAAACAACATGCTAGTTTCATTGTAAATATTTTATTTTGAAATATGACCATTTCATGTTGGGTGTGGAGCCTGATTATCTTGTTTATTTTGTATCACAAAGTTGGACCCTTGTACCTTAATGGGGAGGCAACACTGCCTGTAATTAAATGATGCTTGGGGGTTCCATGGAGGGGCGGCTACATCTTTATGGAGCCCCCCACCCCCCCTGGTAGGGGGTTTCGGTGGTAGCGCCCCCGAAGCTAAAAAAATATGTAAATTTCCTTGTACAAGTATAGTAATTTCTAGTCAATCTGGGTCGTTCATTAGGTGGATGATCTGACGGTAGAAGCAATGGTTAGTTTAGGTTTTTCTGCCTTAGAAGGCAACCCCTCTCTATGTATGAGGGTATTGTATTGCGGTTGTGCATTGTATGTGTATTCTCGGAGAGAGAAATAGATAGGGAGATTGTGAGAGAGAACAGACGGTATTGCAACGGATTTGTTGTAGGTTGTGTCTCTTCATTTTGCTGGATAATAGAAAGGAAGGACTAGTTGTTCAGGGTGGACATAGCCTAAACTGGGCGAACCATGTTTATCTGTGTCTCTCTGGTTTTATGTGTTTTGTGTGTTTTTGTTTTCGCATATATTTTATTTGTTCCACTTCTCTATAATATATAATTTTCTAACAACTGGTATCAGAGCCGAAGGTCTATTTGGCTGATAATCGCACAGGAAAGAAGGGTTCTTGTTTCGAGTGGGAGCAATGGTAGAAGATGGTAAGTTTAGGGTCAAGAAATTTAATAGCCAAAAATTCCCATTATGGAAGATGCAAATGGAATATTATCTGTATCAGAAAGATTTTTACCTACCATTGAGAAGAAAAAAAAGAAGCCGACGGCTATGACAAACGCAGAATGGGAGATTCTCGATAGAAAGGCACTCAGAACAGTACGGTTGTGCCTCGCGGTATCGGTAGCCTTCAATATTTCGAAGGAAACAACAACACAGGGTTTGATTAAGACGTTGGCAAAACTATATGAAAAACCCTTGGCCTCAAATAATAGGTATTTCTTTTGAAACATTTATTTAATATGAAGATGTCAGAAGGTGGATCTGTTGCAGACCATTTAAATGATTTTAATATAGTTACCAGGCAATTAAGTTCTGTAGGGGTAAACTTTGATGATGAAGTTAGGTCTCTTTTATTTCAGTTTCATTGCTAGAAAACTGGATTGGTTTATTTATGGCCATTAGTAACTCTATCTCTGGATCTAGTACTTTAAATTTTGATGATGTTGTTGGTGTTATCCTTAGCGAGGAAATGCGACGGAAAATCTCCGGTGAGACATCAAGTAATTCTTTGAGTGTAGAGTCTAGGGGAAGAAGAATGGAAAGAGGAAAGAGCTCAGGATATCGTAGTAAATCAAGGAAAGCCAGATCCAAGTCCAGATCGGGGATAGTGTGCTGGAAATGCGGAAAGAAAGGACACCTAAAGAAATATTGTAGATCTAGGAAGGGAAAAGAAGGAGACACACAGAAAGAAAAAATGATGAAGCAAATGTGACAGGTGATGTGTTACAAGATTATTTGATTTTTTCTTTCGAGAATGTTATTGATTCCTGGGTGGTAGATTTAGGGGCCTCATTCCATGCCACACCTAAGAGGAATTATTTTCATGACTATGTTCAAGGAGATTTTGGAAAAGTTTGTTTGGGTGATGATAAACCCTGTAAAATTTTTGGAATGGGTAAAGTTCTTGTAAAACAATAGAATGGAAACCAATGGCTATTAAAGGATGTAAGGCATGTTCCATATCTGAAGAAAAATCTAATTTCAATAGGGCAGTTAGGAGGTGAAGGTTGTGTGACAACTTTCACAGATAAAACTTGGAAGGTCACCAAAGGAGCCCTGGTAATAGAAAAAGGAGAAAATGTTGGTGCATTTTATTTATGTAATGGTATTTCTAACTTTGTTAATGCTTTAACTTCCAAAGGTGCAAATGCAGCATTATGACATGATAGGCTCAGACACATGAGTCAGAAGGGGATGAAGATTATTTACTCAAGAAATTTTTTGCCGGGTTTGAAGAATGTTGATTTGGATTTCTGTGAGAATTGTATTTATGGAAAACAGAAGAGAGTCAGATTTCTCAGAGTTGTGAAAGAAAAGAAGAGTGAAAAATTAGAGCTTGTGCATAGATATGTATGGGGACCTGCTCAGGTATAATCTCTTAGTGGCTCTCATTATTATGTTACTTTTATTGATGATGCAACTAGAAAGACTTGGATTTATTGTATTTAGAATAAATATGATGTATTTGATACTTTCAAGAAACTGAAATCTTTCATTGAGATTGAGACAGGAAAGAAGTTAAATTGTCTCATATCAGATAATGGAGGTGAATATTGCAGCAAAGAGTTTGATAGGTACTGTTCAGAGCATGGTATTTGCAGAGAGAAGACAGTTCCAAGAACACCATAGGAAAATGGCGTGTCAGAAAGGATGAACAGAACAATCATGGAGCATGCAAGGTGCATGAGATTGCATGCAGGATTGCCTTTACAATTTTGGGCAGATGCTATAGATACTATTGTTTGTCTAATCAACAGAGGGCCTTCAATTTCCTTGGATGGTGGTATTCCAAAGGAAGCATCGATAGGTAAAAAGGTAAACTACTCTTTTTTAAAGCCTTTTGGTTGTGAGGCCTTTGTCCAGATTAATAAAGAAAATAGAACAAAGCTTGAGGCAAAATCAAAGAAATGTACCTTTATTGGATACATATATGTAATTTTCAATGAAAAGGTCTTGTATAAGAATCAGTTGTAGGAAAAGAAAAACAAATAATACACAGTTCTTGATGAGATCACAGAAAAGGTAAAGGTTGCCTGAAAATAATAATAATCAACAACCACAACAATAGAAACTACCACAATAGAAACAGGCACCTAAAACACCTAAAAGTGGTGTTAGAAGATCTACCAGGATAAGTAGACCCCCTGAACGATACTCTCCTTCATCATATTATTTATTGTTGATTGATTCTAGTGAGCCTGAATGTTATGAAGAAGAAATGCAGGTTGAAAGCAGGAAGAAGTGGGAACTAGCCATAGAAGAAGAGATGGACTCCTTAATGCATAACCAGACTTGGGACTTAGTCAAGCTACCTGCAGGTAAAAATACATTGCAGAATAAATGGGTTTACAGGCTGAAGGAAGAAGATGGAGGAAAATAGAGGTGCAAAGTTAGACTTGTGGTGAAGGGGTTTGAACAAAAGAAAGGTATTGATTTTGATGAAATATTTTCTATTGTTGCTAATATTACTTCAATTAGAACTATTTTAATTCTTGTAGCAGTGGAAGATTTACATCTTGAACAGTTAGATGTAAAGACAAAATTTCTCCATGGAGATTTGGAGGAAGAGATCTATATGGAGCAACCAGAAGGATATGAGGTCAATGGGAAAAAAAAATTAGTGTGCAGGTTATAGAAGAGCTTGTATGGCTTAAAACAGGCTCCAAGACAATGGTATCTAAAATTTGATAGGTTTATGTATTAACAAGGTTATACTAGATGTCACTTTGATCATTATGTTTATATGAAAAATAAAAATGATGGCAACTAAATTATATTTTTATTGTATGTAGATGACATGCTTGTTGCAGGGTCTAACATGCAGGAAATAAATGTGCTCAAAACAAAATTGGAAAATTCATTTGCAATGAAGGATTTGGGAGTTGCAAAACAAATCCTTGGTATGAGAATAACTAGAGATAGGAAAAATCGCAAATTAACACTGTCTCAGAATGAGTACATACAAAATGTGTTGAAAAAATTTAATATGCAGAATGCAAAACCATTTAGTACACCTTTTTCTAGCCATTTCAAACTTAGTAAGGAGATGTGCCCCAAGATCCAAGAAGAAATGGACTATATGTCTAAAGTTCCATATGCATCAGCAGTTGGAAGCTTAATGTATGCAATGGTCTGCACAAGGCCTAATATTGCACATGTAGTGGGAGTTGTAAGTAGGTACATGAAAAACCCAGGATAAGAACATTGGATGGCATTAAAATGGATTCTCAGATATTTGAGAGGTACCATAAATCAAGCATTATGCTTTGGTGGTTCAAACATTGCTCTAAAGGGATATGTTGATGCCGATATGGTAGGTAACAGAGATAACAGGAGGAGCACTACAGGATATGTATTTACTGTAGGTGGAACAACTTTCAGTTGGGTCTCAGAAATCCAAAGTGTTGTTTCACTTTCAACAACAGAAGCAGAGTATGTTGCTGCTACAGAGGCTAGTAAGGAAATGATTCGGTTACAAAGGTTTATGGATGAATTAGGTAAGAAGCATGATATGGGAACTTATACAGTGATAGCCAAAGTGCCATTCATATTGAAAAGAACTTAGGATTTCATTCTAGGAATAAACACATACAGCTCAAGTACAATTTCATACGATCAGTATTATAAGATGGACAGTTGAAGCTAGAAAAGATACACACTAGCCAGAATCCTACAAATATGCTAAGAAAAGTTGTAATCAGGGAGAAACTGAGAATATGCTCAGTTTCAATTGGTCTTCAAGGATGACGATGAAGATGAGAAACAACCAGGTCTAAAGAGGAGTCATTTTCTAGAAAATGAAGCAGTGATGGAGTTGCTACAATAATTCTCCAAGTGGGAGATTGTTGGGTGTGGATCCTGATTATCTTGTTTATTTTGTATCACAATGTTGGACCCTTGTACCTTAATGGGGTGGAAACATTGCTCATAATTAAACGCTGCCTGGGGGGTCTAGGGGGGGTGGCTACAACTTTATGGAGCTCCCCCCCACCCCCTCCCCCCTCCCTTGTAGGGGGTTTCAGGGGCAACGCCCCCAAAGCTAAAAATAGATGTAAATTTCCATGTAAAAGTATGGTAATCTCAAGTCAATCTGGGTCGTTCATTAGGCGGATGATCTGATTGTAGAAGCTATGTTTAGTTTAGGTTTTTTTTCCCTAGAAGGAAACCCATCGCTATGTATGAGGGTATTGTATTGTGGCTGTGCATTTTATGTGTATTATCGGAGTGAGAAACAGATAGGGAGACTGTGAGAGAGAACAGAGGATATTACAACGGATTTGTTGTAGGTTGTGTCTCTTCATTTTTCTAGATAATAGAAAGGAAGGAGTTGCTGTTCACGGTGGATGTAGCCCAAACTTGGTGAACCACGTATATCTCTGTCTCTTTGGTTTTATGTTTTTTGTGTTTTTTTGTTTCCGCATATATTTTATTTGTTCCACTGCTCTATAATATATAATTTTATAACATTTCATTGGTCAATTTTAAGATTAAATAAAATAAAAAAACTAAAGTCTAAATCATATGATAGCGCACTATTTGAATTTCAAAAACAAAACAAAGATTCAAAAGTGCAATCATAGAATATGATTATGAGATAAGGTAATGGAGCGGAAGTGCAATCATAATGAAAACAAGGGAATGCATATGAAACAAAATAACCTAAGTACTAAAATGATGCTATCATAAAAAATGTATGGAAATGATGCATATATTGATGGGCGGGAATATGATGAGGCAATGATACATATATAGTGGTGGAACTTAAATATGATGGCACATATTTGATAAAATGATGATGCATATACAGTGATGAAATGGAAATATGATGGCGCATATTTGATGAGGCATGATGCGTTTCGATGGAGAATGGAATGTGGATGTAGTGACCAAGACAAGCCATGAGAAAAAAATGTGAAAAAGGAATGTGTAATAAGTCAATCCGAGGACGAGATGTACATTATTCAGTCAGCATGCCAAATCAATCAGGAAAGGTAAGCCACGAATGCACCAGTCAAGTGGTTGATGAACAGTGAAAAAAAATTCAAAATGAAATATTACAACACTGTGTAAACTATTGAGAAGAGAAACTCCACCATTTCTAAGACCTCAAGTGACTGAAGATCTGTGTGTTTTCCACCATCATTTCCTTTCTAAGGTTCAATGAGAGAAGGAATGTTGTGAAATCAAAACACGCATCTGTTTTGAAACTCTGTGAGAAACGAATAAAAAAGAGAAGAAAAGGGAGAGGTGTGAGGAGAATAGAGGAAATTTGATGCATCAAAGAGACCATGAGCTATATCAGTGAGAATAATGAAGGTATAAGGAGAATTGACTAAATTTTCAAGCCAAAATATTTGGCAGATGTGTCAAACAAGCATGTTGTTACGCAGAAAAAATCCCGTAAAGAATGAGGTAAGAAGCAAACTAAGATTTTCTTGTTTAAAACAATGATTATTCATATGAGTGAATCTCAGGGTTGTTGGACAAACTGTGAGTTATAAATGTAGTTCTTCTACCACATTTTTAAAACTTGTCATTGCCTTACATTTTGTCACTACCACCACTCATAAACGCTCTGCCACCAGTCAACATTAAATCCTTTGTTGATTGAATGAGTAAATGATGAAGATATTGAGTGAGATTTTCATAAGTTGGTGTTGCTTGAAACAAATATACTTGAGTTAAACAAATATACTTGAAACAAATATAGTGAATGTTTGGTTTAAAAATCACAGTCAACATGTTTTTGCATTTTTTCATAATAAAGAGCATATTTTGGTGAGGTTTGAAGAATATAGTGAACTCATTTTATGAAATTTTTGATGAAATAAGTGCCATTTTTCCAAATTCTCTTGCATAAGCAATGAGCTTATATTAGATATATAATTATTTTCCTTAGAAAAATAAATTGTATGGACTTAAAGGATTAGAAGACATTGTTCTATAAAAAATTTAATTTTTTTTACACAGTCAAAGAACAAAAAAAAATCTACAAACAAAGGCAGAGGATTTTTATTTTTTAAGAGACAGAGGATCAAATGAAGAGAGTAGGATGATAGAAACATGATTTTTTTTAAATGTTTTTATAAACTTGTCTATATCAAATCTTGTGTCTGTTGAAGTAGTAAGCTCACTTCTTCCAAAGAAAATAGAGGATTGGTTTCAATTACTTGTCAAAGGCATCAAACAGAGGTAAGCCTCACTACTATGATGAGATCTAGTACTTTAATTTTTGTTTTAAAAAATGAAGTTAATGACAGTAGAGGGGTACACCAAATGGTTTTTAGAAAATATGACATCAAGAAAAAAGCCTAAATATTTTCAGATTTAACATTGGAGTAGAGACATTTGAGAAACTTTATCAATCAGGCTTGGCAGACTTCCTTCAAAAATTCAAAGGGCATAAAATGAAGATATCACAAGGGAGTTTATGAACAATTGCAAAAAAGATAAAATTATGGTGGGTAGTTCACACATTCCTTTAACTCCAGAATCTCTTTCTGAAGCCCTAGAGCTGTCATTATTAGGTGAACTTTACCACAAAGGATTTCATTTTAAGGACAAGGGTTGGACTTTCTTCCTAGATAAGCATAGAAAGGGTTCCTTTGATAGGACATAGGGGATTCCCAGGGAATGGTTCAATGAACCTTGGGCTAAATTAGTTTTGATAATCCAAAATTTCTTCACTTGTGATAGTAGACATAACATAGTAAACCTATATCACATTAGGTTGCTACAACATGTCAAGGGAGATATAAGGATCAACTTGCCATACTTCCTTTATAGAAAATTGATGAGGATTATTGAAAGTGTAAAATATGAAACCAAACCCAAGGAAGCCCAAATTTATCACTAGGGACTCATAAAAATCATTGTTGATTACCATATGAAAACTAAGGGTATGATTTGGAAATATTTCTTGATTCAAAATAAGTTTGTAGAGCAAGCCATAGAAGACAAACTTAAACCAATGCAGGAAATAAGAAATATAGTGAATTCACCTCTCTATCCAGGAACCAGATCAAAGAAAAAATAGGAAACAATCGTGGTAGAGAGGGAAACATCATTCTTGACCATTTCTAGGAGACAAAAAAAGAGGAATTCAACAGATAGAAGCAACAAAGAAAAAGAACTAGAAGTGTAGATCATAAAGACATCTCCGTTAACCAAACAAGCCAATGAAATCCTTGAGGCATTACAACAAGAAGTGTATGAAAATCTTGAAAGAGATTCTTATTTTGAAAATGATGAGGTTGAGGCTACTTCAGTTGCCAAAAATACCAAGGAGGAAGATCAAAACCTTAGCAGGATCAGAGAGTTAACTGATAATCTGGAGGTAAGTAGGATAATGGAAAGGTACCTAAAAAGAGAAAATGAAACATATAAGACCAATAATGAAAAATTTATTAAATAAAATGAGACTATAAGTGAATACATGGGAAAATTGAAATCCAAAAAAAATCTCCCTTACATACAAGCATTCAGGTGGCTTAAGGAGAAAAAATCTTGGAAGGCCAAATATGAGAAACAGAAGGTCAAAGCCTCAATCTACAAGGAAGAACAATGCAAAGGTATAGATTCTCCTGTACATGCAGCACAATAGGAAGCTTTAGGCTCAGGAACAGGATCAACATCAGAACTAAGGAGGTCTAAAAAGAAAAAGCAAGCATGAGGACATGCTTGAACATCAGCTTGGGTTTAGATGTTGGCCCTCGTTTTTTATCTTTTTTTGTTTATGAAATACATCTTATTTTCCATAATATCCATATATACACCATTGTATTCACCTTATTTTTACCAATAAATGCATATACAGGTATTGTTGGAACGGGTCTCCTAACAAGCTACGAAACCGGCCCATTCTGGTTATTTTTGTTATATTTAGTATAGCGCACGGATTTTGGGGTGGGTCAAAGCCCCGAAAAGCATTGTAATGGGGTTAAAGGGTAAACTAGGGGTCCAAAAACCATGGGTTGCAGACCATAGAAATGTTAGAGCTAGATTGTTATAAATAGAGAGGCATTTCGGATTGTAAGAGGTGGGAATTGGCTAAGCTATTGATGCGATCTGTTGTGTAACAATTTGTTGGGGTTTTTGGGGAACAGACTCCTACTGGCTATGTACGTGGAGATCATAGTACAAATGTGTGTGGACCCTATTGCTGTGTGCCCAGGATGGGAAGGGAATTGTAAGGGTAATGAATGAATGAATATGCAAGATTATTCGATCTAAATCTATGAGTACTATTGAATGAATTGCTAATAATTACTGTGCTATTCATTTCTCTGTCTTTGCGCTGCGAAGGTATGTATATTGAATGATTGGATCTATTCTACTTTGGTTATATTATGCTGTGAAATTCTGTGTATTAAAGTAAATCTAGATCTGTTATGTCCGGGTATGTAATGTTGTGTTAAGGGTATGAAAATCTTATAATTGTAGATCTAGTGCACGTGGATGAAATTGAACATATACTTGACCCTGCGCAGAGATAATCTGAACAGAGCACAACCCTGCTTGTCTTACCCTTCCTTTCTCACGGTGCAGAAACCTGGTTCCAGCACCACCCATACTACTTCGGGTGAGACTGTGACCTGCACAAGCAGGTCACTTCCGAAAAGGCCAGTAGTATAGGCATTTTTTGGCAAACCTTGCACATCGAACCTGGGTTAGGACTCCTCAAGAGAACAAATGGTTCGATTTTTGAGACCCGAAGGGAGATGACAAAGGAGTTGGGTATTGGTAGACTAGAAAGGAACTCCTAGGGAACCATGATGGTGTGCTTAAAAATGCCTATCTTCAAGGGGGTAGGAGGTGAGGACATGGACCGATTTTGGTTTGTCGCAGAATCTATCTGGATTTCACAGAACATAGCAAATGACATGATAAAAAGGGCGCATTTGTTGTTAGCATTCTAAGACAGAGCGTTGGACTAGTAGATGCGATATATTTCCCAACATGAAGCCGCTTCCATTCAAGATATTAAGGGCGCTCTAGAGCAACAGTTTCGAAAACCGAAATCCTATTCCCAGTTAGTAATAGACATAAAAGACTTCAAACAAGATACGTTGGAATCAGTATGGGAAGCAGATCAACGGTTAAAGAAGGAAATTAGGGAAGGGGGGTTTGAGTATGATGATAGACAACATACGGAGTGGTTTATTGCTATGTTTCTCCCTCACCTACATATACCCATGATTCACCAAACTTTTAGTTCACAAGACAAAGCCTCGAAGGTTGCTATGAGATTGGAAGATACACCTCTTGAGAATGCTACGCTAGTAGTACAACAGATTCAGGAACAAGTAGAAGCAATGCATCGGGAAATCCAGGATCTGTAACAGGGAAATAGAAGAGGGGCTGGTATGGAACAAGATCACACTGCAACACTAGGAGCATATAACCCGGAACATTGGAACTCAAAAGGGCCTCTGCACTGGCACGAGGAAAGTCGTGCAGCCAGATCGCAAGGCACCCCCATGTTCGCAGTAGAACAATGCTGGTACCAATGTTGCCAATGAGTTAGCCATGAAAAGCAGAGCTACGCCCAAGGAGCGAATAGCAAAGACGACCCTATGTCACCAAGAACCCCCTCCGGCAAGAAGGACTTCCTCGATGACGAGAAGGTTAAAAGCCAAAGTGGAAGCATGGGTCAGAGTAAAGGCCATCTGATTTGTTATAACTATGGGAACACAGGACATTTTTCAAGAGAATACCTACAAAAATCTTGCAGGTATTATAGACAGTGGAACCATAAATTGGAAGACTGCCCGGCCCTAAAAACCAGGACACAGGAGAAATAGTTTTCGTTTTCACAAAAGAAGCGCAGGGTCCAAGGTCAAGAGGCAAAAGTCAATATAATAACACGTAGTGGACTAGCGATGGGGGGGACTAAGGAAACTGACGAAGCTGACTCACTAATCCGCAAGGAAGTTGACAAACAAGAAGGATTAGGCTTGGGTAAAATCAAGGAAACATTTATAAAGGCATGAAGGGACCTCTTTGAGGCTAAATGCTCGCTAGCTACGCACTGAGAAGATATGGAACTAGGGGAGGACATTAAATTTTTCTTACAAGTATGCGTAAGGCTGCTACACAATCCTCAGGTGCTGCGGACTATGCAAAACTTACTAGAAACGTTAATCATAAACATCAAGGGGACACCAGATAAATGATACGCGGAGCCCGCACCAACAAAGGAGGAATATATCTACAAGATGGTAGTTCAAGATTACAAAAAAGATACTGAGGATCCCAGTGAGGAGCTAGAAATGTGGCAGAACCAGTTAGGGGAAGCCTCCACACTGCGATGTCTTTGTATCATAAAGGAACCCCTCGTTAACACCCCTAAGGGAAGGACAAGGGAAGAGCTCGGCCTGATTAACTGCAGCATACCTATCATAAGGAAAATTTCAAATGACCCTCGCACAAGATCTAAGTTCCTGATGTAAATGAGGGACAAAACTTTGGCTCCAGCATTTGCTGCTTGAAAATCCTAATGAGTGACCAAGGTATGCATTTTGTTAACCAAACAATTCAAGCTTTGAATGATGAATTCCGGATCCACCACGCCAAGAGTACACCATACCATCCCCAAGCTAATGGAACGGTGGAAGATTTCAACAAAATTTTGGAACAGGCACTAACGAAGCTTTGTAATGCCGATCGCAGTGACTAGGGCATTCACATCCCCTTGGTCCTATGGGCTTATCGAACGACCTGCAAAAATCTGACCGGTAGGACACCTTTCCGAATGGTCTATGGCAAGGAGGCCATCATGCCCATAGAATATGTTGTTCCTAGCCTATGCATTTTAGCATTTATAGATATGGCAGACTCCGATATCATAGAAGAATGCCTGGTGCAACTGGTAGCATTGGAAGAAGATCGGTTTATTGCTCAGTTTCAACAACAGGTACAAAAATCTAGAGATAAATCCTGGCATGATCGACATATTCGCCAAAAAAAATTTGTCGCAGGTGATCTCGTCTTGTTATACGACACCCAGTTTACGAAAAATCCTGGCAAATTCCGGCAGCACTGGCTTGGTCCCTACATAGTTCAGAAGGTTACGAATGGTAGCATAGTCCAGTTAGCTACCCTACATGGTGACCTCCTCCCTAGTTTTGTCAATGGAGGACGAATCAAACCATACCGAGCTACAAATAATCAGGACGTAGATGTACCGTGACTCGGGACGAGTCACAAGATTGTGTTGGGGGACTGTTGGAACGAGGTCTCCTAACAAGCTACGAAACCAAACCATTTTGGTTATTTTTGTCATATTTAGTATAGCACAGGGGTTTTGGGGTGGGTCAAAGCCCTGAAAGCATTGTAATGGGGTTAAAGGGTAAACTAGGGGTCCAAAAACCATGGGTTGCGGACCATATGAATGTTAAAGCTATATTGTTATAAATAGAGAGGCATTTCAGATTGTAAGAGTTAAGAATTGGCTAAGATATTGATGCGATCTGTTGTGTAACTATATGTTGGGGTTTTTGGGGAACAGACTCCTACTGGCTGTGTGCGCGGAGATCCTGGTCCAGCTATGTGTGAACCCTGCTACTGTGTGCGCAGGCTGGGAAGGGAATTGTAAGGGTAATGAATGAATGAATATGCAAGATTATTGGATCTGAATCTATGAGTACTATTGAATTAATTGCTGATAATTGTTGTGCTATGAATTTCTCTGTCTTTGCACTATGAATGTCTGTATATTGAATTATTGGATCTGTTATGCTTTGGTTATATTATTCTGTGAAAGTCTGTGTATTAAAGTAAATCTAGCTTTGTTCTGTCCGGGTATGTAATGCTGTGTTAAGGGTATGAAAAGCTATGCGGTTGGACATATAATTGACCTGTATGGAGATAATCTCATGACGTGTACTGCTTGCCCTTACCCTTTCTCGAGGGAGTGCGGAAACCTAGTTCCGGCACCACCCATACTCACCCGGGTGGAATCGTGATTGAACAACGGAGTCACCCTGAAAATTGACCGATGGCCTGGGGTTTAGTGGAAAACCTTTCACAGAGCACAGTTTGGGACCCCTCAAGCCCGATAGGTATTTAAATTATGTTTTTCAATTATTAGAAGTTTTTTGTAAAAATTGAATTTTAAGTGCATTTTTAGACAACATCATAAATTCCCGTAATGGCCTCATGGTTTGCATATTTGTAGGACACTTGGACTCGAGCTGGATATATTTCTAGAAGGCCTAGGAACTAATATTAAGTGTACACTTGTTGGTACAGTCAAACCGAGCTTTAATAGGCTCGGCCAAAGGCGGTCAAACAAGACCTATCTTTATGGAGGATCCCTAGAAACTAGGTCAAAATTATTATTTTGTGGGATTTTCTAGATTTTGATGGATATGATGGATGAATTCAACTTTATTGGATAAGATAAGGATAGTGTAATATTCCCAAATGGGGGAATGCGGCAATATATGAACACAAAGCTGGAACACGGTGTAAATCAACTACCGTGTGACGTTGGAGACCAATATGGAGACATAAAATCATGTATTATATCAACAAATCAATACATAATAGTGAGGCATGAGTCATATATAATGAAGGAACAAGCATCCCATGAGAAATCACTGCACAAATGAGCTTCTGTCACAATAAAAGAGTGTCGGAGACTGCTATAGTGGAGTTATAAACACACTGCTATAGCAAAAGAATGTACAAATATGTAGGGCTATTATATGCCTCAAAATATATGCCCAATACAAATCTAGGCTTAATACAAACTCCTACAAAGAACCCAAAAATGGTCTTCAGAGAATACACCCTATACAAGATTGGATCTAAAGCCCTAGGGCTCAAGATTCACTGCAAACTAAAGCACATGAGTGTAGAAGGCTTAAATAATGTAGATCTGATGTAGATCCTCTCAAGGCCACCTCCAATGAAAGGTTGAACCCTCCATTCACAGGAAAACACTTCAAACGAGCCACAAGATCCCTCACTGAGAATGCCCCCCAAAATAACGCAATCCCTAGCTAGAAGAATGTTATAAATCATGGGAATTATTTGGTATGGTTCCAAAGATATGAAATGTGAAAAGGAGCTCTCCAAACTAATCTCCCAAGTGAAGGAATCCTTCCTCCAATGAGAAACTAGCTCAGAAAGTGGGTTTCTAAACCCTCCACTATAACACCCTGCAACACAACACATTAACATGCAGAAACTATGCTGATGAAGAAAGCTATAGCTTGGCTTGAAAACCTGAATGTGGAAATGAATGCAATTCTCTCCCAAGAGGCCTCTCAAGGGAAGAGGTGGTATTCCTGCTCGGGAACACCCAGTGCTAAACATCACAGCAATCTTAACTAAATAGCTGAAGTATGCAAGTAGTCTAAACAGACCATATACAAAATAATAATCCAAAAAACATAACCCCATATGGCTTCCATCCTCTTCCTTATATAGATTATGAGCTTCCTTGCCCTTGGCCCCACTCAATTAGATAATTTCCTTCATGAAATCAATCTCCCTCCAAAACTGCGTTATTCCTCATTTAATCTCCACTCCTCCATAATAGCGCTCTTGACATGGTCAAAGTTAAATGATTCAACATGATCCAACCATTGTTCACCCTTGGAGGTGCTTTATTTAGCTGCTAAAAAAGTCTCCTTTCACACTTGAAGTTTTTTTATTGTTGCTAAGGAGACTTATGGGCCTCCCCACCTACTTATTCACCTACCTAGTGATAAAAAAAACTACAATATTCCATTTAACTAAAGGCTAAATTTTTAGAATATTACAGATAGCCATGACTATAGGAGACATTCTAGATGAATTTTTTGGATATTTTATCTATTTAAGCCTCAAAATTTGAAGGCCTTGATATGTAGAAATTTTATGACTTAACATTATTATTTATGAGTATTTGGAGAGTTAATTGAATATATGTTCTATTCCATTTGTTTTTGTTATATGTTGATTGATTTACTAAAGTTTGAAGTAGTTGAAATCACTTCAGTGTGCAAGGAAAGGGTGGAGGGCCCCCACACCGAGCTAAGTGCACTTCCTAGTCAATTTGTAGTTGCAGTTTTTGAATTAGTTTGTTTTATGCTTAACTTGTTGATTAGATTTATGCTGATGTTTTATGAGTACAGATGAATCTAATTATCATTCTTATTCTGCATATGAAAGGGAAATCAAATGTGTAACCTAAACATTATTTCTATCTGACTAAGATAATAAGCTAGAATTCATCTTTTCGTGCGTTTTAATATTTATCTGAATTCCTGTTTTCTAACAATAGCATTATTGATGAATGAATCTATAATGAAGGACAACCAGGACCTCTTCAGTTAAGAGCCTCTTCAATTATTGTTTCATGCATCTTAAATCTATTTCTCAATTTTTAGTTTTTGATTTCTAATTCATGAAGTAATCTTGTTAGAGAAGGACAAAAAAATCTCTTAAGTTAGGAGATTCTTCTGCTTCTAATTGCATACTTGAATTTAGAAATTATTTAATTTATATTTATATTTGTAATATCCATTTCCTTAATCATTGATAAATCATCTTCTAACTTGATCATAACTGGAACCCATATACTTTGGGGTTGCTTCTAAGTCCTACTAGTCCGGATTGATAAATAAATACTTGTGTTTGTTTACCTATTAAACAAACCAACAAGGACCAATGAAATAGGGCCTATAATCCCCTTACATTTTAGTTTCTATATGCCCTAAGAAATAAGGTGCCTTCTAAATTTGAATCCATGTGGACATTTAAGTTTCTATAATCCATGTGTCCATATAACACCTTTGAACTTGGGAACATGTCTTGCGTATTCTTAGAAAGTCATTCATCGAGAAACTACATTGGTTTCCATATGAAGTTGACGGCGGATCCTAGTGCTAGGGAAGGAAGAATTTTGTGGAAAATAAATGTTGTTGGATTCTCATTTTGAGAGAATGAAAGTCTTGATATGTTCCCCTCTTTTTGTGTTGGATTAGCAGTGAGGCACAGGATGAAAGTGGAGGCTGGTGGAATCAAATCGATCTTTGGTTGTAACCTCCCCCTTCTTCTCTTTAATATTATTGTTGTTCACTTTCCCATATATGTATCTGTTTATGTTTCTATTTCTCATGCAATAGGTTCTTGAATGATATTTATGTTTCACATCTAATCGATTTGAGTGATTAAGATAAATAGACATCTGTATATTGAAATTTATTTGTTGTTATCTATTTATACTTGCAGGAATCAATCTGGTGATATGAGTTGGATTGAAAGCTACAACAAAAGTGACAAAAGGAGAAGAATAAGCACTTGGATCAGAAGTAGGTTCTTCCACCATTATGTGTGTCTGTTTATTTTAGAGAAAGTCATAGAAAATTCTTTCATCTATTGTTCTAAGTTCCTATCACCACACTTAGGGAATTTGATTTATCCATAGATCATAATTCTGCATAACACCCTCCCCCTTAAGGGAACACCATCCTCGATGTTGTATGCCACCAAAGACCAACAAATCATCAAAAGAAAACATACTACATATGGATCTTTATAACACACCTTAATGCAATTTTTACAATTAAAAACTACTACAAACCATGACTAACATGAAAAATATGAAAAACATACTGCTCATTGGAGATTTATAACACATCTGATTTCAATATCTACAATCATAATCATATATACATATATATACCAAAACTCATTTTCTTGACCCAAAAAATAATGAAGGATATGAACCCCGCATCTGATCAACCATCTCCCATGTAGCTTCATCAGGCCCAAAGTGCTTCCACTGCACTTTAATTACTCTATAGCGCAGTTCCAGAGCATGAATTTTTTCTAATACAATATGCATTATGGTTATATTTGGAACTCTCCCTTTTTTTCCACCTTCAATACAAGCAAGTCAATCACATGATCAACATCCTAGACATATCTCTTAAGGAATGAAACATGGAAAACATCATGGTCTTTCAGTATCAGAGGTAGTGAAATTTAGTAGGCCACTGATCCAATCCTCTCAATTATCTCAAAATTCCTGCAATATCGAGGTGCCACCTTAGCACATGACCCAATCCTCAAGGAGCTCCTCTTAGGCTTGATGTTCAAGTACACATGTTCCCCAACTTGAAACTACTTAAATACCCTATGTTGATCTACACAAATATTCTTCTTATCATGTGCTACCTTCAAGTTCCTCTTAATAACCTGCATTTCTTGTTCCATCGCTACCAACATATATAGCATGATCAATACCCATTTCATTGGATCACTCTAACTAATTGGATTATTAAAAATCTTCCTGTAAAGACCCTAAAACATAATCATCTTCAAGGACTCTTGATACCCATTATTTTATGAAAACTCTACCAGTGGAAGACAATCCTCCTACTTCCATTGTTGACGCATGACATACATCCTCAACATGTCCTCAATAATCTTGTTAACCCTCTTTGTTTTCCCATTTTCCTGCAAATGATAAATTGTACTGAAATCCAACTTTGTCCCCAAATATGAAAATAACTCTTTCCAAAACATAGAAGTGAACTTGGAATTTTTGTCTGATATGATATTCTTAGGAACACCATGGAATGTCGCTATCTTAGTGATGAAAACTTGAGCTACCTCACTGGATGAATTAGTAGACTTAACTGCAATGAAGTGAACTACCTTACTTAACCTATCAACCACAACCATGATGGAATCATGTTGTCTCGATGTCCTCGAAAAACTGATAATGAAGCCCCTGGAAATGACCTCTCATTTCCATTCTGGAATCAAAATTGGTTTCAATAATCCACTTGGATGCTTACACTCTGCTTTTACTTGTTGATAGTCCAAACATCTCACAACAATCTCATTCACCTCTTACTTAAAGTTCGTCCAATGATATAATTTCTTAATTTTTATCAATGTCTTCTGATATCCTGGGTGACCTGGATATTTCCTGACATGAAACTCCCTCAATATAAGCTTCTTGATCTCACTGTCATCTTGAACATAAATCTTGTTCATGAATCTGACCAAGCCATTTTTCGTCATATGATACTCCTCATCCCCATCACCTTCACCCCATTTTTGTAACATATGCCTTAGCTTTTTATACCTGTCACCATGTTTTTATGCCTGCAAGATATGATTTTCAAATATGTCCCATAAGAACTCACTGCCACAATTTGATTTACATGTACCCTTCTACAAAGAGCATGTGAAACCTTATTCTCCTTTCCTTTGATATACCTATTGTATATTTTAACCCTATATATAAATTACCTACAAATGAATTCTTAAAAACATAAAGCAAACAATGCCGAGAAAATAAACATGAAACACATATAAACATAGATTTTCCACTGGATCCCAAAGCTAGGACAACAATATTGATTTTTCATTATATTCCTTTCAATGTTACAACACATATATATAAATCTCGAAGCATTCATAAACCCTAATCCATTAACCCTGGATTAGAACATAATTGTAGTTCCCTTGACCGGGTCTACAAAATACCATGGATAGAAAACCATCATGCCCAAAACCATGTGCAAACCCTAGGTAAAAAACCATAGCTAAGTCTGGCCACCTAATAAGGGTCCAAAAAAAATTTCTCGGCACCCCGTCTAGGGGGGCTACCGCCCCCCTACAAACCCCCTTACAGGGGGGGCTTCCACCCCCCCCCCCCCCCCCCGCCCCCATGACCCCCCACTGCTATGCCCAACACAAAAAATGGGGGGAATACCACCCACCTTCTTACCCTCCACTTCAGACATGCGACTAGTCGTGGAAAGAATATAACATACACCCAACACCTAATCTAAAGATAAAACTCACTAAGAGTAGGAAACCATCTATCTTTCTTGGAATTTAGATTGGGTTGGTTGAACAAGTACTTCAATTGCCTATGTCATTCATCAAGATGATAATATTTCAAAGATGATATTGTCTCCACATATTTATTGCATGAATAATAGCTTCCAAATCAATATCATGAGTCATGTAGTTTTTTTCGTGCTCATTCAAGCCCTCTCTTGTAATAATTTTTACATACCATGAACTCTTTTTTTGGATCTACAATATTCAATACTAAGTCATTTGTAAGAAATGCTTCAATGTCTCAAAGGTAGCTGCACACTCCTTAGTCCATTCAAACTTTGTCCCTTTTTACTACAAATATGTAATAGGATAGGCAATCCATGAGAAGTTCCTAATGAACTACCTCTAATAACCTATTAGTCCCACGAATGATCTGACCTCATCCACATTCCTAGGAGCTTCCCATTCCATGATAGCTCTAATATTTTCTGGGCCCACTATTATACCTTCCTTTGAAAGAACATGTCCCAAATAATGAATTCCAACCTAAAAGAAATTTCACTTACTCCTCATCTGTCATAGATACAATCTTAAGCTCATAGAACTCCTTAGACTTACCCTCATAATATCTCTTTGAAAAGTACATCTTCCTAAAGAGTCTTTTGAACTCCTTCCAACTCAACTCCTTTGTCTTGATGCCTCGGACATGCTTCACATCTTCTCACCAAATATTTTCCTTTCCCTTGAGAATAAAAATAGATATCCTAGCCTTCATGTTCTTTGTATGATCATGCATCTTGAATAACTTCTTCATCCCAAGAAACCATGATTTTACATCCTCTAGTTTCTTTAGCTCTCCATCACATGTAGGAGGCTTGGTTGTCTTGAACTCATCTGGAAACTACCCCCTCTCACTCGGCCTAGAAGGATGATGGTGATGATGACCATGATATCTATTTGAACTAGAACTATAGTAGAACCCATAACCACTACATCTCATATTAGGTATATCGGCCAGTCGACACACTAACCATGTCATCCCTATCCAACCTATTACCTCCATGAGACCTGCTACCATATGCACCATTAGTCCTTTCCTCCTATCCATAAATAGTACTTGCTTGTCCCTATCTATGTAAATATTATAATCTCTAAGGGATAACTCCATTTACTTCAACATTAATTTCGTCATCCCTGACAAGTCTTTCCTATTACTAGATTATCCTCTCATTATCGAGCATGCAACTCCTAATTTGTGCCTTGCTATGTCAACATAATACTCTTCCACATGTTTCTCAATTGATCTATAAGGAGAGTCTTGTGAACTGTAATTCACCATGTTTCTTGTCATCTCTAATCATCTTCTTCCAATAAACATAACATGTCAGATAGACCAAATACACATAATCAAGCATGCCTTACTGAAGTTCAGGGGAGGTTATCTCGTCTACGCAATCATTCAAGGTTAGCATGATATTGATGTATATACACATAGTGAAACCAACATATAAATATCATACATTATAATATAAATTGTAACACTAACTATATACATGACAACCATAACCACTACCATACATGAACACTATAGACATGCATGCATAAAAATCACATCAAACCCATCAAATCCAAATTTTGAACCTAGAAGCTATGGTACCAATATGTAATTCTCCCCTCCCCAAATTTACCCTCATTTACAATCCCTTTAGGTAAATGTGAATAAGAGTTCCATTATGACATGACCTGGCCTGCTAGTTCTATTTAAGGAAGTGGGGACTATAACTGAGACTTAATGACCTTCCTTAGAAACAAAAAATCACTAAGAGGTTAAAAAACCACCCATAATGACCAATCCCTGAGTTGGAACCATTTTGCTTTTATCTAGACCTATAACTACTTCCTTAACACAACCTACATGCAGTTGTGGGCCTCCAATCGCACTGAAAAAACCTTGTTCCATGCAGTTATGACCCTAGGTCATACGTTCTGTACTTGTGGTCTAGCGACCTGAGCCACTTTTCTAGGATAGTCTCCAGAACACTACCCATAACTTCATGTATCTTTACATAATCATATTTATCTCATAAACAATGCTAATAATTAAAACTTGAAGCGATACATTTACCTAGACTTACCATAATACAATAGGAATTTCATCAAATATATGGTAAACATGTGAGCTACAGGTCATTAATGCATATATGAGTGTAAATATTTGTAGTTTAGCTGAAAATAACTTGGAAGGTCTAGTTCCCTCTCAATTAGTTGCAACTACACTTGTTATCCCATGCATTCATAAACCATTCATTAACTTATCAAAGCATAAAAAGATCCATAGCTAGCCTCACATCATAAACCATGCTTATAACCAGCATATAACCAGAATATTAACCATGAAAAAATAGCCATAAAATCAACATAATATTAGGTACAAATGGACATAGAGTACAATAGAAAAATAACTCTTATCAACATGTGAAAAATCCAACCAAGTTAAGGACTTCCACGTACCACCTAACCATAGATTGAGCTTAACCAAATATTTATTTCATCTAATCACCCCCATACCATATTCCAAGAATGAATGTGGTATCTAATTGGATGAACCAAGATATACTCAAAAAAGGGAATTCATAGGTTAAACTACATCCACCTTCAAACTGCCGCAATCTCGCCAATACTAGTCAAGAGATCACAAAACCAAAACAATCTTGGATGCCTTAGAATTTCTTCACCATACCTTGACGTCTTTTCCTACCTCCAACCACTTATTTAGGGCTTCCTAGAGAAAATAATCTCCACCACTACCCCTAGGGAACTTTTCCTAAGAACACCTCACCTAGTTCCAAACAAATCTGACAATCCAAATCCCAACCAAGAATAAATCCCATCATACCATGGCTATCCAAGAAATTGTAAGGCAAGGCTGAAACCAGTGTCAAACCAATAAAAACCCATCCCGATGATAGGAAATTAAACAAATAAACAAATTCATGTACCATGCGTTCACAACTCATCTAGGAAATCACACATGCAACCTGTTACCTGCAAAATATTGTTTCCAAAGTTGTTGATCCAACCTTCTCCTTGCTTTCATTCCTTGTACTTTTCTTTCATTTTCCTTCCTTTTCTTTCTTTTTTTATTTGTCCTCTTGGTGCTCTCTCTCTCTTTATAAATTGAGCAAAGATAAAACTAACAAAATTTGTGAATTGGTTCTCTAAAGCCTTTTTATTATTGAGCTCTCATTTTTATTCATTTTCCTTCATTATCCTTCTAATTTCCTTAGCATGTCTTTGTTAAGATTAATCCCCTCTTTGGACAGAGGTGATCTCTTTAGCCCTAGCATGGGTCTAGAAGCTTGAGATACTTTCTAATGCAAATATTTCTTAGCTAATATTCAAAATGTTACAAGAAAAGAGATGGAGTTACCTTTTTCCCAAACGCTATGTTCGAACCCGTTGATGATGACCTTGATCCACGATACTTATAGGCTCACTCCTTGCTACTGGTGGCACAAAAATACTCGTGGATGATCAAGAAGTAACAAAAAACACAATAAAGTACATAATAATCATTAAACACTAGCTATCTACGAGATCAATGAATACCAAAATATTTGTATAAAAGATTAGACAAATATAGAAAGAAAAAATCAAATTTTTTATTGATAAATATGGAAGGAAGAGATTACAACCCAGGCCTTGATGTCAAAGGCCTCCATTTGGTGAAAATATGAGTCCTTCACCAGAGCTCTAAATCATTCCTTCTCCCGAACAACTTAGGCATTATCAAAATGCAATAATTGAAAGGGAACGAGAGTTCATACTAGCCCAACCATTACCAATCAATAGTGGAAGGATGGGGAAAAATTTATAGGAAGGGAGAAGAGGTTGGGAGCCCATGAAAGGATGAGGAAGGTCCACTTCCTAAGGGATAAACCACCATAGATGAGATTGAAGCTCTAAAATTAGCGAGCTCAACTCTATCACCACTGTTTAACAACCAACTTTCCGCCCTAGAACTTCTTGAGGTTGAAGCTTCTCCTCCATTTGAGGAAACACTGCTAGAAAGGGATCAGTGTAATTTTCCAAGAAATAAGGGTGTTGGCAGTGCTAAGCCATAATTGTCAGTCTGGAATTAGTGCAAGCATGAAACCAGGAAACGCGCTGACCTAGGAAACTAGGATTTTGACCAAGTTTCTTCCGTAATCTTCCAAGGAAGTTTTTTTTGAATCTTGAGGGATGTCTTAACATATTTCTTCATGGTATAAACATTCCACAGGGTATTTCATGGGTAATTTCATGATCAGGGATGAGAAATGAGCATGGTGACAAATTACTATGTAACAAATTCCTCCTAAAGCATCAAGGTGGAATGGGGAGTGATGGTTGAAATTCTTTATGAACCAAGGCAAAGAACTCAGATCACAGCCAAGAAACTCGCCAAATAAAACATTTTAAAATATATGACGTCTCTGTTAGGAATATTCCTAACCAAATAAATATTCACTAGGCATCAAATAACACATGAACCCATAGCATGGTCATAACCATTCGTCTAAAGAGATCATATAAATTTATCTGTGATATGGACATAACCATCTGTATAGATATAATCATGTATACAATCATGAATACTCAATAAATACACACATCCTGGATCAAAAAAAGATGTTACCCAGGGTCTTCACCATGATCGCAATCAACCCAATGTGCGAATATATCCATGCGAATAGATGTGTTGGTGTCGAAAATGGTAAAAACCACCTGATTATCGGTCAATGAAGAAAATCGTTAACAGGAATGCCAGAGACCACCAATAACAACAATGGAACTCAAGGTACAACAACACAATCTACAAGTGTCAAAGAATGTGTTGAAGTCAAACACTTGTAAAATAATTCTATTGAATGCCAATGATGTGAACCTATCGTCGAACAGAAATAAATTTCCATTGAGGCATGCAAGCTCCAAAGTACTGAAAAGAAGTTTCTAAACCACCTTCTTGGATAATGAGTTGAAGGAAAAATGAAGTGATTCCTCGAAGGAGGGACATAATGATTTCCACATAATCGACACGAAATTCCAAATATCTCGAGATGATATGAGTGATTCAGGATTATAACAGAGGAGGTCAAAAAAGAAAATGATGTTTGACGAAAATGACTTCTCTTCAACATATTAGTGACATGACTCCAGACTGTGGAAGGATTTAACTCAAATGGGATCAGAGATCATGATGACAAAAAACGGTGAATGAATAGGTGTCAAATGTATTTCTCAAACCCATAGAGGCAAAGTGATGAATGTAGGATGTCCCCAACCTGACACAGACTACAAATGAGTATCATGTTCAAGAGCAACAAGCTGCCCAAAATACACATAGGATGTTTACTTTCAATTTCCCCCCGTTATTTCTAATGAGTAACTCTTTATTCTTTATAGCCAATCTGAAGAGGATAACTTATGCTAAGCATGTAAGTTCATTATTCGAATGAACCCATCCTAGTAAGTTTAACGAGCCATAGGAAGGAGGAAATTGGTCTTGTCATGGTGATAAGTCTTTCGTCATTTAATCTTTAACGATTCAAACGAACGGGTAACTCGTAACTTATCATTTCTAAGGAGTTTGAAAAGAATAAGAAAGGAAAATCCATCATGTCCCTTTTCATAAATCATCTCTCGAATCCGAAAAGGAAGAAAGAAATATCCTAGAGAACCTCTTGACCATGTTCTATCAAAGTATTCTTGTTTTCGTAAATATTAAATATAAGCTCGAAAAGGGGGTAAATTTATACTGAGACCATGCCAATTCATTCACTTTAACAAGTTAAAAATGACAAGTACTCGAAAATCTTTTCATTTTTCGAGAGTCAAAAAAGAGATGAAAGTTGACTCTAGCGGGGTTCCTTTTTCATAAATGTTAACTAAGTCCGGAAAAGAGATAAAATAAAACTTTTTGGCATAATAAATAATCACCAGCAGTGTAAAGGTCCTATCACTGAACAAAAATTAAAAACATCACTGATATCGAGGAAAAATAATAAAATAATGGTGAAAATATTTCAAAATATCTCTAAATAGACAAAAAGTAAATTCATTTTAGCTTTCTATTTTGAGTAAATTGGAGAGCTGCATTTTACCCATTTTCCCTTCGAACTTCAGATTAGTGGTGTAATCGATTCAGGACACCATTCAATGATCCTCCAGTGTTAGGTAAGAGCCCAAAGCCTCCTCTTCATTTTAATTCCATCCTTTTATCATTTAGCTTTGGAAATAGAGAGATAGTGGGGGACGATTTCAAACCTCAAAATGACATGTGGCTAGCGCGGGTTTGAGCTATTAGACCTGCGCTAGTCACATTTAACCCATTTGGGCAGCATGCCGCCAACCCGAATTAATTAGGAGAGTTGTGTTGGCCACTGGGAAGATTTTGAAACAAGAAATATAGCCATTTCCATGGATGATTTCCAAAACTACTCCAATGAAAGCTCCTAAAATGTTTTTTGAACATGTTTTGTAGGTGATTTCAGTAGAGATGGTCAATGAATGAAAAAAACAACACCACGAGGTGGAAGACCACCAAGCACTTCAAGACCAAAATTGCGTAAATGCATTGCGCAATTCTGGATTACTGAAATTATTTCAGACATGAGGGATGAGAGCTTAGCTAGAGCTACTTCAGTATTTGATTGTACTGTGGGATGTGGATCGATAGATATTCATCATTAGGTTCCATGAAATAGAATTAGATTTCATGTGCATCTATTTCATGACAGGCTTGTCCAAGAGACGGGAGAGAATCCAACTCTAGATCTCTCGCAGGGGGTGAGAGTACCAGTATGCTCATCCAGAGACACTGTCCCGGGGCTCGAAAGACTGAGAGTGGGAAGATAGAGATATCCTCTATCACAGTCCTTCCATTGAAAACAGTCATTCTTTCGATGACTAGGGTGGCGGGAGCCAAGGTGTTTCATGAGGCAATGAAATCCAAATTCCAGTATGCAATGGATTGTTTTTCCCCTATGATGTTGATCAACTGGTGCAAGGGGTTATTGGCCAACATGAAGAGCCAATTAACCAAGTGCAAGATAGGGTGGTTGAAATAGTTTGGGTATGGGTCCATCTTGGTGACCTTTTTCTTAGAGAAAGTACCATTTTTATAGTATCAGTGATTTTAGATCCATGATCTAGCCTCGAGGGAGCCAGGACTGATGAGGTGGTGTGATATCATGCCCCGACATGGTGGGGGCCAACAAATGAATTTTCCTACAAATTTTTTCAGCTACCTGTGTCATCAACTCATCATGGTTGAGGAATTTTCATATGTACAAATCGTCTTCAGGGAGACCCAGATCTACCCATTGCACTAGACACATAGTGTACTGATGCAGGTAAAAATTGTTTTTTAACTTTTTTTACTTTTTGAATTTTTTTGTCATGTATTTTGACATGTAAACTTATGATTTTTTTACACATATGGGTCCTCAGAGACCACCACGTATGTCACCGATCGCAAGGAGGGTAGCTTGCCCGGTGAAGGAAGTCCCTTACGAGGAGGGAGCATACCCATTAGCCGAGTTAGAGTAGAACTTGGTAGGCCTTGTGAGAGGCATCCCAGAGTATGCTACCTTTGATGACGTTCCTATTTGAATTAAAAGGAATACGGTCGAGGTTCCAGACAAATTGCATCGTCTACTTTGGCAAGTGATTTGAGCAGTCACCTGCTATCATGAGCACAATGTGGGAGGATAGCAGCCTTGTTTTTACATTTTTGTACTGATGTAGGCTCAAAGAGCCATTACTTCCACGAAACACATGTTTTTGAGATTTTGATAAAGAAATGTTGACAAAACCTATATATATATATATATATATATATATATATATATATATGCATGTTTCTATGACTACTTGTGTATCATAATGATGTGTTGGTTTTTTTACATGTTGCATAGATGTCTATCTACTACATCATTTGCTAATGCATATGTTAATATGTTTAAACATCTTGGAATATGTTGATATTTAATAAAATCAAAATTCCTTTCCAATAATCGAACATGCAAATACATACACAAAATTTGAGGATTTCACATAGAATAATGGCCATTTAACTATAACACAATCAGTTGTGAGTCTAATTTAACAACCAAATATATAATTCTGAGATCAATAGCATCCAATAATACCATGATAACTGCACTAAATTAGGCAATATTGTTATTTTTTCGACCCAAACAAATACCTTGTAAATTAATCAACTTTCCATCAAGGGATAAAATTTCCCATGTTGTGGAAGACAAGTTCTGTCTGTTATGGAAAGCGCCATCAGAAAAACTGACATAATGATGCATTTACATCTACAAAAAAAGTGGAACACAAGGTGAGCAGAGGAAAAATGTGTGAAAAATAAGAAATCACACCAAAAATCCAATCAAAGCACACTAATTAATAAAACACTAATGTACAAAGTATCACACTCATGATTAAGCATAATATTTCTTAAGATAGAGCCCATTCTGGGGCTCAGCCAAATGATTGCTTTCTTAATATGCTAGCTCATAGGCTCCTCTTTCCAATACTTGTTGAATCATATAGGGCCCATGCCACATTGGCTTGATTTTTCCTACTCCCAATTTATCGTTGGCTTGGTCATAAAGCAAGACCAAGTCACCTTCGGAGAAAACATGAGGGTTGACGGATTTGTCATATTGAGCTTTAAATTTCCTTTTTTGTGCTTCAATTAATAAAGAAGAAATTATTTAGGTCTCATTGAGACACTTGAGGTAATGCAAATGTTCCTATTTTGGTGAAGTACCAGGAATTAGTTCGACAACTAACTTCATAGAAGGAATCACACACTTGATCGGGAGTGTGACCTCATAACCATAAACCTACTGGAATGGTGTGAGTCTAGTGGAAGTATTAGTAGAATCTCGGTACTCCCATAGAGATAAGAAAAGCATGATATGTCAATCTCATTTGCGTTTCCCAATGGTGCGTTGAAGCATGGTCACCAAAAATTTGTTGATAGCCTCAACTTGGCCATCATCCTATGGATAATAAGGAGTGGAGCTATCATGATGTAACCCCAACTAAGAAGTGAGATCTGTCGTCATATCATTGCAAAAATGAGAGCCATTATCATTAGAAATCACTTTCGGGACACAAAACCGAGCTAAGACATGATTGAATAGGAACTGCGCTCCATTTAGACCTTCATTATCGTATGTAGTCATCGCTTCAGCCCATTAAGTGAAATAATCAACGAAAATGATAATAGAAACATACCCTCAACCAAGTGAGGGTTACAGGTCATGAAATATATGTCCCATTTCGTAAAAGATCTTATGGTCACAACTGGGTGCAAGGGTGAGGGTGGGGCACGCTCTTTCCGGGAGTACACTTGCCAGTCATGGAATTTTCGTACTGTAACAATGCAATATTTAAAGATAGGCATCCTAAAATACCCTACGCGAAGGATATTTTGGGTGGCAGAATTACCAAACATGTGACCACCACAAGCCTCGAAGTGGCATTCATTGAGAATTTTCTTAGCTTCCTCGAGATTCAAACATCGATGGAGAACATAGTTAATACCAATGCGATATAGGGTTTCTCTAACAATACGATAAGGTTAGGACTGGCAGAGAATCTATTGATGCTTAGAGTGTGATATCTCTGGCAGAAAATTTTGGGTCTGGAGATAAAAAATGGTGTCTCCATACCATGGGTTAAGAGTATTGATGAGAAAGAGAGATTCGTCTAGAAGTGACTCATCCATAGGAGTGGGATCAACCACAATAGGAAGATCACAAATCAACTTAGAAAAGACTAGAGATTTCTTAGACTTATCAATGGTGAATTTTAAGTCGAAATCTTGAAGGATGACAATCCATTTTGAGTACTTTCCCCCAAGAAACTCATGCGTGAGAATGTAAGTCACACTGTTGCAATCAGAAATCACCAAAGTTTTGTGCAGAAGAATGTAGTGATGAAAACGCTGAGCATCATCGACAAAAGCCAATGCGAGTTTCTATTCATGAGTGTAACAGGCCTCCGTATGAAAGATATTGTGGCTCAAGTAGTACATGAAATTCTCTTGACCATCTTCATCGTCTTGAACTAGCACCATACCTATAGTGTTGTCAACGACGACCAAATCTAGGCAGTAATCGCGGTGATAATTGGGAGGATGTAGTATAGGAACATTGATGAGGGCTCGTTTCCACGCATTGAAAGATATTTGGGAAATTTCATCCCATATGAATGGGATTCCATTTTTCAATAAGAAATTAAAGCCTTTGGCAAGCTCAGCATAATTGAGTGTGAAGAAACAGAGGAAATTGGCTTTCCCCTACAAAATCTATAGTTGATGAACAAAAGGAGGAGGAAAATTGATGATTGCCTCGACGTTAAGAGGATTGATGCAGATGCCTTATTTGGACACCAGAAAACCCAATATTTGACCAAATTCGACATAGAAGATAGACTTATGAGGGTTCAACCTGATATTATAGTGTCGACAGCGAAGAAAAATGGCTCTGAGGTGTTCCGAGTGATCTCTACGTTTTGCAGAATGAGCAGGAAGGTCGTCAAGATATGGCTGAACTATGTGCTTGATTTCATGAAAAACATACGACATATCTCACTAGAAGGTGGCCCCAGTATTCTTCAAGCCAAAAGGGATCTTGTTATAGGAAAATGTCCCCCACGGGCGTATAAATGCGGCTTTGTGCTGATTAGCTGTGGAAATCTTAATCTGGTTGTAGCCATAAAAAACATACATAAAGGAAAAAATCTCACTCCCAGCACATTTATCAATGATTTGGTCGATAAAAGGAGTGGGGTAATTGTCATTAGGACTCACTCAGCGATATCATAGTAATCAACGCAAACCCAGATGGACCCTTTTTTCTTAGTGAAGGGAAGAATGTTTGAGACCCAATCGGTCAATGGTATAGGATAAATAAAACAAAATTTGAGATGTTTTTCAGCTTCACCCTTTATGGTAGTAGCCTTTCACAGGTGCACAGTATGAAGTCGTTAGCGAACCGGCTTTCAAAATCCCGATAGGTAGGAATTTTGTGCAAGAAAATACTTGGACTAATGCCATGGATCTCTTCATATGACCACACGAAGACATCACGAAATTGCTGAAAAAGATCAATGTATATCTTCATCTCACATTCTCTACAATCCATGGTTTAACAGAGATGTCGATCAGAATGTCTGGAGTAATGTTTCCCATGTTCCCTTTGGACAACACTTCATGAATCAAGATCATATTCTGAAATGGGTCAGTCGGTACAAATGAAGCATGGGATTCTAGATAGGCGCAGATGCCACCCAAGGTTGGTAGAAACGTGGAATGATGATGTCCATCATCCCATGGGTTTTCTTCAAGATACATTACCTCCACGACGCTTTCGTCAGTGGGGAAAGTCTTGTTCAAGGGATCATCAAATTCCCAAGAACCAAACTAGGGATATTGCACGTAAGTGTCCAAAGAGGAAACCAATCAATCGTTGGTTATAGATGCAGCTTGAGAAGCCATGAGAATAATATGATAAATTTTTTTAGTAGGGCTCAAAGGAATAACACCAATAAAACGTTCAAGCTTTTTAGGATTGGGAACAGTCCATGGACCATGACCAGATCATATCATATTTATAGTGGCGACATTCAGAGGCAGGAGTGGAAAATTTTTGATAAGGGAGGATTCTTTGAATAGACTTGGACCGATGTTCTCATAGAGGGTAGCCATATTCCCAACTCATGGAATGTTTCCTGTTGAAGAATCGGAAGAAAATAAAGCTAACTAATCGACAGTCACAATAATTCCCTAATGAGAAAAACAGAGGACATGAAAAAGTTTGGAGACCATGCAAACCATGGCATGAGTCCAAATGTTTCCAAGAAGGATATTATAATTCAAGCTGGCTTCTACCACCTCAACTTCTAAATTTTCCATTTTTCCCTCCAACATGATGGGAAATGATTTGAGAATATGATACAGTTGAGAACCTCTACCGTCGAAAGCTTCCAAGGTATTCGGGGCTGACTGAATGGAGGAGAGTAGATGGCTTTCCAACATGTAATGGAGATGATTCAGGTTGAACCGCCTTCATCAAAATAATTCCTATGAATGTTTTTTCCCATCGCGGTAATTTGAATAAAAAAAGCCACCTGAGATGGGAGGCAAGGAACGAGGTTCTCAAGATTGAAAGTAATAAGATTAGAATCTATGGGATCAATCACTCCAATAGTGGAAAGTAGTGCCTTCTGTTGTGAAGGACATGACTGAATAACCTCCAAAGCCAACATTATCGAAGTTTATTGAGCTATATCCTTTACAATATTGCAGTGTTGCACAACTCTCATATTCGAATTATAGGACAATTTCCGAAGAACACCTTTTGGGGGTGGACCGATGATGGATTCACTATTAGGTCTCTTAATATAAAGAGGGCCATATGTAGCAGGCATGGAAGAGGAAGGGTGATCTATGACTTCAGCTCTTTGTGTATTCTTTTGATCTCGTGGTAATAAAGATAGTTTTTGTGCTAGCCATGAAAACTTGAGAGTTTCCATATGATTAGGGTTTATCTACCATTTGTGTTTGTTGATAAGGGAAATGTTATTTCAAGATATTCAGAGTCCCGAGTGAGCCTTTGAGAAGATAATAAACTTCGGCATGCTGAGAAAAATCCTTGGTGTAATGATCATCATCACACATTAGGCAAGGATATTTAGGCTTGCGTGTGGAAGAATCATCAACAGATGAATTTTTGGAATCCTGTTTAGGGTTGTTGGATTTGGATTTTCCTTTACCCTTTTTCTTACCTTTCGAGGATTTGTCTATTGCAGTATGTTGGAAACTATTTACCTTAGAGGTTTTACCAAGATTCTTCTGGTTACTGGAATGAGTGGAGTGTGCAACATCAATAGTGGACTTAGACTTCGAAGAAGTCTTCGGTGCACTACTATCAGTATGGGCCACTATCCTGATAATTCCATCAACCGGAGGTGTAGAAGGAGACTGAGATGATGTCGAATCAGTTGAAGGTCGCATCACATCAGACAAGGGTTCGTATAGAGTCGCAGATTGGGAATAAACCAAATCGAGGTACTGGGATCTGGAAATGACTTCCTCTTTTCTGATACATCCATCGATGTCAAGATCTTTAGAAATACCAGGAAAAAATAATTTCGTAAACCATTATGTCGACATCTGATCGAAGATCTCAAATTTTATGAGGCAACATCGATGTTTCAATTCGTGAATGTGATTCCAAATGTGAATAGTTGTTGACTGCTTCAATGAAGTGAGGAGGTGGGTGGCGGTTTCATACCGAACATTTAACTGGAAATGAGTGAGGAAATCCATAGCCAAAGAGTCGAAATAAAATAAAATTCCTCGAGGGAGCTCAATATACCACTTGGCCACAATACCAGTCAAAGTACGTTAGAAAATATGAAGACAAATAGAATCATCGACCCAAGAATTAGAAGAGCACCATAAGTGGTACGTCATGACATGGGTTTGGGAACTTCCCAAGGCTTGTCTTCAAACTTTGGAAAATATCCTAGAATTTTAGTCGAAAATGGTGGCTAATGTAACTGATGTTGGATGGGGTCATTTGTAGGCTTTGACACATCTGAAAATTCCAACGTAACCAAAAATGGCAAGGAAGGATGATGAGGAGAAAAAATTCTGGGGTTCCAAACTGGTTGATACAGATTTTATCCTGAATATAGATATTGCCCACATTTTTGGTAAGGACCTTGATGGAATGATTGTTGAACATAAGGACCTTACTAGGGTTATTGATAAAGACCCTGCTAGATTTCAGGTTGTATACCTTGCTGGATATAGGGTGTAGTGTGAGGTCCTTGTTGAACATGAGGTCCATCCTGTCATCACTCCTCAACATGGGGTCCAGCTTGTGGTGCTTGATAAATGTAGGGTCTAGCCTAAGGTCCTAATTGGGCCTGTTGGTACTAAAACATCTATTGATATTGAGCACCAGACCAAGGCTTGGGTTGGGGTTGTTAATACTGACCATGAGGAAGCAGATGGTATTGAGCACTAGGTTGACCAAGAGGCAGATTCAGACCAGTTTGGGTGTAAAGACCAAACTTAGGGTTAGTCACAATATCACCTGCAGGGATTTGGGGCTATTGGACGTACTTCTGAGAGGCACTTAATTAAGGAACATACTGATATTATACGTTTGGCTATTTAGCCTACTGATGAGAAGTGATAGGTTGTTGAACATACAAATATGGTACATTCGGTTGCTAAAGGGGCTGCTTAACCTAATAATTCTAAGTGTGGGGTTGTTGAAAGACTAATGCAACTAAAGTAGGTCAACCACTCGAAGGAATGGTGCCTATGACTGTATTTCCTGGTTGTGAATACCATGTCCCACTTATACTAGGATTAGGTTGTCCTGACTTAGGAATGGGCCCAGCGTTTAGTGGCCCCCCACTCGAGAGGGGAGTTACATAAAGAGGATTAGACTGCCCCCCTGGCATGGATGAAACCATATATTTTCCACTGAACAGTGGAATTACAGTAATCGTAGATGGTGAAAAGGGGGTAGAGGATCCTATCAAAATAGTCATCTTACCAATAGTGATTGTAGGTCGAACAACAAGTTGATACGCGACAACCACATTTCAAATGAATGGGTCGGAAGATGAGGGAATACCCATTTACTAAACGAGATCTGGAAATAAATATGTGGTGTCGGAAGCTCGAGAAAAAATATTTCCCAAAGAGGTATACCCTTGTGGAAGTGGAGATGCAACTTGACTAAAGGATGTTTCAATCCCACTGCCTTAATTGTGAGGTGTGGAGCCGAAAAAATCTCCTTTAGAAGAAAATACGGATGAGGAATATTCCAAGATATAGGTGCCAGTGGTTCCCTACTCTAAGGATCACTCACGACTGGGACATCATCATCATTGGATACCATTTCTCTAGGAAAAAATTGATGGACAATAGAGCGAGATGCTACTGGAGAAGTAGGAATGGGAACTCTAGGTTGATCAAAATGACTATAAGCCTATTGAGGTGAGACCACAATCAAATCAAAGAGTGGATTTTCAGGAAAAACTATGAACTGTGCAGACGGTTCAGAGATTTCTAGCTTAGAGTCTTCTGATGTGGGGCAAGGAGAATCGTTAGGCGATGGTCGATGTGAGATCGATTGTACACTGATGACAATCCCAAGTTTTACACCTTGAGCTTCAAGGGCTCAAAATAGAAACTGGGGGACCTTAAGAGGAGTTCTTGAGATCCTTTAGAGGTGGGACGTGGTGAAATCAACGAGTTAGCTAGGATGACCTTTCAAAACAATATCAAATAAGGAGAAGGTGAAAAATTCCACAATTTATGAAGCAATAATGAGGTTGGAGAACTGCATGTGTACGATGTTTTTGTGGGCAGTTACTTTTATAATTAATAAAAAATAAATTAAAAAGGGTGTACTAGGCATAAAGGTTTACCAAGTATCCGTGAACTATAATATACACCTTGGTGATAAATGATAGAAAAATTGACCAAGGAATTAATGTACTACAACTAATCTCCCCGAATGTTGTGTTTGGTTTATCACATTTACAATGAGGCTGACTTGGTTACCTATGTGTTGTGTTGTACAAACAACCCTCCCCATTTCAAATTTTTGTATTAATTTTTAAATAATAAATGGGTCCCCTTTTCTTAGAATAGTTATAGAATCGATAAAATGTTTTGAAAGAAATAAATTTTTATAAAAGGATATATAAAAATTTCCTTCTCATCACTTATCGTAGATCAAGAAATCCTTTTGCACTCATGAAAATGTTTTAAGGAAATCCAATCCATCATAAAATAGAATCAAACCCCAATGAAAAAGGATTTATTAATGAAAAATTAAAAACATAAAGGCCTTTATCACATTTCGCATATTCAAAAGTGTAAAAGAAAAAACTCAAATGTGTTGTCATTCAACCCCGATGCGATAAATCAATCGCAAAAGTGCATATCACATGAGAAAAATTCCCAAAGCTTTCCATTTTGAAAATTCCGATGCGATAAATCCGATCGCAATCGCAAATCGGTGAAGTCATACTACATACTTATGTGCCCTTTTTAAATTTCCCCGATGCGATTGCTTGAGTTATTAATACAGCGGAAACATAAAACAAATAAGACACACACAACATTTAACCATGAAAACACAGCTTTTAACGTGGTTCACTCAACCAATATGGGCTACGTCCACCTAACAGGGCATCAACAATCTCATTCATCAACTGGAGAAAATACAATAGCAGAGTTTCTCTTCTGCTCAGCTCTTCCTCACTACACATTCCTCATCATGCTCACTTGCCTCTACGGGCTTACATTTTATAGCTGTGAATGAAAACAAACTCATAAATTCTCTCACAACAAATATAGGATGCATTAACTCCTCATCAGAAATTGATGGAGTCAATGTAGCAACAAATCCTATTGTTGTCACCTACATGATATTTTCTCCAAATTTAATTAAAAATAAGAAATAAAATCTCAACAATATCCAACTTGACAACAATTAGCCTGATACCCTATTTCATTATTATTATTATCTAGAAGCCAGACACCATCGTAGCTTCTCTAACAAAACTGGTTTCGTGAACATGTCTGCACAGTTTTCCTTTGTATGCACCTTTTCAGGAGAGACTCCCCTTTCAGTGATAACCTGTCTTACAAAACGGTACTTGATAGGTATATTATTTGATTTACTATGATTGGCCAAATTCTTAGCCAAATGAATTTCACTTTGACTATCACAAAATAACTTGATGTTGTCCTGCAACCTACCAAACTCACCAAACAAATCTTTCAACCAAACCGCTTCTTTGCAAGCATGTGAGGCAGCTATGTATTCTGCTTCTGTAGTGGATAAAGAAACAATGTTCTGTAGCTTTGACATCCAGCTAATAGCTCCACCTGCAAGAGTAAAGACATACCCTGAATTTGACCTTTTCTTATCCAAATCACCTGAAAAATCAGAATCAACATATCCACAAACAAATTCACTACTCCTGTTATAAGTGATACAGTAATCACTTGTGCCTCTCAGATATCGAAGCACCCATTTCACTGCTGACCAGTGTTCTTTTCCTAGATTTTCCATGTACCTACTGACAACCCCAATTGCATGTGAAATATCTGGTCAAGTACAAATCATCGCATACATCAAACAACCTACTACATTGGCATATGGAATTCGAGACATATATTCCTTTTCTTCATTAGTGTTAGGACATAAAATTGAAGAAAGCTTAAAATGGGAAGAAAAAGGGACTGAAATAGGCTTCACATTGTTCATACCAAACCTCAAGAGTATTTTCTCAATATACTTCTGTTGTGATAGCCACAGCTTACCATTGCTCCTGTCTCTGAAAATCTCCATGCCCAAAAATATGTCTTGCTGCTCCTATATCTTTCATATCAAATGTCCTAGCCATCTGAGCCTTTAACCTGTTGATCTTTGTTATGCTTTTTCTTGCTAAAAGCATATCACCAACATACAACACTAAGATAATGAACATGTCATTACTTAATTTCTTAAAGTAAACACAATTATCATATTCACTTCTTATATAGTTTTGACTCATCATGAAAGAATCAAATTTCTTGTACCATTGTCGAGGCGACTGCTTCAGACCATACAATGATTTATTGAGCCTGCAGACAAATTTCTTGTTGTGATTTTGAAAAAACCCTTCCGGTTGTTCCATATAAATCTCCTCATCTAAATCTCCATGTAGAAATGCAGTTTTAACATATAGTTGTTGTAATTCTAAATAAAGTAAAACAACTAATGCTAACACAATCCAAATTGAAACAATTTTTACAACTGGTGAAAATATCTCATGAAAGTCAATGCCTGCTTTCTGAGAAAAACCTTTCGCGACCAACCTCGCTTTGTACCTGTCTTCATCAACGCCCCTTTTCAATTTGTAAACCCACTTACATCCCACAATTTTCCTATCTTTAGGAAGTTCTACCAGATCCCATGTGGCATTCTTGTCTAATGCCTTCATCTCGTCCTTCATAGCCTCTTTCCACTTACCACTGTTTGAACCTTCTATAGCTTCCTAATAGCACAAAGGTTCATCATCGTTAGCAGTTAAAGAAACTGAAGTAACATAATCATCATACCTTTTAGGAAAACGTCTGATTCTCGTAGACCTCCGTAAAGATGTTTCTGGTACTTCCCCAATTTGTTGATTATTGTCTATAGGAACTTCTTCATGATCAGCATCTGAAACACGTTCATGATCTGCATCTGAAACTTGTTCATGATCTGAATCTAAAACTTGTTCATCTGGACTATCATCAGTATTTGAACTGGTTTCAAACTGAATGTGTTGAAGCTTAGGTACACTATCATGTTTCAATTTATCATCTACATCTGGATTTTCAAGTGAAGATTCATTAAATTTAACATCTCTGTTAATGATGATCTTGTGAGTAGTAGGATCCCACAACCTGTATCCCTTAGTCCCATCACTATATCCAACAAAGATATATCTTTTTGATTTAGGATCTAATTTAGAACGCTGATGTTTCGGAACTAGAGCATATGCATCACAACCAAAAACTTTCAGTTTAGAATAATCACATGGATAACCTTTCCATACCTCTTGAGGAATTTTTCATCCTATTGCAGTTGAGGGTGATTCATTTACCAAGTAACAAGCTTTAGAAACTGCTTCTGTCCACAATTCCTTTTGCAATTTGGCGTTACTAAGCATACTTCTTGCTCTCTCTAAAAGAGTCTTGTTCATGCATTTAGCAACTCCATTTTGCTGAGGAGTATATACAGTGGTTTTATGTCTTTTGATCCCAGCGTCTTTGCAATAATTATCAAATTCCTTTGAAGTAAACTCACCACCATTGTCAGTTCTTAAACATTTAATGGTTCTTCCAGTGATGTTTTCAACTAATTCTCTAAACTATTTGAAAACTGTGAATACATCAGACTTCTTCTTTAACATGTAGGCCCACACTTTTCTAGAGAAATCATCAATAAAAGATACAAAATATGACGATCCTCCATATGAGGTTGTAGGAGATGGACCCCAAACATTAGAATGGATATAATCAGGGATTCCCTTACTAGTATGTTTTCCAGTTTTAAACTTCTTCTTGCTTTGTTTCCCAAACAGACAATGTTTGCAGAAATCTAACTTGGAAGATTTTAAACTAGGAAGTGACTTACGATTAGATAAATTTTTTAATCCTCTTTCGCTTATATGGCCCAACCTTTGATGCCATAAACGAATAGAATTACTGTCATTTTCAGATACTGTAGAAACATGATCTGACTCTGTTCTTCCTTCTAACTGATAAAGATTTCCAACCTTCTTTGCTTTCATGACTAGTAAAATTCCTTTATAAACATTCATTGCTCCACCTTGAATAAAAGTTTTATATCCATTAGTGTCTAGTACTCCTAGTGAAATGAGTTTTTTTCTTAGTTCAGGTACGTGTCTTACATCAGTTAGAATTTTATTTGTCCCATCAAACATTTTAATCTGGATGCTTCCAAATCCCACAATAATACACGAGACATCATTTCCCATGTAAAAAACTCCATCATTGATTTATTTATAAGTTTTAAACCACTCTCTATGAATGCACATGTGATTTGACGCACCAGAATCTAATAGCCAATGTTGATCATGATTAGACAAACTAACTGATAACACTTCATCACTCATACCTAAAATGGATGCCGAACCTGTATCTGTTGTGTTTTCTTCTTCTTTTCTATCGAAGAGTCTCCTTTGGATGTTTGCTGTTTCTTCCAACAGTCCTTCTTCACGTGTCCTGATTTGCCACAAAACCAGCACTTTACCTTACTCTTCTTCCCTTTTGATTTTGAACATGAGTTGTTGTGCTTACTGAAGTGTCTTTATTTAGAACGATCTCTGACCATCATTGCTTCTGATGTAGAGGTTTCTAAATTTGACCTCTTCCTTGTTTCTTCGGACAACAAAGCTCCAACAAAATCATCAAATTCAAGGGTTTCTGATGAGCTAAGACTTATATAAGTAACAAAATGATCCCATGACTCAGGCAACGAGCATAATAAAGTTACAAATTTATCTTCTGATTCAAATTTTACTTCTATACTTTCTAACTGCACTAGGAGAGTATTAAAGGTATTCAGATGATCAGTTATTGTCGTACCTTCCTTCATGCGCAAGATGTATAACTGTTGCTTCAGAAGAATCCTATTGGTTAAGGATTTTTTCATGTATAGCTTTTCAAGCTTTGTCCAAAAACCAACAGCAATTTTCTCTGATACAATGTTAAACAAAACATCATCCGCCAAACACAGTCGAATGCCGCTTAGTGCTCTTTCATCCAACTCACTCCATTCATCATCTGTCATGGTGTAAGGCTGTTTGGATTTTCCCAACAGCGCCTTCACCATGCCTTGTTGCACAAGTAATCATACAGCTTCACTTTCCAGATCTCGAAGTTGTTTTTTCCATTGAACTTCTCGATCTCAAACTGGGCACTTTGTGTTTTTGCCATATTTAGTAGCTTGTGTCACAAAAAATCTCCAATTGCAACTTTTAATGAATGAAGTTTTTATTTCAAAAAAAAATAAAATGCCCTTCACCTTACAACATGCATTTCCCTTAATACCATATGCAAATGGAATTTAAATTACAAATCAATTTATAATGGGCCATCTCCTCTTAAATCAATAAAGTGCCACCCTTTTTTCAATATAATCGATAGTACACTTTTATAAACCCTCTTAAGATGAAAAAAAACTATTAATTTACCATATGAATTTAAAAAATTACCAATCGATTTTTATAAAATGCACTTTTTTTTTTTTAAAAGGCATATAATAAAAAACAAATCGATTTTTTATTTAAAAAAAAAAAACTTCAAAATCGATGGCATAAAATCGATTTGATTGTCAAATTTATAAAATCGATTTGATTTGACCCATTTCAAAAACGTTTAATACCCACTTCAACAAACGTTTAAATGAAATATCAGTTTACCATGTCTTGGCTATCGGTCAACGGCCCTGAATGCTGGCCCTCACTGAATAATTCAGCATTTCTGGTCATAGCTCACGGCTCTTTGATCCAGCAACTAAAACTATGGACTCAGTTCTACGTACCATACCAACGTTCATCGTTCAACGCTGCCACCACCAACAGCCTTTAGACGTAGTGAATTACACAGTAGTCAGCCCACGGTACTGTGTATTTACAGGCATTCAACGCTCTGGCTTCAACGCCATTCAACGCAGCCAGTTCAACACCGTTCACTTCAAACCCACGACTCCTCCACTTTTATGCTCTACACAAATAGCGACTTCTGCAATAGCTTACACAACGGCTTATACAACACTAACGCGGCACTAGGGAAATCAACCACCATTGACTGAACGCTGTCAAATCACAAATCCAGCCTGAACTGCTTTCAAACTCAGCTTCGGCACACAAGAACAGTGCTAACACAGCAGCTCACGGCTCACAGCCTCATGGCTTCGCAATCACATGCAACAAACCAATGCCTACAACCTGGCTCTGATACCAAGTGTTCAAGTTATTAATACAACAGAAACATAAAAAAATAAGACACACATAGCATTTAACCATGAAAACACAGCTTTTAACATGGTTCACTCAACCAATCTGGGCTACGTCCACCTAACAGGGCATCGACAATCTCATTCATCAACTGGAGAAAATACAATAGCATAGTTTCTCTTCTGCTCAGCTCTTCCTCACTACACATTCCTCATCATGCTCACTTGCCTCTACGTGCTTACATTTTATAGCTGTGAATGAAAAAAAACTCATAAATTCTCTCACAAAAAATATAGGATGCATTAACTCCTCATCAGAAATTGATGGAGTCAATGTAGCAACAAATCCTATTGTTGTCACCTACATGAGATTTTCTCCAAATTTAATTAAAAATAAGAAATAAAATCTCAACAGTGATAAGTCAAATCACAATCACTCATCGCTAAAACACATGACTCATATCTAAAGACGCTCCTCTAAAACCTTGATATGCGATATCATTATTACAAAAGCGCGCTTCTCGTAAATAAAAACATGAAGTATTAAATTTACACATGTTTAATCAAATAGATCATTTATAAAGGAAATCTCAATTATTTGATATGACTTAAAATCACCGCGCCCTCCATGGTAGCTCAGCAATAATTGCAATCGCAGATATGAAATGGAAACACTTAAGCCTAAACTTTGAGACTTCCGATCTCCGATATGCGATCATCGTTGATCGAAGATCTAAAAATTTATGGTATTAACTCTAAAAATGACCATTAAGAATGTGCGACGAGACATCCCATAACGGAATTAAAGTCTCACGTTATGGATTACAAGGAAATCATTAAAAAATAGTCATGGTTGAAATCCTTCATGGATTTCATCTAGGATGGTATAATATTTCTTTAAATTGTCATATTTATTATGATTAAATGCCATTGCTCCTCTCCACCTTGTATTTGTTCTTAAAAGAATTTTTCCATCATTCTGCTCATTTGTTTCAATGTGCAGACCTAGGAAACAACTACCAGTCAAGAAAATGTCTAAGAAATCCAAGAAAGCGAAGGTCCCCGTCATTCCAAAAGAGCAACCGGCTAAATTGGTATTAGTAACCGATAATACTTGTCTGGGTCTCAGAAAAACTTCATGAGAAGGAGTTTACAATCTACTAGAGGCAGAAGGTCCAACTGTAATTCAAGAAGGAAGAGAAACAACAAATTCAAATAAAAAATCAAAAAGTACTCTGAAGGAATTGGCAAGCTCTTATCTTCACAAAATAGCAACTCGCGCGAATCATGTGTTCCTGTATAATTACTTGGTGATATGGGTGATAGAAAGTATAAAGATAACAGACATGGCATTCTTCACATCATATAGAAGGATGATCAATTCTTTCAGAGCAGAAGACATCAAGAAGATGTATCACCTACCAGACCACCATAAAATCTACAATAAAGCGTTTTTGGAAGACTTCGCCAAAGAAAATGAAGTGGAGTCGGATCCTATCAAAGAATGGAGGAATTTTCTAGAAAATCACAAGACGAATCTTTGGGTATGTACTTTGTATAATCCTTGGCGTCTCCTTATTACTATGCTACAGCTATGGTGTGTAGATTGTTTGGAACCGTCAATTCGGCTAATTTTTCTATTGAGATGGTACCTTTAATTGAAGCCCTTGTTAACTCCTACATCATGGATTGGCAAACCATTTATATGATAAAATGGAAAACAAAATCCTCGATTATAGCAAAAACAGAGATGTGTCTACCTGAGTAATACCCCCTTTTTACAAGAGTTCTTATATTATTGACACCATATCCTTCAAATCTGAATTCCCTATTTTAGGCTGGAAGTGGACTCATCAAAACCTGACTCATATCCACATTTATCACAAATATCTGTGGAAGTCCTATTAAAAATACCATATATACATAATTTTTCATGGGTTTATCTTGCCAGTTCACCAAGCTATATTCAAAAAACCCACTCCAAGGTTATCCGACGAGGCCAGCATTGACCTAACCTCAATCGGAAGCTGGTTTGCAGAAGAAAAATTCACCTATATCCGACTATTCGGAAGCATCACTAATCCCCATGTTCTACCCTTGTACATTCCCAATAAATTGTTAGCCCTAGAAATAGCCTATCAAATAACAAAGAAAGGGATGTCTAGAAACCTAAAGAATTCAAAGAAGAAGATGAGGCCTACATGTCCCCTCTGATGTGGATCTTTTTCTCTACATGATTTTAAACATGCAGAGAAAGAATCCAAAAAAATAAAAGAGCTTAGATTCACATCCATCCCCAAAAGACAGTATGATCCAAAGAAAGTTTCCTATAACTTTACATCTATGGTATAGGTCACTAAATTTGAACATGAAGATGCTGATTTTGATGATCTATTCACCTCGACCAAGGTATTTTCATAGGTTAAACATCTGGAAAATTTAAAATTGGAAGCAAATGACATGGAAAATTTCATGCAGTTCAGGACCAAGAGACTACTAACAATACCTCTTGATCGGTTAAGAACTACTCCCCTACTGCAACAGGAAGAACACAATGAAGAAAATAACATAAAAAAAGAGCAGGATAAGAAGAATACAGGAAATAAGGCTGACTCTCAAACCGATAAGGAGGAGACAATTAAAAAGGCTAATACTCAACCGGAACAGGAAAATACATGTAAAAAGGCTAGCGATTCCTCCGACACTGATATGCATATTATTTCAAATCTATTGAAGGAGTGGGAGCAGTTTAATAGGCAAATCAAGGGCCAAAACGATTCCCAGAATGTGGCTAGAATGCAATCGCCTGCGACACAACAGCCCATGGTAACCAATTTTATAGTCGAAGGAATAGTTGGCAATGCTAATACCCAAGATATTGAGATCATCCTAGAAAATCATTTTGAGGAAATTGTATTGAAGGTTGAATATATACCACCATTGGATGTCTTCTACAGTCCAAATCATGGGGCTGTAGTTAGAAAACAAAGGAAGAAAAGGAAAATCGATCAGGGTCTATTTTCATCTCCTCAAGTCGAATTAATGAATGTTGTCTAGAAAGACTCTGAATTTAATCATTCAGAGGATTTAACTAAATTTTCTTAATATGCAGGAGCTTATACATTAGCGACAATGGAAAAAGCGTTCGAAGTCAGCCAATTAATAAAAGAAAAAGATAAAAAAATAGCACTGCTGGAATAAAAGGAAACAGTGGATCATAAAAAAATAGCACAGCTAGAACAACAGCTAATTGAAGAAAGAAAACAGATTAAGCAGCTTAAAGAGCAGTTGAATCTTGAGAAACAAAAGCTTGACCAACAAACTCTACACAAGCAACGACAATTGTCTCAAGAGCTGAAAAAATTGCAGGTAATTCTTGAATAGGAGAAGATGGCCAAAGAATAATAGAGTGTTGTGTTACAAGCACAAATACAAAAATTTAAGGAGTATCCTAAGATAGATCAGTTCAAAATGGAGGCTCTCGAATCAAGTAAAGCATTGTCACGACAGCTTGATATTTTATGTCATAAAATATCACTAGCCGACCCTCTATGTGTAATAGCTATGTTGCTCATAGAAAAGGAAGTAAACAAAAGGCTCAAATTTGAAGATGCCGATGAGAAAATTTCGGGGTTCCTCACATGGAAAGACATAGACCAAGGCATAGCTTCCAATCTTCCCAAGATCTAAGAATCACATAAGGAAATTTTGTTTGCAGAATGGGAAACGTATTTAATTAAGGAAGAATAGGCTACCTCCAGGGCAATAGCTGTAATGAACAGTTTAGTGGAATTAATCAATGACAATTTGTATACGGCCAACTTGATTTTTGATTGCACCCCAGGGAAACTCCCAAAAGTCAGATAATTTGAGAAACAATGGAATCAGGATTTAGCTAGCAAGGACCAAAAGATCGGTGCAATGCAAGGAATCACATGGGATACATTCTCTTTCTATTTTGTTAAACCACACAGCCAACAGATGACTACGAAATTCCTCTCCTATGCCATCATTTATATGATTCTAGACCTTTCGGATGCCACATATACTAGCCAGCTACATTCCTGATTGATTCATCCTCCCGAAGTGAAAGAAATGCTATCGATTTGCGAGCTTCGTGTACCAGATATGAAAGAGATGCAATGAACTTGTTCTAGTGGAGATCACAATTCTATTTTTATGAAATCGGATCTCTGATTTTCATGTTTTGGCAGTTCCAATAGCATTCAAGCGATGTTTTAGATAGTTTGTTCTAGTTTTATTATTATTTAAACCCCTTTCATGTATTTAGAGAGGGGTCCTCAATTTGTATTAATTTTTGACTTGGGAAGTTACACTTCTGTACTTCCGAATATATTATTTTTATTAATGGTGGATCATGATTCTACAATTTTATGAGGAAATTTTCAAGAATTTGCATCTTTTTTTTCCTTGAAGCTGTTCTAAGTAAGAAAGCGGGATCAGAGTGTTGGGAAAAATACTGAGAGGGGGGGGGTGAATCAGTATTTACTGCATAATCAAATCTTCTTACTTTTTCATTCCTTAAAACCCATACGCTACTTTCCTTCAGTATACTAGCGTATATACGCGGATCCCCTTTATGAAACTAGCGTATACATAGAGATCTAGATCTGTCATTAAATCTTCACTTATATTATTCCATCATTCATTCATCAGATGTTCAATAAACAATAAATATGTGCAGTAAGAACAGAATAAACCATCACACAAAGCATTACACATGAACACCAGGATTTTTAGGTGGAAACCCAAATCGGGAGAAAACCACCGCTGCAGTTGCTCAGCCTTCAATATTTTATTATAGAGAAAACATCTTACAACATATATGCTGGCGCAGACTTGACCAGCACGCAGGCACCCACCTGCGCTCGTTTACCAGCCTCTCCTGGAAGGGAGCTACGACCCCCTGACTCGTTTACCAGCCTCTCCTGGAAGGGAGCTACGACCCCCCGATCTCATTTACCAGCCTCACCTGGAAGGGAGCTACGACCCCCTGATCTCGTTTACCAGCCTCACCTGGAAGGGAGCTACCACCCCCTGACTGAAGGCTACAACCCTCAGCACCACCTTGGACCACGTTTCATCAATTTTCACACTGGATCCAACAAATTCAATAGAACAACACTTGCATGCCACATTTCATCATATTTTCAGACTGGACCCTTTCCATACTTTTAAGCACAAACATACATCACCAACAGATACTTATCAACATAGATCAGATAGTAGAAACACAACAGAACAGATCAGATATTTCATACCCTTTGCTTCAGCAAACCCTAGTTTGCATACGCACTTTCACTTCACTGATGTCGCGTATATACGCGCTTCCGTCCACACAAATCAGCGTATACCTCTGTATGTATTTCATTGCGCATACGCGCTTTATCTTCAGCGAAGCCACGTATATACGCGCCTCCTCTTCGGAGAAGTAGCGTATAGATCTTCAACCATCATAGAGCAACATACTTCTTCAGATCAGACATTCAGTTCAGATTTAACCCTTTACTTCAGACAGATGTTCGCCTCATCACAGATCTAATCACTCCATAAACAGATCTAGCAAATACAGATACATTTCAGATCTAGATATCCCGCTTCATCATTTCTTCATAGGGGCATCATAGATTCAGATCTATCATCAAACCTTTACCCTTTCCATACAGATCTACTTCAAAGAGAAGTATTCATTCAAGCTGAGACATCTTGCTCCCACACATATGATTTGCACAATGAATTTCTACTCCTTATATAGGTTTATCCTTTTTCAATACCACGGGCCAAAGCAATACCATGAGCCTTCAATACCACAAGCCAAAGCAATACCATGAGCCTTCAATACCACGAGCCAAATCAATACCATGAGTCTTCAATACCACGGGCCCCTGTTTTTTCACTTTTTGAGCGCTTTTGCCCATACGCGATGTGGAACGTTCTTTTCCGCGTGCATACGCAACTTTCCTTAGACAGATCCGCGTATTCATAGAGACATACTCTTTTCATCATACTTTGAGCACATTCTAAATTCCTTTCTTCATTGCCTTCTGTACACTACTTGTAGATACATCATATTTTCTTCATCAAGAACATATTCTGAAGCAAGCATGACTTCATCAAGTAAGTTGCCATCATCTTTATCAAGTGGGTTGCCTTTCAGGGACACCACTCAACATCATAATACTAACAAACATCATATCACATCAGATTTACATCATTTACCAAGTCCATCAAGTCAAGAATAACTTCATCAGGTGGATTTCCATCAAGGACAACACATGTCAATAGTCACATGTCTTCATCTTCATTCAGTGGGTTGCCATCAAGGACAACAATCTGCATCATATTTCCAAAAATCTCCCCCTTTGGACTTGATGGCAACCACAATGGTGTTTGGTTACCACAACAGATAAGTACATTGACACCATGTCACTCTCCCCAATTCTTTGACACCATTATACGCATTCAAACACCATGTCACTCTCCCCCCTTTGACATCAAGGGCAAAGGGTCGGATCAAAACAACGGTGGATCAAAAACCAACACACTCTCCCCCTTTGACATCAAGGGCAACGGGCGGATCAAAACCAACATTCTCACCCCCCTTTTCTTCTCATGTAGAAGAAAGCGTTAACGAGATACGATGTATCTTTGAAGTGACCAAGCTCCCCACACGAGTTCATGCTTTGAATCTTCAAACATATTTTTCAATGAAGTACATGACTCTATGAACTTCCTATCACCAAAAGACTCAAAAATTACATCAAATATCCAACCAAGTGGATTTACATATAAGACTCAAGTACCCAACCAAGTGGGTTTACATATTTCAATTCAGCTACCCAACCAAGTGGGTTTACAAAAGTTGACTCGGCTACCCAACCAAGTGGGTTTACAAATTAGACAAGTCCTTACGAATCTGAATATTACAATTTTACATCATGGGTCTCAACATGACCTTTTCATCAAACTACAAATATAACTTTAAGACCAACACCAGAAAGTCCTCAAGAAAGAGAACATATTTCAAAACCATCACAATGCCAATAATGCATTATACTCAGCAACGCTAAAGCTCCCCCTGAATCTGTGCATCCATGCATCCTTTTCATATGACTAAGGCTCCCCCTTAGTTTGTGCATCCTGAACACTTTCACCAACAAATCATCAAGGCATATTTATCAAAACATGAGAAAAGAATTATGAGAAGCTGGAACACCACCAGGAGATACCAATGATGTCGAGAGATACCCAAACAACGCTTTAGCAATTAGGCCCTTTGAGAGAGCTAAACCAACTAAAAATTGCCCGAGCAACCAAACATACGCGGTTTTACAGTGCGAGAACTCACGTATATACGCACTTAGTGTTTCAGGGAAAACCCGCGTATACAATACCATCTTCTATATTTTAACCAGATACTGATCCTCTATGAGAGCGGGTGTTCGAGCTTCTTTACGGGATAATTGAATGTTTCCCCTGGACTTCGGATAGACAGGTGTAGTTGTGTCTTCAAGCGTCATCCAACGGTTGTAGCATAAGCACATTAGGAACCAAGCCTTCGGGATTCTTTGCGGCATCGAAATACATTCTTTCCATACGAGAACAACATCTTCACATAAGTGTCAAGCAATCATCCATGTGGTCCAACATCATCAAGATCTTCAAGATTTAACATGAAGTAACATATGTAGGCAAAAGATCTCAACCATAGTAACATACTACGCATGATCTCTTCTTATTTCTGAATCAACCGAGCATCCAACTCATCCATGTGTGAGCAAAAAAGATACTTCATCGACAACCCGGGGCTCAAAGTCTCATCATAATAAACCATGTACCAAGTCATCATCATTTGAGCATGAGTATCACAAAAACCAAAGAATAAGTTGTCATATTGCCAACAATGCAATCATTAGAATTCAACCTGCTGCTCCCCCTGAACCAATGCTCTTCCTTAACTCACTGTAACTACGAAAACCTTCATTAGCAACAATCTCTTGTATGATCTGTCCTTATCTCACGAATTACAAGACTTACATTTCAGCACCAAATGCTCTTCATCAAAAAGCAAAACAGGGACTCATCCATAATCTTCTACATAAGAAACCAAATATCATATCATCATTAGAGCGAGAAGTTAGGCTTGTACTACGTTAATAATACGGTTATTAACAATCGGTATTACTCCCCCACGAGCCTCTCGCTCCCAGATCTTCAACTATCATACCAATTCTCTTATCATAAATGCATACGCTACTCGTATGCCGTTAAACTCGCGAGTATAAGCGACTTTTGTGAATAGAACCCAGCGTATGGAAAGTGAAATATAGAAAATTTCACACCTTCATCTCCTCCTTCGTAATTTTACCTTCGTTCCTGTCTTTTCTTCACACTGGATGCTCTGTCGAGAGATAACTTAGAATAATTAAATCAACCATGAGAGACATCATACATTGCTCCCCCTGTGATGATACATTACTAAATCTCATAATGTATCCCACATCATTCTACAGGGATCAATCAAAGAAGTAAGCTTCGAAGCGGATAGTACGGCGGATCAATTCCCTACGTTTACGATCGGTCCTCCTTCTTTTTCCAAATTTGCTTGAACTTTCCAACTGTGTGCTGAAAATTGTCCACTTTCCAGATCTCGTTTCATCTGCATTCTTTTTCTACATGTCCATATTTGTTACAAGAATAACATCTCATGTGTCCAAAGAAATAAGCATAAGAATCATAATGAGTATTTCTAATCTTACTCCTTTTGCAATCAACGCTTTATGTCCATACATGTTACATGAGAAACAATATCCCCCTGAAGAAACTAGAGTACCTTTTACGAGTAGAACTCTTTGTTTGTTTGTGGCTGAAATGATGCACTGCTCCGCAATTTCTTTGCAACATGCCCATAATTATGACATTTAAAACATTCAATGTTCTTGAATGAATTCCTTTGAGAATTCATGATTGTTGGTTGATCTTTTGTCTCTTTCAACACTTCAGGGTTTTGCATTGACATTCTGCGAATTTTTGGCACTTCCTTGTGAGCTAGATTCTCCTTTAACGAGTTTCATGGAAACCAAGACCAAGTTTGATAGCGAGGAGACCTTTGATTACTCGAGAATATTGTCCAAAATATTAGTACTATCTTGAAATCTCAAAAGTTTAACCTTTTCTTCTAATTTACCTTTGAGAATGTTTACCTCAACCTCCAAGGCTTGACATTGCTTTGTCATGCTTTCTTCATTCCTTCTTCCATCTTCTACTTGGTCCTTTAGATTTAGAATCTCTTCTTTCAACCAATTTTCGTTTTTTCTTCACATGTTTGTTCCAGCTCTTCATTCTTCTTCTTTGATGCTTCGAGATTTTCTTTCGGAGAGATGATTTACGCTTCCAAGTCCTTCATTCTTCTTATTTGATATTTCGGATCCCTTTTGAGAGAAATGATTTCAGCCTCAAGTTCTTCATTCTTCTTGTTCGAGTCTTCCGGATCTTCTTTGAGAGAGACGATTTACTGCTTCAAGTCTTGCATTCTTCTTGTTTGATTCTTCGAGATCGCATTTAGATCGTTGACTTCTACTTCTAGTCTTTTAATTCGGCAGATGCACAAGCATGAAACCTTTGGTACTTGTACTGTCGTGTCCATTCAGGTATTTCCATTTCTTCTTCCATTTGAGAGATCATCTCTTTGTACATAGCTTCACTTTTATTAAATGATCTTTGTTGTTCTTCAATTTTCTTGATAGCTTCCTTTAGATCCAAAACTTTACTTTGACTATCTTCACCATTGCATGTACGGGGAAAGTGCATCACAAGAACAACAATCAATACTGTTTCATCTTCTTCATTTTCTGTAGCACATGTTTTCCGAGATATCTCCTTTTCGGTAGCCTTCTTCTTTTGCTTCCTTCCCATTGCGACGGATCTCCTTCAAGCGATCAAGCTTTTACGAAGAACCTGCTATGATACCAATTGTTGGGAAAAATGCTGAGAGGGGGGTGAATCAGTATTTCTTCGCATAATCAAATCTTCTTACTTTTTCATTCCTTAAAACCCATACGCTACTTTCCTTCGATTATCTTACTAGCGTATATACGCGGATCCCTTTATGAAACTAGCGTATACATAGAGATCTAGATCTGTCATTAAATCTTCACTTATATTATTCCATCATTCATTCATCGAGATGTTCAATAAACAATAAATATGTGCGATAAGAACGAGAATAAGCCATCACACAAAGCATCACACATGAACACCGGGATTTTTTTAGGTGGAAACCCCAAATCGGGAGAAAACCACCGCTGCAGTTGCTCACCCTTCAATATTTTATTATAGAGAAAACATCTTACAACATATGTGCTGGCGCAGACTTGACCAGCACGCAGGCACCCACCTGCGCTCGTTTACCAGCGTCTCCTAGAAGGGAGCTACAACCCCATGACTCGTTTACCAGCCTCTCCTGGAAGGGAGCTACGACCCCCTGCTCTCGTTTACCAGCCTCACCTGGAAGGGAGCTACGACCCCCCGCTCTCATTTACCAGCCTCACCTGGAAGGGAGCTACGACCCCCTGACTGAAGGCTACAACCCTCAGCACCACCTTGGACCACGTTTCATCAATTTTCACACTGGATCCAACAACTTCAATAGAACACCACTTGCAGGCCACATTTCATCATATTTTCAAACTGGACCCTTTCCATACTTTTAAGCACAAACATACATCACCAACAGATACTTATCAACATAGATCAGATAGCAGAAACACAGCAGAACAGATCAGATATTTCATACCCCTTGCTTCAGCAAACCCTAGTTTGCATACGCGCTTTCCCTTCACTGATGTCGCGTATATACGCGCTTCCGTCCACACAAACCAGCGTATACCTCTGTATGTATTTCATTGCGCATACGCGCTTTATCTTCAGCGAAGCCGCGTATATACGCGCTTCCTCTTCGGCGAAGTAGCGTATAGATCTTCAACCATCATAGAGCAACATACTTCTTCAGATCAGACATTCAGTTCAAATTTAACCTTTTACTTCAGACAGATGTTCGCCTCATCACAGATCTAATCACTCCATAAACAGATCTAGCAAATACAGATACATTTCAGATCTAGATATCCCGCTTCATCATTTCTTCATAGGTGCATCATAGATTCAGATCTATCATCAAACCTTTACCCTTTCCATACAGATCTACTTCAAAGAGAAGTATTCATTCAAGCTCAGACATCTTGCACCCTCACTCATATGATTTGCACAATGAATTTCTTCTCCTTATATAGGTTTATCCTTTTTCAATACCACGGGCCAAAGCAATACCATGAGCCTTCAATACCACGGGCCAAAGCAATACCATGAGTCTTCAATACCACGAGCCAAATCAATACCATGAGTCTTCAATACCACGGGCCCCTGTTTTTGCACTTTTTGAGCGCTTTTGCCCATACGCGACTTGGAACGTTCTTTTCCGCGTGCATACGCGACTTTCCTTAGACAGATCCGCGTATCATACTCTTTTCATCATACTTTGAGCACATTCTGAATTCTTTTCTTCATTGCCTTTTGTACATACTGTAGATACATCATATTTTCTTCATCAAGAACATATTCTATCAAGCACAACTTCATCAAGTAAGTTGCCATCTTCTTCATCAAGTGAGTTTCCATTCAAGGACAACACTCAGCATCATATTGCTAACAAACATCATTGCATATCAGATTTACATCATTTACCAAGTCCATCAGGTCAAGACTAACTTCATCAGGTGGTTTGCCATCAAGGACAACACATGTCAACAATCTCATGTCTTCATCTTCATTCAGTGGGTTGCCATCAAGGACAACACTCTGCATCATATTTCCAACACAGAGTGTTATTTGCATCAAAAGGTTACAAATGTATCTGGCATTTCTATCGTTATCATGTTGTTTAATTTTCCTTATGCAATGAAACATTCTGTTTGAAAATTGCTATTGTTTACATATATATGCCTGTGAAACAATCCTTAGTTATATCATTATTATATATATGTGAGCGATATATATATATATATATATATATATATATATGAATGCTATATGTTATCATCATTATTTTTTTTAATTTCTTAAACAAAGTAATTATTATATGTGAATGCATCTTTCTTTTGGATGAATAAGCCATCTATATGATCATTCATATAATCGGAACAAATCCAAAATCGCATTTATCATAGGATACCCCGGTTAAGTAAAGTTATTTTTATTTATTAAGTTATAGATTAGATTAATTATCATTTCCATTACCCGCTATACAAAAAATCAATCATCAGCCCATATATCATTGGGAAAATGGTCCCATATTATCCAATCAGAGCCGCCATCCCAAACGGAAAAGGAGTTTTACTAAGGTCTTGACCGGGTGGTTTTCCCCAATGTTGAAACTAGGATTTTAGGGGTTTCAACATTTTTGGCGCTAGAAGGAGGGCCTATGCTATGAATGGTGAGTAAATCCAAATCCATAGGCTGTTCCAAGAGAAATTCACCCTTATCATCTCCTTCATCTTCTCGTTCATCTTAAATTTCTAGGGAAGAAGTTGAAAAGAAAATTACTACACCCACTGCCAAAACCTTATACATATCAGACGATTCAACTTTTGAATCTCCTAAGGTACAATATCGAATTCATAAACTCCAAGGTTTTTCATTATCACAAGAAGAGTTTGAGCTATCCCAAGGCAATGTGACTTCATAATACATACCTTCCCAGCCTCTTACTAGACTACAAAGTGAAAATCTTGGTATTTTATCGACTGAACTTACTTTATGAAGTCAAAAAAGAGCTAGAAAAACACCTTTAGAGTCAGACACTGAGAATCTTTCATCATCATCATCCACATCTTTCTGTTGTGTAACCAGCTCCAAAAATAGAAGAAAAGAGATATCAACGCCTTAGAAATAAGCCACTTTGAGGGGGCAACCTCCAATACATTACATAAATGAACAATTCTTGGATGATACAATTTACAAAACCTCATTTCTATATATAGGAGTCCATGGGGCCATAATGTAATCCTAGTGGACCACAATGTAATCCTATTTGACCTAACAATAATAATTTAAGGGCACAATAATAACAAAATGGGGGTTACAAGGGTACAATAATAACAATAAGGGGGTTACACTAACAACAATAAGGGACTATACTAGTGATATAGGGACCTAACATGCCCCTCTCCTTCAAAAAGTGTTGTCCTCAACGCTTGAGTAGCTCTGGGTGCTTCTGTATAAAATTATCATCCTCCCATGTAGAATCTTCAGTGGGTAAGTTCTTCCACTTGATGAGATACTCTGAAATTGATCGATTCCGTAGTTGTCGAGTTCTTGTTTCCATGACCGCTTCCGGTTCCAATATGATTTTTTCTTCCTCGTCAAGTTCTGGCAATATTGTTTGAAATGGAATATTTTCACCTATAACCTTCTTTAAGCACGAAACATGGAAAACTGGATGTACTCGGGAAGAAGCCGGAAGCTCCAATTTCTATGCCATAGTACCAATCTTTTGCAACACCTTGTAAGGACCATAGTACTTTGGCGATAATTTATTATCCTTCTTAGCTTGCTTGAGGGACATTTGTTTATATGGTTGTAGCCGTAAAAATACCCAATCTCCTACATCAAAACTTCTCTCACTGCGATGTTTATCTGCCTGTTGTTTCATTTGATTTTGTGCCAAATTCAGGTTATCCTTTAAGAGTTGGAGAACTTCTTGTTGATGCTCGATGTGATCTTCCACTGCTTGAACCTTCGAATTTTCCCTTAAATATGATGTGATGGATGGTGGATGATATCCATAAAGTGCCATAAATGGGGTCATTTTTGCTGCAGTATGGAAGGAAGTGTTATACCACTATTCAGCGAGAGGTAACCACTTGACCCATTGTGTTTGTTTATCAGATACAAAACAACGAAGATATCCTTCCAATCATTTATTTACTATCTCAGTTTGACCATCAGATTGAGGATGATAAGATGAGCTATGAGCTAATTGAGTACCCAAACAAGAAAATAACTCTGTCCAAAAATTTCCAGTAAATATGGGATCTCTGTCTCTCACAATAACCCTTGGGCTTCCATGTAGCTTTTGAATTCTGTCCATAAATGTAGTAGCAACTATACTTGCTTTCAATGGATGAGATAATGCACAAAAGTGTGCATACTTGTTAAGTCTATCAACTACCACCATGATGACATTATTTCCTTCGGACTTAGGTAAACCCGTGATAAAATCCATTGAAATATCCTCCCAACGTTGACTTGGAATGGATAAAGGTTTTAGAAGTCGCGGGGTCTTAATTGTCTCAACTTTATTCTGTTGGCAAACCAAACATTCCATCGCAAGCTTCTGAATATCAGATTTAAGGCCATCCCAAAAAAATTCTTTCTTCACCCTGTGGTAAGTTTTTACAAATCCCAAGTGTCCTCCTAAAGGAGAAGTGTGCAATTCCAGAAGAATATTTTGTTTTAGTTGGGAATTATTACAAAGATATAAGTGATATTTGTACCATAAGGAATCATTTTTCCAACTAAATGTATCAGATGTACTAGGATCTTGCTGCAACTTTTGAATGAGTGTCCATACATCATTGTCCTTCTTCCATTCATCTCTTACTTCGGTTATCCAGTCTGGTTTGATAATAGAAATGGCACAAAGCAATGCTTCCACCTCTTCATTCTTTCTTGAGAGTGCATCTGCAACAACATTAAGCTTTCTTTTTTTGTAGATTATTTCAAAGTCATAACCCAACATCTTTGTGACCCATTTTTTCTGCTCTTTTGAAGATAGTCTTTGTTCCAAAAAGTGTTTAAGACTATCATGATCAATTTTTTACCTTGAAGTGTGTTCCCATTAGTTAAGTTCTCCATTTCTTTAGTGCATGCAATATTCCTAACATTTCCTTCTCATAAATAGGTTTCTGTAAATAATTTCCTTTGATTGGACAACTTTCAAAACAAATGGGTCTTCCTTCCTACATTAAAATAACATTAATTCCATTTCCTGAAGCATCACATTCCACAATAAAGGTTTTTGTGAAGTCTGGCATAGCTAAGACCAGTGCTAGGAACATTGCCTCTTTAAGATGTTCAAAGGCCTTAGTTGCTTCAGGAGTCCATGAAAATGCATCTTTCTTCACTAATGTTGTTAGAGGTGCTGTTATTCTCCCATAATTATTAACAAACTTGCGATAATATCTTGTTAACCCGAGAAATCCTTGCAACTGCTTTATGGTTGTGGGTACTTTCCATTCCTTAATGGCTTTAATTTTGTTAGGGTCTACTTTAACACCCTCGTGAGATACAATATGACCCGGATATTCCACCTCTTGTACTCCAAAGAAAAATTTGGATGTTTTCGCATATAATTGTTTCTCCTACAATAGTTTGAGAACCCTTTCAACATGTTCAACATCATCCTTCCAAGACCTGCTATAGCTTAGTATATCATCAAAAAATACTAGCACAAATTTTCTAAGGAAGTGTTTGAAAATGGAATTAATCAACTCTTGAAATGTAGAAGGTGCATTGGTAAGGCCAAAAGGCATGACCAAAAATTCATAATGACCCTCATGAGTTCAAAATGTTGTTTTTGGAATATCTTCAGTCTTCATTCTAATTTGATGATATCCTGAACGAAGATCCAACTTGGTAAAATAAATTGCTCCATGTAATTCATCCAATAATTCATCAATAATAGGAATGGAAAATTTATCTTTAATGGTGAGCTTATTGAGCTCCCTATAATCCGGACACATTCGCCATGATCCATCCTTCTTGTGTACCAATACTGTAGGAGCAGAGAAAGAACTTTGACTAGGTTGAATTATACCCGCCTCTAACATTTCCGCAATCATATGTTCAATTTCGCTCTTTTGGACGTAAGGATATCTATAAGGCTTGATGTTTGGAGGAACACTTCCTGGAATCAAATGAATAGCATGATCATGATCACGAGTAGGTGGGATTCCTTTGGGAGTTTCAAACACCTTGGAATGATTGTCCAAGACTTGTTGGAGATCTGCAGAAATAGATGATTTTTATGTTGGAACTTCTAGTGAGCATAATTGTGAAATTACGCCTCATTGTTCTTTCTTTAGAAACTTTGTCATGAAATTTGAGCTTATTATCCTTCCTGGCTTCCCTGCAATGCCTCATAATTCGACTTCCTTTCCTTTTGAAAAAAAATTCAAGAAAAGTTCTTGAAAATTAAAAGCTACCATCCCCAAAGATTGTAACCATTGTACTCCTAGTACAACATCAACACCTCCCATAGGACTATTCAATACATATTCCCCCATGGTTAGCTTGATATTATGGCATTTTCCATAGCAATTTATAGTTCCTCCATTTGCAACCATCACTTGAAATTCTGGTGCTGGGTATATGAAACAATTTAATTCCTTGGCTACCTTACAATGAATAAAATTATGGGTGCTACCTGAATCAATCAACACTATTACCTTTTTCTTCTTGATCTGTCCTTCTATCTTGAGAGTTTGAGTGGTAATTCCTGCCAGTGCATTACATGATATGGTCGAATTCATTTCTTCCTCTTCTAGGGCTGGTTCCTGGTGTATATCCTCTTCTTGTTCATTTCTTCTTCCTCTTCACAATCTATGTAAAATAATTTCTTCTCAGCACACTTATGACCTTTAGTGTATTTGCTATCACAACTGTAGCAAAGCCCTTTTGCTCTTTTTTCTTCCAATTTTTGTGGTGTCAACCTTGTAGGTTGTGGAAATCTGGGCGTAGCAACACTTCCTTCTTTATAGAATTGAGTGGTAGGCTTCCTTGTCGCCATAATTTTACATTCAACTTTTCTTGCCAACCTGAATGCCTTCTCCAATGAATCAGGTTCCAAAACGCGAACTTCATATTGGATGTTATCCTTTAAAGTGCCTATGAAGAGATCAATCTTTTGTTCCTCTGGAATATCAGTTACCCTTATATTCAATTTTTGGAAGTCCTCAATGTGCTGCCCCACTAAACCCTTTTGTTTGAGATTTATCAATTGGCTAAAGAAGGTGTTCCTCTTTGTATCCTCATAATGTGCTATCATTTCCTCCGTAAAAATTGACCAAGTGACAATTTTTTTGCGGGAGAAAAGCCATCGATACCATACAAATGTATTTTTTTCTAAATGTAAAGTTGCAATGCCTACCTTTTGTGTGTTTTTCACGTTATTCAGATCAAAATATTGCTCCATATGTAGTATCCATGTTACAAGATCCTTTCCATCAAACTTCCTCATATCCATTTTTGGAATATGGTGCTTCTTCCCACCAACATTAGAGTTTATGAAATCATGATTAACATTTATTTTGTTCTCATCATGAGATTCTTCTACTATCTTTTCACCATTAGGAAGCATTTCTTGTATCAACTTTGTCAAACCTTCCATGTCTGCTTTTAGAACATTCTTCATGAGTCATAGTAGAGCTTTCCAAAAGCTTAATGGGTGTTGAATTCTTTTTAGGGGCCATTTTTGAATCCAATACTAATATCTATTCTACAATATGCCCTTGCAATTAATTCAACTTGATTCTTCAAACAAGACTTATGTAATTCGGAAAAAAAAATACACACATTTTACTTGCTTTTGAGGAGCCCGATATTGAAATTGAATTATCTATACAATTGCAAAACCAAAATATCTAAAATTCAGCCCTATAGTATCCCTCTAAATCTTCTTTCCAATGCCACAGGTCTGATATGATTTGGATTCTTCAAGGCAAAGTTATGTCGAATCTCCCACAATGACCCAATATTGGACTGGTTCAGTAGAGCGAACTTTTACGACTTGCCACATGTCACTGTTTCATTATTTGGCTCTGAAATTGATAGTGAAGAAGCTAAATTCCATTTAATGGCAACCACTTTTTACTACACTCCAATCTGATGCTCAGAGAGAGAGTTATGAAGATTTTCCCACGATTACCTCTTTGAGATGAAATTCAGGAGCTTGAAAAAGCACTACCTTCCACAGATCATATCTCTGAAAATATTGTGAACCAAACTCTGAAATGTTTTGATGATGTTCCTTAGGCTTTAATATTCGCACCATACAAATTTCAGCTTCTGAAACTTCATAGAAAAAAATTTGTAGCGAAAATTCCATGATGACCTGTTTAGGAGCCTTAAAAACAACCTAACTTCCACAGATCATATCTCCAAAAATTTTGCGAACCAAGCTATGAAATTTTTTTACAATTTTCCTTAGGGTTTCAACTTCGTACCCTAAAAATTTCAGCTTCTCAAACTTTTTAGAAAAAAATTTATAGCTAAAATTCCACGATGACCTTTTTGGAGCCGCAAAACCCTAGAATACAAACCTTTGATACCAAATGTTGTGTAACCAGCTCCAAAAATAGAAGAAAAGAGATATCAGCGCCTTATAAATAAGCCACTTCAAGGGGGCAACCTCTAATACATTACATAAATGAACAATTCTTGGATGATACAATTTACAAAACCTCCTTTCTATATATAGGAGTCCATGGGGCCATAATGTAATCCTAGTGGGCCACAATGTAATCCTAGCCGACCTAACAATAATAATTTAAAGGCACAATAATAACAAAATGGGGGTTACAATGGTACAATAATAACAATAAGGGGGTTACACTAACAACAATAAGGGACCTAACACTTTCACAAAATTGCAAACTCATTCATCTATTTCCCAACTTCAAGTCACAATCCACAAGGGTACAGTTGTTTCAACAACATATACTCAATCGCTTTCAACTATCCCTTCACTTTCCTCTAATGTTAGTACAACTATGGCACAGCCTCAAGCAAGACCATGGACCAATCCAAGAGCTGTTACAATGCCTCCACCTTTGAGTCAATTACCAGCTCATCCTGAGAAATGGTTACCAAAGTTTAGTCCCGATATTGGCATATTAGTTGAAGAACACATTAAAAACTTCATGTTGTTCATAAACTTAAATGGAGTAACACAAGAAGATGTTGTGGTCAGACTATTTCCATATACTTTACAAGGAGCGGTAGGATCTTGGTATTTTTCATTACCACCAGGATCCATTGATAGCTGGGATGTTTTTCAGGAACAATTCCTAACGAAGTTCGGAGATGATAGATCAACAGCAACTTTGATTAATGATCTCTCTAATTTGAAATCAGAATCTAAAGAACCCATCAAAGACTTCAACTCCCGATTTAACAAGTTGTTGAATAAAATTCCTGCAACATCAAAGCCTAGTGAAGAAGTCTGAAATGAATGGTATATATCCTCTTTGCCTTCAAATATTGCTATCTTTGTAGATAGAGTTGTTAAACCTACACTAGCCGAAAACATGAAGGAAGCAATCCCTATAGAAAAACGTATGATTGCCTTAGACCAAAAGAATGCTAGTGAAGAGAGAAAATCCAAAAAGGTTAGTTTCAAGGATGATTCAAAGAAGAAAGTGCCTAAAGATCCATATGATATAGAAGGATTACAAAAAGTCCTGAAAACTATGTCCAATGAAATGGTAGAAATTAAAAAACAGTTAGCTGAAACTTCCACTAAAAGGCCATTTAGGAACTTCACGAGGAATCAGCTAACTAAACCTAAACCATCTAATGCAATATCTAATGCAGAGTCGGATTTAGAAGAAGATGAATAGGAAGATACACTTCTATCATCAGAAGAAAACGAATAAGATGAATTATTTGAATGCCATGGGATGTGGGATTTTATTTTGTCTAACTTAGATAATGAAAATGAACAAAAAGATCTCCCAATGAACACAATAAGTAAGAATGCAGAAGTACCTATTCAAACATGCCCCAAGAAGAAAAATTCAACTCCTTCTACCAAAGATAAAGCTCCCATAAGGAAAACTTCTCCTTTGCCTACCCAAAATCAACCATCATCTTCTAATCCTCCATTAACATCTAAAACACTAGTAGTATCTAATTCTTTGGATTATAACATTATAGAAGACATGAAGAAGACCAGAACAAATATTTATTTACATGAACTCAAAAAGCTCAAGCATCAATAGAAGCTGTTGTTAAAGGAACTGAATGCAGTGCCTGCTTCTCCTCTTCCAACTAGTGTATTATCCAAGGCAACCAAAGGATCAGGTAAGCCACCATCCGAGAAAGTAGATGCTACCGATGTTGTTTTGATTGGAGATATATATAATTCACATACACCTCCTTTTCTCTTAACTTATGAGATCTATAATAGGAATTTACATAACTTCTTGATAGATTCAGGGGCATCATTAAGCATAATGCCAACCTCATTATGCTCTAAATTATACATTGAACCCCTGAAATACGCAGTTCATATTGTCCAATTAGATCGCACTAAAGTGCAAGTTCTAGGAGAGATTAATTCAGTCACTATTAGGCTATTAGCTGATCCTAGAGTAATTCATAGAATTGATATATTGATTGCTGACATCCCTGAGTTTTATGGTTTAATTTTAACCAGGGATTGGTCTGAAAAACTCCATGGTTATATTTCTACCGATTGGTCTCACATGTGACTTCCCCATAAAGGGAAGCCAAATCAAATTAAGAATGATAGGGAGAAACACATGACCCATACAATAACAGAGTTTGAAAAAGAAAACCAACCATTAGCTTTCAATAATAACATTCTTGGAAGTTACTCAGTCGAATCATTCTTTGGAAATTTTAACGCCCAACAATCACCTTTCCCCATAAATAGCTTCACTTCACAAGTTGAAAACTTCTCACATACCAATACTTCAAGATGTGTTAATATTACCAATCAGTTTGTAAATAAATCTATAGATAAATCTTTATTTTGGTCTTTGTACTTTTATGGATCAAATTCCAATGATGGTGCAGGAGAAAGATGTATTTTAGTTAGTCTGGAAGGGGAAAAAACTATGTTTTCATGCAAACTAGAATTTGAGTGTACAAATAACACTACAGAATATGAAGCTTTGATTGAAGGACTTTACAAAGTAATAGGCTTGAATGTCAAATATCTGAAGGTATATGGTGATTCTAAAATTTTCATTAGGCAAGTTAGGAATACTATTCATTGTCTTTCAAGTCATCTTAAACATTACCAAGCCCTTGTTCAAAATCTTAAAACTCACTTTCTAGCATTCAATATTTCCCCTATTCCTAGATCTTAGAATGCAGCAGCTGATTTATTAGCTAATGTTGCTTCTAAGATCCTTCCAACTGAGAATTATAACCCAGATAGGTTTTTAGTTGAATTTATTTTTCGACCATATGTCCCTGAAAATGTCACCAATTGGCAAGTGTTTAATCATGATGAAGACATCCTAAACTTCTTAACTTAGGAGAAATCTTATGATGATAAAATAGTTGATTAAAGTGATCATGATCTCCAAATAAAATAAAATAAACAGTGAAAATTCCATCTCGAAATTTGTGGTTAAGCTTGAAGATCTCTATGATATCAAAGATAGATTCAAAAAGGTCACCAATGCCAAACTTCAAAGTTCTAATTTAAAGTTTGAATTAGTAAACCTTGGCACTAAATCTAAACCACAAAATGTCAATATAGGACTCGAGCTAACACCAGAAGAAAGGTTTGCTTTCATCAAGCTTCTAAACAAATACAAAAATGTTTTTCCTTGGAATTAAGAAAATTTAAGAACTTATGATACTTCTATCATTCAGCATACAATTCCGATGATCTCTGATGAGAAACCAGTACAACAAAAGTTAAGGAAAATTCATCCCAACTTGGAAAGCCAAATTAAAACAGAGTTGAATAAATGCTTGAAAGCTAAAATTATTTTCCCTATTAGACATTCAAATTGGGTTTCAAATCTGGTACCTGTTAGGAAAAATAATGGAGACATTAGGATTTGTATAGATTTTAGAAATCTCAACAAGGCATGTTAAAAAGATGATTTTCCCATTACCAACAATGGAACAGATACTTCAAGCAGTAGCTAGTTCTGAATTAATGTCTTTTCTTGATGTTTTTTAAGGATATAATGAGATATTGGTGCATTTGGATGATAGACGAAAAACTACATTCAGAACCAAATGGGGAACATATGCCTACCAAAAAATGCCTTAGTTTGATAAATGCCAGAACTACTTTCCAAAGAGCCATGGATATAGGTTTCAAAGGTCTGATTAATAGGTCATTTTTTGTCTATCTAGATGACATAACTATCTTTTCAAAGAAAACATTCAACCATCTACACGATTTAAAACATACATTTGAACGATGTAGAAGGTATGTCATTTCTTTAAATCCAAAAAAATCATTATTTTCTCTTATTGAAGGGAAACTCTTAGGATTTTTTGTGTCTAAATATGGTGTATATATTGACCCTGATAGAATAAAAAAGATTTCTTATATCCCTTTGCCACATAATAAGAACTCCATGCAATCATTTTTAGCACAGATAAATTTTGTAAAAAGATTTGTTCCCAATTTTTCTCATATAGTCTTACCTTTACAAACCATGATTAAGAAAAATTTATTTTTCAAATGGGGACATAAAGAAAAGGAAGCCTTTGATTCAATCAAACAAGAAATTATTAATGCTCCAGCATTGAATACTCCTAATTTTTCTAATCATTTTATTTTGTACACTCTAGCCACTGAAACATCTTATGTTGATGTTTTGACACAACTCAATGATCAGTAGATTGAAGCATCAACCTCCTTCTTTAGTTCAAATATGTAAGGAGCTGGACTTAACTATTCAGAAGTAGTTAAGTCATTTATTTACTATCTCAGTTTGACCATCAGATTGAGGATGATAAGATGAGCTATGATCTAATTGAGTACCCAAACAAGAAAATAACTCTGTCCAAAAATTTCCAGTAAATATGGGATCTCTGTCGCTCACAATAACCCTTGCGCTTCCATGTAGCTTTTGAATTTTGTCCATAAATATAGTAGCAACTGTACTTGCTTTAAATGGATGAGATAATGCACAAAAGTGTGCATACTTGGTAAGTCTATCAACTACCACCATGATGACATTATTTCCTTCGGACTTAGGTAAACCTGTGATAAATCCATTGAAATCTCCTCCCAACGTTGACTTGGAATGGATGAAGGTTGTAGAAGTCTCGGGGTCTTAATTATCTCCACTTTATTCTGCTGGCAAACCAAACATTCCGCCACAAACTTTTGAATATCAGATTTAAGGCCATCCCAAAAAAATTATTTCTTCACACTGTGGTAAGTTTTTAAAAATCCTGAGTGTCCTCCTAAAGGAGAAGTGTGCAATTCCAGAAGAATCTTTTGTTTTAGTTGGGAATTATTACAAAGATATAAGCGATCTTTGTACCATAACGAATCATTTTTCCAACTAAATGTATCAGATGTACTAGGATCTTGCTGCAACTTTTGAATGAGTGTCCATACATATTTTTCCTTCTTCCATTCATCTCTTGCTTCGGTTATCCAATCTGGTTGGATAATAGAAATGGCACAAAGCAATGCTTCCACCTCTTCATTCTTTCTTGAGATTGCATCTGCAACAACATTAAGCTTTCCTTTTTTGTAGATTATTTCAAAGTCATAACCCAACATCTTTGTGACCCATTTTTGCTGCTCTTTTGAAGATAGTCTTTGTTCCAAAAAGTGTTTAAGACTATCATGATCAGTTTTTAACTTGAAGTGTCTTCCCATTAGGTAAGTTCGCCATTTATTTCATGCATGCAATATTGCTAACATTTCCTTCTCATAAATAGGTTTCTGTAAATAATTTCCTTTGATTTGATGACTTTCAAAAGCAATGGGTCTTCCTTCCTACATTAAAATAGCACTAATTCCATTTCCTGAAGCATCACATTCCACAATAAAGGTTTTTGTGAAGTCTGGCATAGCTAAGACCAGTGCTAGGCACATTGCCTCTTTAAGATGTTCAAAGGCCTTAGTTGCTTCAGGAGTCCATGAAAATGCATCTTTCTTCACTAATGTTGTTAGAGGTGCTGTTATTCTCCCATAATTATTAACAAACTTGCGATAATATCTTGTTAACCCGAGAAATCCTTGCAACTGCTTTATGGTTGTGGGTACTTTCCATTCCTTAATGGCTTTAATTTTGTTAGGGTCTACTTTAACACCCTCGTGAGATACAATATGACCCGGATATTCCACCTCTTGTACTCCAAAGAAAAATTTGGATGTTTTCGCATATAATTGTTTCTCCTGCAATAGTTTGAGCACCCTGTCAACATGTTCAACATGATCCTTGCAAGACCTGTTGTAGATTAGTATATCATCAAAAAATACTAGCACAAATTTTCTAAGGAAGGGTTTGAAAATGGAATTCATCAACTCTTGAAATGTAGAAGGTGCATTAGTAAGGCCAAAAGGCATGACCAAAAATTCATAATGACCCTCATGAGTTCGAAATGTTGTTTTTGGAATATCTTCAGTCTTCATTCTAATTTGATGATATCCTGAATGAAAATCCAACTTGGTAAAATAAATTGCTCCATGTAATTCATCCAATAATTCATCAATCACAGGAATGGGAAATTTATCTTTAATGGTGAGCTTATTGAGCTCCCTACAATCTGGACACATTCGCCATGATCCATCCTTCTTGTGTACCAATACTACAGGAGCAGAGAAAGAACTTTGACTAGGTTGAATTATACCCGCCTCTAACATTTCCGCAATCATACGTTCAATTTCGCTCTTTTGGAAGTAAGGATATCTATAAGGCCTGATGTTTGGAGGAACACTTCCTGGAATCAAATGAATAGCATGATCATGATCATGAGTAGGTGGGAGTCCTTTGGGAGTTTCAAACACCTTGGAATGATTGTCCAAGACTTGTTGGAGATCTGCAGAAATAGATGATTTTGATGTTGGAACTTCTAGTGAGCATAATTGTGCAATTACGCCTCGTTGTTCTTTATTTAGAAACTTTGTCATGAAATTCGAGCTTATTATCCTTCCTGGCTTCCCTGCAATACCTCGTAATTCGACTTCCTTTCCTTTTGAAAAAATCTTCAAGAAAAGTTCTTGAAAATTAAAAGCTATCGTCCCCAAAGATTGTAACCATTGTACTCCTAGTACAACATCAGCACCTCTCATAGGACTAGTCAATACATATTCCCCCATGGTTAGCTTTATATTATGGCATTTTCCATAGCAATTTATAGTTCCTCCATTTGCAACCATCACTTCACATTCTGGTGCTGGGTATAGGAAACAATTTAATTCCTCGGCTACCTTACAATGAATAAAATTATGGGTGCTACCTGAATCAATCAACACTATTACCTTTTTCTTCTTGATATGTCCTTCTATCTTGAGAGTTTGAGGAGTGTTAATTCTTGCTAGTGCATTACACGATATGGTCGGATCCATTTCTTCCTCTTCTAGGGCTGGTTCCTGGTGTATATCTTCTTCTTGTTCATTTTCTTCTTCTTCTTCACAATCTATGTAAAATAATTTCTTCTCAACACACTTATGATCTTTAGTGTATTTGCTATCACAACTGTAGCAAAGCCCTTTTGCTCTTTTTTCTTCCAATTGTTGTGGTGTCAACCTTGTAGGTTGTGCAAATCTAGGCGTAGCAACACTTCCTTCTTTATAGAATTGAGTGGTAGGCTTCCTTGTCGCCATAATTTTACATTCAACTTTTCTTTCCAACCTGAATTCCTTTTCCAATGGATCAGGTTCCAAAATGTGAACTTCATGTTGGATATTATCCTTTAAAGTGACTATGAAGAGATCAATCTTGTGTTCCTCTGGAATATCAGTTACCCTTATATTCAATTTTTGGAAGTCCTCAATGTGTTGCCCCACTAAACCCTTTTGTTTGAGATTTATCAATTGGCTAAAGAAGGTGTTCCTCTTTGTATCCTCATAATGTGCTATCATTTCCTCCGTAAAAATTGACCAAGTGACAATTTTTTTGCGGGAGAAAAGCCATCGATACCATACAAATGTATTTTTTTCTAAATGTAAAGTTGCAATGCCTACCTTTTGTGTGTTTTTCACGTTATTCAGATCAAAATATTGCTCCATATGTAGTATCCATGTTACAAGATCCTTTCCATCAAACTTCCTCATATCCATTTTTGGAATATGGTGCTTCTTCCCACCAACATTAGAGTTTATGAAATCATGATTAACATTTATTTTGTTCTCATCATGAGATTCTTCTACTATCTTTTCACCATTAGGAAGCATTTCTTGTATCAACTTTGTCAAACCTTCCATGTCTGCTTTTAGAACATTCTTCATGAGTCATAGTAGAGCTTTCCAAAAGCTTAATGGGTGTTGAATTCTTTTTAGGGGCCATTTTTGAATCCAATACTAATATCTATTCTACAATATGCCCTTGCAATTAATTCAACTTGATTCTTCAAACAAGACTTATGTAATTCGGAAAAAAAAATACACACATTTTACTTGCTTTTGAGGAGCCCGATATTGAAATTGAATTATCTATACAATTGCAAAACCAAAATATCTAAAATTCAGCCCTATAGTATCCCTCTAAATCTTCTTTCCAATGCCACAGGTCTGATATGATTTGGATTCTTCAAGGCAAAGTTATGTCGAATCTCCCACAATGACCCAATATTGGACTGGTTCAGTAGAGCGAACTTTTACGACTTGCCACATGTCACTGTTTCATTATTTGGCTCTGAAATTGATAGTGAAGAAGCTAAATTCCATTTAATGGCAACCACTTTTTACTACACTCCAATCTGATGCTCAGAGAGAGAGTTATGAAGATTTTCCCACGATTACCTCTTTGAGATGAAATTCAGGAGCTTGAAAAAGCACTACCTTCCACAGATCATATCTCTGAAAATATTGTGAACCAAACTCTGAAATGTTTTGATGATGTTCCTTAGGCTTTAATATTCGCACCATACAAATTTCAGCTTCTGAAACTTCATAGAAAAAAATTTGTAGCGAAAATTCCATGATGACCTGTTTAGGAGCCTTAAAAACAACCTAACTTCCACAGATCATATCTCCAAAAATTTTGCGAACCAAGCTATGAAATTTTTTTACAATTTTCCTTAGGGTTTCAACTTCGTACCCTAAAAATTTCAGCTTCTCAAACTTTTTAGAAAAAAATTTATAGCTAAAATTCCACGATGACCTTTTTGGAGCCGCAAAACCCTAGAATACAAACCTTTGATACCAAATGTTGTGTAACCAGCTCCAAAAATAGAAGAAAAGAGATATCAGCGCCTTATAAATAAGCCACTTCAAGGGGGCAACCTCTAATACATTACATAAATGAACAATTCTTGGATGATACAATTTACAAAACCTCCTTTCTATATATAGGAGTCCATGGGGCCATAATGTAATCCTAGTGGGCCACAATGTAATCCTAGCCGACCTAACAATAATAATTTAAAGGCACAATAATAACAAAATGGGGGTTACAATGGTACAATAATAACAATAAGGGGGTTACAATGGTACAATAATAACAATAAGGGGGTTACACTAACAACAATAAGGGACTATACTAGTGATATAGGGACCAAACACTTTCACAAAATTGCAAACTCAGTCATCTATTTCCCAACTTCAAGTCACAATCCACAAGGGTACAGTTGTTTCAACAACATTTACTCAATCGATTTCAACTATCCCTTCACCTTCCTCTACTGTTAGTACAACGATGGCACAGCCTCAACCAAGACCATGGACCAATCCAAGAGTTGTTACAATGCCTCCACCTTTGAGTCAATTACCAGCTCATCCTGAGAAATGGTTACCAAATTTTAGTCCTCATATTGGCATATTAGTTGAAGAACACATTAACAACTTCATGTTGTCTGTAAACTTAAATGGAGTAACACAAGAAGATGTTGTGGTCAGACTATTTCCATATACTTTACAAGGAGTGGCAGGATCTTGGTATTTTTCATTACCACCAGTATCCATTGATAGTTGGGATGTTTTTCAGGAACAATTCCTAACGAAGTTCGGAGATGATAGATCACCAGCAACTTTGATTAATGATCTCTCTAATTTGAAATCAGAATCTAAAGAACCCATCAAAGACTTCAACTCCCGATTTAACAAGTTGTTGAATAAAATTCCTGCAACATCAAAGCCTAGTGAAGAAGTCTGGAGTGAATGGTATATATCCTCTTTGCCTTCAAATATTTCTATCTTTGTAGATAGAGTTGTTAAACCTACACTAGCCGAAAACATGAAGGAAGCAATCCCTATAGAAAAATGTATCATTGCCTTAGACCAAAAGAATGCTAGTGAAGAGAGAAAATCCAAGAAGGTTAGTTTCAAGGATGATTCAAAGAAGAAAGTGCCTAAAGATCCATATGATATGGAAGGATTAAAAAAATTCCTGAAAACTATGTCCAATGAAATGGTAGAAATTAAAAAACAGTTAGCTGAAAATTCCACTAAAAGGCCATTTAGGAACTTCAAGAAGAATCAGCTAACTAAACCTAAACCATCTAATGCAATATCTAATGCATAGTCATATTTAGAAGAAGATGAATAGGAAGATACACTTCTATCATCAGAAGAAAACGAATAAGATGAATTAGTTGAATGCCATGGGATGTGGGATTTTATTTTGTCTAACTCAAATAATGGAAATGAACAAAAATCTCTCCCAATGAACACAATAAGTAAGAATGCAGCAAAACCTGTTCAAACATCCCCCAAGAAGAAAAATTCAACTCCTTCTACCAAAGATAAAGCTCCCATAAGGAAAACTTCTCCTTTGCCTACCCAAAATCAACCATCATCTTCTAATCCTCCATCAACATTTAAAATACTAGTAGTATCTAATTCTTTGGATTATAACATTATAGAATACATGAAGAAGACCAGAGCAAATATTTCTTTACATGAACTCAACAAGCTCAAGCATCAATAGAAGCTGTTGTTAAAGGAACTGAATGCAGTGCCTGCTTCTCCTCTTCCAACTAGTGTATTATCCAAGGCAACCAAAGGATCAGGTAAGCCACCATCCGAGAAAGTAGATGCTACCGATGTTGTTTTGATTGGAGATAGATATAATTCACATACACCTCCTTTTCTCTTAACTTACAGGATCTATAATAGGAATTTACATAACTTCTTGATAGATTCAGGGGCATCATCAAACATAATGCCAACCTCAGTGTGCTCTAAATTATGCATTGAACCCCAGAAATATGTAGTTCATATTGTCCAATTAGATTGGACTAAAGTGCAAGTTTTAGGAGAGATTAATTCAGTCACTATTAGGCTATCAGCTGATCCTAGAGTAATTCATAGAATTGATATATTGATTGCTAACATCCCTGAGTTTTATGGTTTAATTTTAACCAGGGATTGGTCTGAAAAACTCCATGGTTATATTTCTACCGATTGGTCTCACATGTGGCTTCCCCATAAAGGGAAGCCAAATCAAATTAAGAATGATAGGGAGAAACACATGACCCATACAATAACAGAGTTTGAAAAAGAAAACCAACCATTAGCTTTCAATAATAACATTCTTGGAAGTTACTCAGTCGAATCATTCTTCAGAAATTTTAATGCCCAACAATCACCTTTCCCCATAAATAGCTTCACTTCACAAGTTGAAAACTTCTCACATACCAATACTTCAAGATGTGTTAATATTACCAATCAGTTTGTAAATAAATCAATAGATAAATCTTTATTTTGGTCTTTGTACTTTGATGGATCAAATTCCAATGATGGTGCAGGAGCAAGATGTATTTTAGTTAGTCTGGAAGGGGAAAAAACTATGTTTTTATGCAAACTAGAATTTGAGTGTACAAATAACACTACAGAATATGAAGCTTTGATTGAAGGACTTTACAAAGTAATAGGCTTGAATGTCAAATATCTGAAGTTATATGGTGATTCTGAAATTTTCATTAGGCAAGTTAGGAATACTATTCATTGTCTTTCAAGTCATCTTAAACATTACCAAGCCCTTGTTCAAAATATTAAAACTCACTTTCTAGCATTCAATATTTCCCCTATTCCTAGATCTTAGAATGCAACAGCTGATTTATTAGCTAATGTTAATTCTAAGCTCCTTCCAACTGAGAATTATAACCCAGATAGGTTTTCAGTTGAATTGATTTTTTGACCATATGTCCCTGAAAATGTCACCAATTAGCAAGTGTTTAATCATGATGAAGACATCCTAAACTTCTTAACTTTGGAGAAATCTTATGATGATAAAATAGTTGATTAAAGTGATCATGATCTTCAAATAAAATAAAACAAACAAAGTGAAAATCTTATCCCAAATCTGTTGCTTTCTCAACTCTATGATATCAAAGATAGATTCAAAAGGTCACCAATGCCGACTAAAAGTTCTAATTAAAGTTTGAATTAAAAACACTGCACCCAATCTAAACCACAAATGTCAATATAGGACTCTATGCTAACACCGAAGAAAGGTTTTCATCAAGCTTCTAAACAAATACAAAATGTTTTTTCTTGGAATTAAGAAATTTAAGAACTTATGATACATCTAAATATTTAGCATACAATTCCGATGATCTCCAATGAGAGACCAGTGCAACAAAAGTTAAGGAAAATTCATCCTAACTTGGAAAATAAAATTACAATAGAGTTGAATAAACTCTTAAAAGATAAAATTATTTTCGCTGTTAGACATTCGAATTGGGTTTCAAATTTGGTACCTGTTAGGAAGAAAAATGGAGACATTAGGATTTGTATAGATTTTATAAATCTCAACAAGGCATGTCAAAAAGATAATTTTCCACTACCAACAATGGAACATATACTTCAAGCAGTAGCTAGTTTTGAATTAATGTCTTTTCTTGATGGTTTTTCAAGATATAATCAGATACTAGTGCATTCGGATGATAGACTGAAAACTACATTCATAACCAAATGGGGAACATATGCCTACCAAAAAATGCCTTTCAGTTTGATAAATGCCAGAGCTACTTTCCAAAGAGCCATGGATATAACTTTCAAAGGTTTGATTAATAGGTCAGTTTTTGTCTATCTAGATGACATAAATATCTTTTCAAAGAAAAGAGTCAATAATCTACATGATTTAAAACAAATCTTTGAACGATGTAGAAGGTATGACATCTCTTTAAATCCAAAAAAATCATTCTTTTCTCTTAATGAAGGGAAACTCTTAGGATTTGTTGTGTCTAAAGATGGAATATACATTGACCCTAACAGAATAAAAGAGATTTATGATATCCCTTTGCCACATAATAAGAAATCCATGAAAATATTTTTAGGACAGATAAATTTTGTAAAAAGATTTGTTCCCGATTTTTCTCATATAGTCTTACCTTTACAAACTATGATTAAGAAAAATTCATTTTTAAAATGGGGACATAAAGAAAAGGAAGCCTCTGATTCAATCAAACAGGAAATTATTAATGCTCCAGCATTGAATACTCCTAATTTTTCTAATCATTTTATTTTGTACACCCTAGCCACTAAAACATCTTATGCTGTTGTTTTGACACAACTCAATGATCAACAGATGGAAGCACCAATCTCCTTCTTTAGTTCAAATTTGCAAGGAGCTAAACTTAACTATTCAGAAGTAGAAAAAAAAGCTTTTGTTGTGTTTAAATCTATTAAACACTTTAGGCCATTTCTCCTAAAAACACATACAAAAATTATTGTCCCATTTTTTGCAGTAAGACAATTGCTAGTACAAAGGGAAGTAGGGGAAAAAAGAGCCAATTAGGTAACAGCCTTACAAGAATATGATATCGATATTAAACCAACTAAAATTGTTAGAGGACAAGGTTTTTGCAGGTTATTAGCAGGAGCTTCCAATATTCCAGAACATCAAGATCAAGATAATACTTTTCAAGTGAATGAGATAAGTATCATAAATTCTGAATCTCAATATGTTGATCTGATCTTTTACTTAAAAAATGGGTATGCTCCTCCTAATATCAGTTATAAAAGCAAGTGTGCTTTGAGATTAAAATCTAAACACTTTGAGATCATTGATGATGTGTTATTCAGAAGAAATTATGATTACATTTTACTAATATGTCTTGAAAAAACTGAAGCACACAAGGTTTTGTAGGAGTTACATGATGGACCAGCAGGTGAACATTTTGGAGGAGACACTGCAGCTCACAAGATAATTCATGCTGGATATTATTGGCCTACTTTGTTTAAAGATGCCCATGACTATGTAATGAAATGTAAGACTTGTTAGACTGCCAGTGGAAGACAACAGAACCAACTTTTCCTTTACAACCAGTAAACATTGAGAAACCATTTGAACAATGGGGACTTGATATTATAGGAGAAATTGTTCCACGTTCTTCCAAGCAACACAGATACATCCTTACAGCTACGGATTACTTCACAAAGTGGGTAGAAGAAATTCCTTTAAAGGTAGCCAATTCTGATGCAATCATTGAATTCATTGATCAATTCATCATTACCAGGTTCGGTGTACCTAATGCCCTTGTTTTATATAATGCATCTTATTTTTCTGGAAATAGTATAATGGAATTTGCTCTCAAAATAGGTTTTAAATTAAAATATTATGCAAATTATTATCCCCAAGGTAATGGTTTGGCTGAATCAACTAATAAGAATCTCATTAAAATCATTAAAAGAAATATTGATCAAAATCAAAAGAATTGGCATAATTCTTTGATCTTTGCACTATGGTTAGATCGTATAACTCAGAAGTCCTCAATAGGTACTTCACCTTTTAATCTAGTATATGGGAAGGAAGCAGTAATACCTTCAAACCTAGCACTCCCATCTCTAGCCCTAGTAAAATGTATTGAATAAAATCCTTCATCCTTTGTCCAATTAAGATTTGATCAAATCCTCAAATTAGATGAAGAAAGGGAGAAAGCCAAAATTACTCATGCTAAACATCAACAACTTATAAAATCTTCTTTTGATGCAAGTTCTACTGGATCTAAAACATTACAAATTGGTGATCTTGTTTTGAAATGGGACAAAGCACATGAAGACAAAGGTAAACATACCAAATTTCAAAAGATGTGGCTTGGACCATTTCAAATCATTGAAAAGATAGGCTCATTAACATTCATATTGCAAGATCTAACAAGAAAGAGAGAGTCTCTTCCTGTGAATGGGCTTATTTTGAAAAAATTCTTTTCCTAAGAAGGTAACCCCTTCTTATCTGTATATATTCATTATGCAAGTTTGTTTGCCTTAGAAATAACGTTGTAAATAGTCTTCCATTGGCCTTTTACTATTGAAAAGATCTTTGAGAAAATATTGTGAATACTTGCTTATGTAGATAGAAATTTTTAAGGAAGTGATTACAGTTTTGGAAAGTTAAATAAAATATGAAACTCTGAGAACTTATTTAAAGTTTTTAAAATCTTCCAAAACCTTGAAAATATTGTAAATCATTCTAAGTTTATAAAGTAGAGATAGGTTATTTATAAAGAGTAAAGACTCTTTCCGAAACTTGGCATCTAAAACTCTAAAAGGTCATCCATTAACTCTTGAGGAGAGAATCATTCACCCCATCCACTAAGTTTATGATTTTTCAGAATGTAATTCTAAAATATGTCTGATATAAAAGATAAGAGGTCTCATCACAAGCCTGCTTACCATGATCATAGGGAAGTAACTAAACTAACATTACCAATATTGCATATCAAAACAGGGTAATGGCTTATAATCATAAGACAAGGGGTCTCATCACGAGCCAACTTGTTCAGTTTAATTACAACCGGTGAATGGCATTGTTATCAGCTGGCTCCCAAACCAGGACAATGGCTTTTATCTTAAAAAATTTAAAAGAATAAAAAATAAAAGATATATATCTTTTAAAAGTTATACTCTTATATGGATGGGATAATGGATGATTAATGGTTAAAAGGTAACCCTGTCGAGACTATAGACGTTTGTTGGCAGCAGAGGTGCTACCTGTGACAAAAGAGTAAATTTCAAAGCTAAGTTGGAGAAGCCCCCTACTTTATCTTTATCAACCAATCAAAGCTTGATGAAACCAAAAATGTTTTTAATTTTAAAGGGATTAAAAAGAAATTGCAAGTAATTCTTATTTTATTCAGAGTTAGATTTTATCTAATTATTATGGGATAGTTTTCTTTGTCCTCAAATCTTTCTACTTACAAAAGATTTAGTTATCGCTTTATTTTTTCAGAGATAATTGTTTCTCCCAGTGAATTTCCAATTGTTGTGTTGTACAAACAACCCTCCCCATTTCAAATTTTTGTATTAATTTTTAAATAAGAAATGGGTCCCATTTTCATTGAATAGTTTTAGAATCAATAAAATGTTTTGAAAAAAGAAATTTTTTATTCGCTTATCACAGATCAAGAAATCCTTTGCACTCATGAAAATGTTTTAATGAAATCTAATCCATCATAAAATAAAATCAAACCCCAACGAAAAAGGATTTATTAACGAAAAATGAAAAACATGAAGACCTTTATCGCATTTCGCATATTCAAAAGTATAAAAGAAAAAACTCAAATGTGTTATCATTCAACCCCGATGTGGTAAAGAAATCGCAAAAGCATATATCACATGAGCAAAATTCCAAGACCTTTCCATTTTGAAAACTCCGACATGATAAACCTGATCGTAATCGCAAATCGGTGAAATCATACTACATCCTTATGCACCCTTTTTAAATTTCCTCGATGCGATAAGTCAAAACGCGATCACTCATCGCTAAAACACATGACTCATATCCAAAGACGCTCCTCTAAAACCTTGCAATGCAATATCATTATTACAAAAGCACACTTCTCGTAAATAAAAACATGAAGTATTAAACATACACATGTTTAATCAAATAAATCATTTATAAAGGAAATCTCAATGATTTGATATGATTTAAAAGCACCGTTCCCTCCATGTCAGCTCAGCAATAATCAAAATCATAGATATGAAATGGAAATACTTAAGCCTAAACTTTGAGACTTCCGATCTCTGATATGCAATCATCGTTGATCGGAGATCTGAAAATTTATGGTATTAACTCTAAAAAGGACCGTTATGAATGTGCGACGAGACATCCCATAATGGCATTAAAGTATCACGTTATGGATTACGAGGAAATCATTAAAAGATAGTCATGGTTGAAATCCTTCGCGGATTTGATCTAGGATGGTATAATATTTCTTTAATTTGTCATCTTTATTAAATTCCATTGCTCCTCTCTGCCTTGTATTCGTTCTTAAAAGAAATTTTCCATCATTCTGCTCATTTGTTTCATTGTACAGACCTGAGAAACAACTACCAGTTAGGAAAATGTCTTAGAAATCCAGGAAAGCAAAGGTCCCCGTCGCTCCAAAAGAGAAACTGGCTAAATTGGTATTAGTAACCGATACTACTTGTCTGGGTCTCGGGAAGACTTCATGTGAAGAAGTTTACAATCTACTAGAGGTAGAAGGTCCAACTGTAATTCAAGGAGGAAGAGCAACAACAGATTCAAATAAAAAATCAGAAAGTACTCTGAAGGAATTGGCGAACTCCTATCTTCAAAAAATAGCAGCTCGTGCGAATGTGTTCCTGTATAATGACTTGTTAAGATGGGTGATAGAAAGTCTAAATATAACAGACAGGGCATTCTTAACGTCAGACGGAAGGATGTTTGGGTCTTTCAAAGCAGAAGACATCAAGAAGATGTATCACCTACCAAACCCCCAGAAAATCTACAATAAAGCGTTTTTGGAAGACTTCGCCAAAGAAAATGAAGTGGAGTCGAATCCTATCAAAGAATGGAGGCATTTTCTAGAAAAGCACAAGCACGAATCTTCGGGTATGTACTCCGTAGAATCCTTCACGTCTCCTTATTGCTATGTTGCAGCTATGATGTGTACATTGTTTGGAACCGTCAACTCGAATAAATTTTCTATTGATATGGTACCTTTAATTGAAGCTGCTCTTAACTCCTACATCATGGATTGGCCAACCATTGTATCTGATAAAATGGCAAAAAAATTCCTCGATTATAGGAGAAAAATATGTGTCTACCCTATTAATACCCCCATTTTACATGAGTGCTTATATTATTGACACCATATGCTTCAACTCTGAATTCCCTATTTTAGGCTAGAAGTGTGTTACACCATTTTTTGGTCATCTAACTCTTCATCAGTAGATGGACCCAAGTACACCATGTAAGACCAGTTTTACCCCAAGTAAAACTGCTTTCACTATGTTAATTAGGAAACCCCAAAAGGAATAATTAATTAAACCATAATTTAATTCCGAGTCATGTTTAACCCAAAAACAAAGAAATTAATGAGATAAACCCATAGTTATCTTATTATTTTCTAGGAATAATTATTTAAATAATATTCCTTGTTAAATATGACCAAATCAACCACCATTAATCAAATAAATCATTATTTATTTGATTATATCCCAACCACTTCCTTTAAAAGATAAATAAATCATTTATTTATTTATTTTTCACTAATCAAGGGATTTGACCCAAGTCAAACACCCTTTCCCTCCAACAAATAATAATAAAATATTCCATAGAGGTGGATCTAGATATGATTAACATTATTTTAATCATGCACCAAGATCTAGAATGACCCAATATTTTGTTATAAATAGGAGGGTTTTCCCCATCATTCTTCACCTTTTGTTGCATACTAGATCACTCTGGATCTATACACTTGGTCTCATTTTCTGCCATTTGGCTCCCATTGAGCTCTACCTTCTACATTGGGTTTTCTACATCTACAAGAGAGAGAAAGCTTAGATCTGAAGTGCCGAGGACTACAAAGAACCCATCCCATTGAGGAGATCTGGATACACCTTCTTGTTTCCTCCCAGGTGCCCTGTAATATAAAAATTCATTCAAAAAATCGTGTTCTTGTCTTGTCTGTTGGATGCATGGAGAAAACTCTTTACTTTACTGCTTAATATCTCTCCATTTATAGATCTGTTTGTTGCAGCACTTTAACTACTAATTGCAGATCTGAAGATGTTTTGCAGCCATTATTATTGTTAGGGCTATTAGTTATGCGTAGCTAAAGTGGTTCTTTTTCGTACGCTTCGACAAAGAATTCATACTAACAAATGGCGACTCCACACGGGTTTTAAATTACGACCGCTGTCGTTTTTTCATATTCCTGCATATCCAGCTACTTCAGGCCCTAGGGCTTCTTTTTTAGCTGCTTAGTTTTTCTCTTTTCATGTCATTTTTCTCACATAAAACCCTAAAAACCTAAAATCTCTAACTTCCGTGTGTTTCTGGCCCTATTGCGCAGGTAAGCGACACCAGCCGCACCTGAGACGGCAATTTTTCAGAAAATCTGCCGCCGAAACAGCCGGAACGGGTGGGTCGCACCTTTTGGCCCAAAACCTGCGACCTGGACGCACCTTTTGGCCTGTTTCCTGCGACCTCAACTCAGATCAGGTCAGAACCTGCGACCTGCCCTTTTTTCAGCATTTTTTCTGTAATTTTTCTGGGTTCTGCTGCAGCCTCTGCCAGGGTTTTCCAGCCTCTGTCTCAGCCCGCCTTGACCAAGATCTGATCTGTCTTTACTCATCTAAGTGGGAACCCAGCCCCTTAGGGCTTTAGTACCCTCCACTTTTTGTGGAAGAGTTTCAGCTGTTTCAGCCGTCGGTTTCAGAGCTTCAGCCCCCTCTTTTTCCAGATCTGTGACCTCACTTCCAGATCCATTGAAATCAGCCTCTTTTCCTTTCAAATCTCCTCTTGTCGTTTTGTTTGGACCTTCTCTAAAGGCCTCTGCCTTGCCCCCCCCCCGGTTTTTTGCTGATTTCCCTTTTTCCAGCCACCTTGCCTCTGTCTCTTGGCTGTGATCTGCACCCCTTATCTGCAGCTTTATCCTCCGGATCTCTGTCCCCTTTGACCCTAGATCTGTTGAGCTTCCTTTGTGTGTGTTTCCATAGTTTTTCCCTTTCTTTTCAGCATAGTTTTGAGAGACCCACTTTCTTGGGTTTGATAGATGCATATGTAGCCGTTATTTTTCTGTTATTTCAGCATTTTTATTCTGTTCTCTGTAGGTTTATTTTCAGCTACGTTGCACACTTTTTTGCTCTCAACAACGGAAAGGGTTTAAAAATTAAAATTAACGCACACCACACACTGACCTTAAGTGAAGAAGCGCCTGGTTTACACCGCCCGGCAAAGACTCTAAAATCAATCGTCACTGCACCTTATCTGCCCTTGACCTTCTTGATTCTGTCCCTTTCTGCCCTTGTCGGTTTCCTTCTTCCTGTCATCATTGCGCCCCCAAGGCGCCTTTCCCGAAGACTTCTTGGCCTTCATCTCTCGCTCTCGTCGATCGACCCCGCTTCCCGACCGCCGTCGTCTTGCGCCGTCCACCTTCGAGTCCGCACTCCGACCTTCCCTCCTCGATTCATCTATGTCCCCCTTCTCCCTTCCGGTTCTCCCCCTTTTACCTTCACCATGTCTCACCAGTAGCTCCACGAGTTGGGCTGCCCTTCCCGGCCCCAATGCCGGCCCTACTTCTAGCCGAACCGTCACAACCACTACTCCGGCCACCCCTGTGCTGCCGTACATTGCAGGCCTCAGCCTCCCCGATTTCCATCAGTTGATTAACGACCCCATTCACCACAATGCTACCTGGCCCACTATGCCCACCAAGTTACCCTCTGATATCCCTAAGTTCGAGGGCCTTAATGGCGAAGACCCAACCAATCACGTCCGGTTTTTCCACATGTGGTGTTCCTCCAACTCCATTACCGATGACTCCATCCGTCTTCGTCTGTTCCAACGCACGCTTACCGGCGAAGCTTCTAAATGGTATGTCGAACAGGCCACTTCCTCCCATACCACGTTCGAGACTCTTGCCCAAGCCTTTTTGTCGTACTTCCAGCTCCCTCTCCGATACGACACCGGCACGGAGCTCTTGACTTCATTTAAGCAATCCTCTTCCACACGCCTTTCTGCCCATGTTCAGGAATGGCGACGAAGACGGAGCTTATGTCGAGCCCCTCCCTTTGAAGATCGGGTTTACATGGACTGGTTCCTTCGCACCCTCCCATCTCCCATCGGCAAAGATGTCGCCTCTCACTTTCCTCAATCTGAAGAAGCCGCCCTCCAAATAGCTTTAAAATATGACCCGATCTACGCTCAATCTGGTTATGTTTATACCGTTCTTCCTGACATCCCCAGGCCCGGTGGCGCTAACGCCCCGGGGGCATCTCATTCCGCCGACGGTATTGTTGGATCTCTTTTCCACCCCTCTGCTCACCCTCCTATGAGCCATGGCCTTCCTCAGGGAGGGGCCAGCTCCTCTAGCACTCTGCCCCCTCCCGGCAACATGTATCCAGGATACGGCATGCCTCCTCCTTTTGCCCAACCTCCTGCTTACCTCAATGCTGCCCAACCCAACCCTTACTTTTATCCGCAGCCTGGTGCGCCAACTCCTCCAGCATATGCGCTTTCGCCTCCCTTGCCTCCTCACCACCTGCAACAGCCCTTACAACCCCCTCCAGGGCAAGTATTTGCACAGCAGGGTGCGTTTATTCCCCCTTCTTCTCCAAGAAGGCGGAGAGGCAACCAGAACCCATCTGCCCCCGGTAACCGAGGACCCAATTCTGGTATGGACCCTAACACTAGCAACCAGCCTCAGGGCATCCCGCCCAGGCCGGACAGGCCGCTTCGCACAAACAAGCCCCGTTCGTGTTGCGGTGTTTACGGTCACTACACTCACGATTGTCCTCTCTTACCCCAGATGCGACAGATGTGGGAGTCTCGCTCGCCGATTGCGCGACAACACCCCCTCACGCTCTTCCTAATGTGGCCACTACAACCCACCGTGTTCACCGATCCTTTCCCTCACCAGGATTCGTGGCTACCCAACCCCCCTACGGTACCATAAACACACTCGTCCATTTCTGGTTCCTCCTCGACTACTCGCATCCTTGCGGATGCGCTCCGATTCGTCCCCTACCGTCGACCTCACCTTCAAACTCTCTGCCTCGCCGCACCCCAAGCCTCCCCCGCCTCGCCTCCGCTCCCCGAGCCTCCATCTTCAGGTTCTACCGAGCCTCTTTCGACACCCAGTGGCCCCTTACACATCCCTCAACCCAAAGTTGAGGTTCACCCAAAGATTCCAAAGGGTCCATTACGCCGAAATGCTGCTTCCGGTCGAGCCGCCCAATCGTACAGTATAGTAGATGATTTGGCACAATCCCCTGCTGCCATTTCCACACCGGAACTCCTCCAGTCGTGCCCTTCCCAACGGAAGGCTCTACTATCTGCCGTGGGCGCTGTTGATCCTGCTGATGACCAAATGATTGTTTTCGACGCCACTCAATCGGACCACCCTCCTCTTCCTCCTTCCGTTGCTTTCCAAATCCTAGTCAAAATCCGGAACGCCACTGTATCCCGGTGTATAATTGATGAGGGGGCATCCACCTGTGTGATGTCCGCTTCGGTTTGGAAGCAACTCGGATCCCCTGAGTTGGCCCCTTCCACGATCACCCTTCGAGCGTGGGATGGTCATGCCTCCCAACCTATTGGCCTGTTTCGTAACTGTCCCATCACCCTCGCCGGTAAGACCGTTTGCGTTGATGTCGAAGTCATTGACGCCCCTCTAGACTACAACATTCTATTGGGGCGAAGCTACACCTATGCCATGTCTGCTGTCCCATCCGCGGTCGTCCGCAAGATGTCTTTTCCACATAATGGAAAGATAGTCACCATTGACCAGCTATCGTATCATGAGCCGCCGTCTCCATCCACCTCCGAGACGACCATCTCTTCTGTAGCCAACAAGCAAACCGTCGATTCTTTGACCAGTGTCTCCCCCGGCGTCTATAAAGATTCCACCCTGCTTGGTACTTTTCCTCACCTTCCTCCCCCTCCTGTTACCGATCCCAGCTTGTCGAATGTTTGCATGATGCAATCGTCTCAGGCTGCCCATAAACAGCCTGCCTCGGCTAGCCCGCACCCTCCTCCCCGCCCTCCGCAACCCGCTCCTAGCCATCCATCTCAGCCAGCCGGACCTCCTCTTTCTGGCCCTCCCCCTACAGCTGGTGCCCCCGAACCTCTTTATCCTCTAGGCTCGGTCCCCCCTGGCCTTAACCATCTTGGAGCCGTACCTCCCGGTCATTACCCTGCTGGACAGATCCCCTTCTTGGCTCCCCCTCCCGGAGTATATTCCGTCCCCGTCATGGCCACCCTTTCTCTCCCTAACTTGACCTTGGGTATTCCGGTTTGGTACCTTGACCCCCCAGCCGCCACCCCCCCTGGCCACCCCAAACCTTACATGGCTTTGACACCGGTTCAAACGGTCCCCCTCGCTTCCTCCATAGCCACTGTGCCCCCAGCACCTCCACAGGACCCTTCTCCTGTTGGGTCGGCTCCCGGGAAGAAAGGCAAAGCCCGCAAGGGGGCAACCAAAGACCAAACCACCACGACCAACCCGGCTCCTTCTCCACCCCCAAAGCCTTGTGCCTTATGTGATGTCATTGGTCATGCCACCCATGCTTGTCCCGAGTTACCTCGTATCCGACCCATGGTAAACTTCGCGTTCCCCGACACTACGGTCCCTGAAACTCCCACTCCTTCTTCGACCGTCCCCAAGAACGCCAAAACTCTCCGCACCAACAAGCCTTGTGCTTTGTGCGGTGTCCATGGCCACTACTCCCATTATTGTCCTCACCTGACACATTACCACGCCTCCCTTGAGGTGATCCGCGAGTATGAGGTTGAACAAAATCAATCCGCCTCTCCCATTCTCGCGCAGTATGCTTCAGGCCAGCCTGAGGATCCCCCCGCTCCGATCCACATCCCCCCCCCTGATGTTCAGATGACGGAGTCTACAGTCACCATTCTTTACCTATCTTCCTCTGCACGACACCCGGAACCTAGCCCGTCTGCAGCCTTCCCCATTGTGTCCATTGATACCCAAGATCACTCCACTTGTGTCTCCGTTGACCTCTGCAGCCCGAGTCCTCGCCATGTTTCTGATAGCTCTCATACATCACCTTGTGTGAGCCTTGATCATCCTGCCCTTTCCCCCTGCCATTACTGCTCGATGACTTCTGTACCCTCACGCTGCCGTCATTTCCTTTCATCCCCTCATTTATTGTCTTGTCACACCATATTGCAGGACCCCCCGTCCACACCCTTTATCGGTTACGCCGACGGTGCAAGTCGCTACTCCAGGAATCTTGCCTCGGCAGGGTGGGCCATCTTCACCCCCTTGCATGACCTCGTTCTGTCTAACGGGGTATGCATTGGTTCTGCCACCAACAATCAGGCCGAATATGATGCAGCGCGTGGCCTATTAGCCGATGCCTTGTCGCATCGCATCCGCCATCTGCACGTTCGTTTGGATTCCCTGCTTCTTGTAATGCAACTAAATGGTGTTTATCATGTGCATAACCCTGTGCTGTTCAGACGCTATTTACGAGTGAAAGTCTTAATACGTGCGTTTGAAACCATCACTTTCAACCATGTACCCAGAGACCAAAATCACTACTTAGATAGTATTGCAAACCATGTTCTAGATTGGCATTTATCACACACAAGTCATACAAGACAATAACATTAAATCAACCATCAAAAGACGATGCATATCCATAATATGTGTCGCACACCATATATTGATGAGTCCATCTACTCTAATACATACGACATGCCCATAGCATGTTCCAAAACACTGGGGGCACCATATGCCCCCCCATACATATACTTACGACGTGCCCATAGCATGTTCCACAAACTGGGGGCACCATACGCCCCCCCATATATATCCATCCGACATGCCCATAGCATGTTACAAACAAAATCCAAAAAACTGGGGGCACCATATGCCCCCCATACATTCTAGGGGGCACCACTTGCCCCTACACACATCCGAGAGGGCACCATATGCCCCTATATCTGGCCAATACACGACGAACGCCCTGATCCGCCTGGATCTCTGTCCGAAGTGTTCCCAGACCCCTCTCCCTCCAGTTGACCCGCAACTCTGCCATACCTGCACAACCACATTCTTTTTGTCAGGGTACAGATCGGGAACACCATAACCACACACCACAACCCACCTCCCAGCCATCAAACAGCACCAAACCCCCCTCATCTCCCAGGTCGCAGTTTTCTGCCATTTTCTGGACCAGGTCGCACTTGTTGCCCTAATACCTGCGTCCTGGGTCGTACTTTTTGCCCCAAAAAAGTGCGACCCGGCCACAGAGATGAAGGAGGGGTTGTTTCTGGGGGTTTTGGGCCCTCAACTGTAAATCTAATCCATCAAAACGCAAGAGCAAGGTTAGGCCTCTTACCTCCAACTGACAGATCTCGAATCCAACGGTCGGTTTGTCCGCTACGTTCGCCGCAAGATTTAGGGCCTTCTCTCCTCTCCACATTCACCACAGCAACAACAGCAAATGAATGATTTTGGAGGGAAAACCGCCTCATTAAAAGAGAACCCCTGTTTCTTCTTTCGACTGCTGCGACCACACCGTAGCCCCGTTCGACGAACCGTCAGCACCGCCGGATAGATCTCACCGAGCTCTCAAATGGGTTTTCCTTAGTTTTTGGCGATTTGATACTTCACCTGGACACATTTTTCCACGAAGGATCACTTCACCGCTCCTTAAAATCGAATTTCCTCACTTACGACACTTGTACTTGGGGCACCATATCGCCCCCTTACTTGTCCATGTTCGTGTTGATTTTCGTCATGAGTACCCACCTTGTACTCATGATTCTATGACCCCCCATTGGGGCCTTTATTGTGTGGCAGCACTATCTAGTCGGCCTTGCTTAGAGCATCCGAGTTGAGTCATCATTGCATTCATGGAGTCTATCCTGCATCCTTTTACACCATACTATAGCCCTCCATTCTTTTTTGCTTGGTTCCTCTCTTGTGTCGCATCTCATGACCTTCAGCCCCACTGTCCCCTGTCCCTTTCGATATTGTGTCAGTCGCCGCCATGTCATTCATGCCCTTTATGCTCTAACAAGGGAAGTCGTCCATTCGCCACTCCACCCTTCCCATTTCCGCCATCATCATTAGTGTCAGTCTGTCCGTCGCTCTATTGCTATTCTCTCGTGCCTTAGTTGAGGATCTCTCATTGCCTCACCTAAGGCGGGCCTCCTTCTATCGACCTCGGAAGACATTTGTCCTTAAGCAAGGTTTAGAGGGCGTGTACCTTGGTTCCGCCCTTCCACTTCGTTCGGTGGCCTCTGGACGCAGGGATTTCTACCTTCGACTTGTCATCCCTTCAGCCTCAAAGATGATCGAGACCAGACATCGGATGTGGCCCAGTTGACCACAGTTGTGCCTATTGATGATTCCCGGGCGTGTGTGAGATGTCTCAGCCCTCATGAGGGGGTGGCCCCGCAGGTAGCCCCCCACATGCCCGGATGACCTCTTCATTGCAGCCTTTGATGCCGCTCCAGATTTTGATGATGTTGGCCTTAGCCACTTGCAGCACCTCTATGATTTGAAGGGGGATTGGCCAGATTTTGGAGTCTCTTCTCATTTACGCGGGGGTATTTGGTTAGCTGATTCTGATGCACTCGCATGGATATTGTACTAGTCCTGGCTGTTATCCCAGGCACAGCATGTATGTGAGACTCTTCATTGTATTTTTATCTGGCTCTTGATTATGCCAGCTGTACTCTATGGTTCGGTCCCTTGTTCACCGGACACACTATTCTTTTGTACTTTGTCACGGCGGGCATAGGTATGCCTCCCCCGCCGCCTTCAGCACAGGTACCCTCTCATAACAGAGACTTGTTGCACCTGCGAGTCTCGTCTCCTCAGGGTCTAGTCCTTCAGCACACTATCTACCTCATATTTCTCTCTCCGACATACCCTTTTGTTGTCTAGTGATTGTCTTCTTACAACGTACTTCGGTCATACGATTTGCTCCTGACACTCGCACGCTGGGGGGCAATCTGTTACACTATTTTTTGGTCATCTAACCTTTCATCATTAGATGGACCCAAGTACACCATGTAAGACCAGTTTTACCCCAAGTAAAACTGCTTTCACTATGTTAATTAGGAAACCCCAAAAGGAATAATTAATTAAACCATAATTTAATTATTATTCCCTGTCATGTTTAACCCAAAAACAAAGAAATTAATGAGATAAACCCATAGTTATCTTATTATTTTCTAGGAATAATTATTTAAATAATATTCCTTGTTAAATATGACCAAATCAACCACCATTAATCAAATAAATCATTATTTATTTGATTACATCCCAACCACTTCCTTAAAAAGATAAATAAATCATTTATTTATTTATTTTTCACTAATCAAGGGATTTGACCCAAGTCAAACACCCTTTCCCTCCAACAAATAATAATAAAATATTCCATACAGGTGGATCTAGATGTGATTAACATTATTTTAATCATGCACCAAGATCTAGAAGGACCCAATATTTTGTTATAAATAGGAGGGTTTTCCCCATCATTCTTCACCTTGTGTTGCATACTAGATCACTCTGGATCTATACACTCGGTCTCATTTTCTGCCATTGTTGCTCCCATTGAGCTCTACCTTCTACATTGGGTTTTCTACATCTACAAGAGAGAGAAAGCTTAGATCTAAAGTGCTGAGGACTACAAAGAACCCATCCCATTGAGGAGATCTGGATACACCTTCTTGTTTCCTCCCAGGTGCCCTGTAATATAAAAATTCATTCAAAAATCGTGTTCTTGTCTTGTCTGTTGGATGCATGGAGCAAACTCTTTACTTTACTGCTTAATATCTTTCCATTTATAGATCTGTTTGTTGCAGCACTTTAACTACTAATTGCAGATCTGAAGATGTTTTGCAGCCATTATTGTTGTTAGGGCTATTAGTTATGCGTAGCTAAAGTGGTTCTTTTTCGTACGCTTCGACAAAGAATTCATACTAACAAAGTGCACTCCTCAAAACTCGACGCCTATCCACATTTATCACAAATATCTTTGGAAGGCCTATTACAAAGACCATATATACAGAATTTTTCATGGGTTTATCTTGCGTGTTCACCAAGCTATATTCAACAAACCCACTCTGAGGTTATCCGATGAGGCCAGCATTTACCTAACCTCAATCGGAAGCTAGTTTGGAGAATAAAAATTCACCTATATCCAGCCATTTGGAAGCATCACTGACCCCCATGTTCTACCCTTGTACATTCCTGATAAATTTTTAGCCCAAGAAATAGCCTATAAAATAACAGAGAAAGGGATGTCTAGAAACCTGAAGAATTCAAAGAAGCAGATGTGGCCTACATTTCCCCTTCGATTTGGATCTTTTTCTCTACATGATTTTAAACATGTAGAGAAAGAATCCAAAAAAATAAAAGAGCTCAGATTAGCATCCATCCCCAAAAGACATTATGATCCAAATAAAGTTACCGATAACTTTACATCTATGGTACAGGTCACTAAATTCGAACATGAAGATGCCGATTTCGATGATCTATTCGCCTCGGCCGAGGTATTTTCACAGGTTAAACATATGGAAAATTTAAAATTTGAAGCAAATGACATGGAAAAGTTCATGCAGTTCAGGACCAAGAGACTACTAACAATACCTCTTAATCAATTAAGAACTACTCCCCTACTGCAACAGGAAGAACACAGTGAAGAAAAGAACACTAAAAAAGAGCAGGACAAGAAGAATATAGGAAATAAGGCCGACTCTCAAACCGATAAGGAGGAGATAGGTAAAAAGTATGATACTCAACCGAAACATGAAAAGACAAGTAAAAATGCTAGAGATTCCTTCGACACTGATATGAATATTAATTCAAATATATTGAAGGAGTGGGAGCAGTTTAATCAGAAAATCAAGAACCAGAACGATTCCTAGAATGTGGCTACAACGCAATCGCTCGTGACACAACAACCCATGGTAACCAGTGTTACAATCGAAGCAGAAGTCGACAATGCTAATACCCAAGATATTGAGATCATCCTAGAAAATCCTTCTGAGGAAATTGTATTGAAGGTTGAAGATATATCGCCCTTGGATGTCTTCTACATTCCAAAGCACATGGCTGTAGTTAGAAAACAAAGGAAGAAAAGGAAAATCGATGAGGGTCTATTTTCATCTTCTCAAGTCGAATTAATGAATGTTGTTTGGAAAGACTCTGAAGTTAATCCTTCAGAGGATTTAACTAAATTGTCTCAATATGTAGGGGCTTATACAGCAGCGACAATGGACAAAGCGTCCGAAGTCAGCCAATTAATAAAAGAAAAAGATCAAAAAATAGAGATGTTGGAAGAAAAAGCAACAGTGGATCATAAAAAAATAGCACAGCTAGAACAACAGCTAATTGAAGAAAGACAACAGACTGAGAAACTTAAAGAGAAATTGAATCTTGAGAAACAAAAGCTTGACCAGCATCTACACAAGCAACAACCTCTGTCTCAAGAGCTGAACAAATTGTAGGTAATGCTTCAACAGGGAAAAGATGGCCAAAGAAGAGCAGAGTGTCATGTTACAAGCATAGATACAAAAATTTAAGCAGTATCTTGAGATTGATCAGTTCAAAATGGAGGCTCTTGAATCAAGTAAAGCATTGTCATGACAACTTGATATTTTATGTCATAAAATATCACTGGTTGACCCTCTATGTGTAATAGCTACATCGCTCATAGAAAAGGCAGTAAACATAGGGCTCAAATTCGAAGATGCTGATGAGAAAATTTCGGGGTTCCTCACATGGCAAGACACAGACCAAGGAATAGCTGCCAATCTTCCCAAGATCCAAGAATCACATAAGGAAATTTTGTTTGCAGAATGGGAAATGAAGTTAATTAAGGAAGAACGGGCTACCTCTAGGGTAAGATCTGTAATGAATAATTTAATGGAATTAATCAACGACAATTTGTATACGACCAACTTGATTTCCGATTGCATCCCAGGGAAACTCCCAAAATTCAAATAATTAGAGAAACAATGGAAGCGGGATTTAGCCAGCAAGGACCAACAGATCGACGCAATGCAAGGACTCACATGGGATGCATTCTAGTTCTATTTGGGTAAACCACACAGCCAGCAGATGACTAAAAAATACCTCTCCCATGCCATCAATTATATGATTCCAGAGCTTTTGGATGCCAGATATACTAGCCAGCTACATTCCCGATTGAGTCATCCTCCAAAAGTGAAAGAAATGCTATCGATTTTAAGCTGTGCGTACCAAATATGAAAGATATGTAATGAACTTGTTCTAGTGGAGATCAAAATTCTATTTTTATGAAATCGGATCTCCAATTTTCATGTTTTGGCAGTTCCAACAACATTCAAGTGATGTTTTAGATAGTTTGTTTTAGTTTTATTATTATTTAAACCCCTTTCATGTATTTAGAGAGGGGTCCTCAATTTGTATTAATTTTTGACTTGGGAAGTTACACTTCTATACTTCCAAATATATTATTTTTATTAATGGTGGATCACGATTCTACGATTTTATGAGGAAATTATTTTCAAGAATTTGCACTTTTGCTTTTCCTGGAAGATTTTCTAAGTAAGAAAGTGGGATCAGAGTGTTATTTGCATCAGAAGGTCACAAATGTATCTGTTATTTCTATCGTTATCATGTTGTTTAATTTTCCTTATGCAATGAAACATTCTCTTTGAAAATTGCTATTGTTTACATATATATGCCTGTGAAACAATCCTTAGTTATATTATTTCTGAAAACCTAGAATTGTTATCTTTCAAAATATATGTCAACAATATATATATATATGTGTGTGTGTGTGTGTGTGTGTGTGATATGTTATCATCATTATTTTGTTTAATTTCTTAAACAAAGTAATTATTATATGTGAATGCATATTTCTTTTGGATGAATAAGCCATCTATATGATCATTCATCTAATCAGAACAAATCCAAAATCACATTTATCATAGGATACCCGGGTTAAGTAAAGTTTTGTATTTATTAAGTTATAGACTAGATTAATTATCATTTACATTACCCATTATACAAACAATCAATCATCAACCCATATATCATTGGGAAACTGGTCCCATATTATCCAGTCAGAGCCACCATCCCAAACGGAAAAGGAGTTGCACTAAGGTCTAGACCGGGTGGTTTTCCCCAATGTTGAAGTTAGGATTTAGGGGCTTCAACACTATGGTAGAATTGAAACCTAATGGTGTCTCCCCAAATATCCATGATGATACGTGGGAGTCCAGTCCATAGTAGTGTTGTCTAATGCATAACCATTTGATGAGAGCGCCCCAAATATACTTATCATACATCACTATACTTCCATTAGTGGGACGAGATATTACCCCCGAGTTGTAATGAAGACCGTTAGTGACAGCTCCTACGTTTTACGATGCTACAACACATCTCTATACTAGACCACTAAATTTTCTTGTTAGTTCCAAATTCTCCTTAAGGTAAATTGGGTAAATTTGAATGTTGATCTTGAGTTAAGTTTCAATTTTGGCTCAAAATCGTTGTCACCTGAATCCTATAATACAGGCTAAATGAAAAAAGGAAATATTTCCATTTTGATGAAGTCTAAACTATTTAGGGAAGATATGCAAGAAAAAGTGAAACCAATGGAGAAAATTGTTATCACACTCAAAATTTTCAAACTTTGTTTTGATAAGGCGACCATAGGTTTCATGTTGTGTTATGTTGAGTCATGCATTTGATGAAGAATTTATAAAATCATGTTTATCCTAAGTCTAAAACCCACCATGATTCATGTCATGTTAGTCAAATACACTTCATGTCCTTTTTTTTTCACACCCATGCCTTCAAATTAGAAAAATGAGCCACTTGTTAGCTTTTCACAGTTTCATAGAAAATACAATGGCAAAAAAATAGATTTCACTATGAAACTATCTGATAATTCCGTAGCAAATATTCCAAAATAAAATCGATGAATTGTCATTTGTTATTGGTTTTAGGGAAAGGTAAGATCACCAAGTAGGTTATGACAGTTATCCAAATGTGAAATCATAAGTTCTTGTCATCATTCCACCTTCATCACTCCATTTTTCATTTTCCCTCTCATACTCAAATTTAATATTTTTAAACAAATCACCCAAGTGCCTCTCTATCATTAAACCTTCAGCCTTTGCATGTAAATCATCTTACTGTCATCCTTGAAAATTTTAGCTTTGTGGAAAGCAACTTGCTGTCCAATTTGATTTTTACAGGCATCACATTTTTAAGAAGGAAGCTTTGTTATAAAGACAGATGGCCATGAATAAGAAAGCGTAAAAAGGAGGCTCTGTGGTTATATAGGAGCTCATAGACCTTAAATATTCATGGAGGAACCTATATTTTCTTAGGCATTCACCAATTCAGGTTCCTTGAATTTCTGTTGGAGCTACAAGGGAATTTGCTTTATCTTTGGACTCTGTGAGCAGTGAATTTAAAGAGAATATTATGGATGAAGAGAGATGAATTCAGAAATAATGAGAGAGGTTATTGTCAAGAACATAAAAATGAAAAATAACCTCCTTCACTTTTCTCACAGGTGCTACAAATTTGGAGATTCGAAGATGTCTCCACTCTCTAGGACCTATTTTTAGAATCCAGAATTTTCATGTTTTATACATGTTTTTTCTAATGCAATTCTGGACAGATGGAGATGGTTTTCAAAAACCCAAGAGAGTTTTTTCTTAAAAAAATTCTTATTTACAAAAACCCCTCCCATTTTGCAACAACTATCAAGGATAGGGAGATAGGAGATCATCTCTGAATCCTATTGTTTCATAAAAAACATAGTCATTTTACTGGTAAATTAACTTGCTAAATGTGAAAATGATGCTTTTTGAAGAGGGTAAGGGGAATTTTGAACCAAGTTTGCCTTGTCATATTTCATCATATCAATTTTTAGAGCTAAAAGTGATATTTTCATGAAAAAATGGATTATTTTAATTTTCTCCATAATCAGGGAGTTTCATAGCGAGTTCCAGGCTTGAAGGCCAGAAAACGCTACAAAATTTATGAAGACTGTTTTTTGTATTTAAATTAAATTTTATGGAGAATGAAGGAGGGAGTTTGATATTATTTAGATATTTTGACCTGAAAAATACTTTTTGGCCAGAAGAGTGGGCAGAAGGAAATGTTAAAAGACATAAATAAGCTCACTACTAAACTACGTTACGAAACTACCTAAAGATGCTCTTTTTTGCAGCGAGGTGTTTTTGAAGGGTTTTTGAAGGTTAGAAAGGCATATGGAAGACCACCAAGCCACGTGGAGGTATCAAAGCATATAATGAGACATCTCAACAAATATTCATCACTTGGCATGTGTGCCATTCATACAAAACAACATGAAGGCAAAATTATAGTTAATGTTGATCCTTTCCTATAAAATAGGACAACTATTGCTAAATTCTTGGAACGTACATTTATGTCTTATGTTATGGAGAATTCCATTTGAGTATATGATCTCTATCTATGTAATGGTCCCACTATTATAGAAGTAGAGGAAATAAATGCAATTAGAGTCCCATTAGGAGAGAAACTCTTAAATGAATAGGTGTCTTTTTATGTTCCAGTAATAGAGTTGTCAGTTATGATTAGCTTTCAGAGTCAAGGTTCGATGATCCAACATCCTATGTAATGTAAAAAGATTCTATTTATAGATAGAAGATGGAATATCAAAGGGTTGGGAGATGATGACTTCACACTACCATTGTTGTAATTTTAAATCAGAAATATATAGTTGCAACATGCCTATTTCAGACCTGAGATTCTTCTATGTATTCTTATGTAAGTTTTTTATATCAGTATTTTACTTTCTCTTCATTTTTCTAGTTGTATACTCACTTGGAATTCATGATTACATGCTACAACTTCCTTCGTACACCTAGTCTACTGTTTTATCATCTTTTATTAGTTTTCTTATGTATAATCACTTGGAATCCATGGTGTCATGCTCCAACTTCCTGTATGCATATAGTTGGTTGTTCTGTCCTTCATGTGTGGTTTAATAAGAATACAATTGCCTCAACTTCCATGATATAGGTTGACTTGTGACTTAGTTTTCATATCGACTTCATAAGCCTAATGGTAGTTAGTTGTTTACATATTTCACCTACACAAAAACAACACATCAATCTAATTTAGATTTAGCCATTTGATTTTAAGTTATTCATTCATATCATTTATCCTTTTGAGAGAGCCCTCTCAAACTGGAAAGGCTAATTTCCAGTTACAAGTTGGTTTGAAATAGTTACTCCAAGTTGACCATTGAAGCAGCCCAATAGGACATAATTTGGTGATAACACAAACAATGATCCCTCCCCCCCCCGCTCCCTCCCTCCCCAAATAGTTCAAAAGTACGAAATGCAAATTTTTCCAATCAATTTCACTTTTCCCCAAAAATGAAACTTATTGAAAAAATGAAAACATTTCTCTTTTCCACTAAGATGCACAAAATGATATTTTATTTTTTTATTTTTACTTTGAAACACAATCAAAAGTAAAATGAACAAAATGAATGAAGAAATGAAAAACCAACCCTTTTCACTTTTCTTTCAATCCAATGAAAATCAAAATATTTAAAAAAAAATACATGAATGAAATTACTTTCACTCCCTTTTTCAAAACGATAAAGAAAAACCAAATCAAAAACTAAAATGAAAATCACTTTCAATTTTTTTTTAATTTGGAAAAATTACACACTCTTCTAGATTCACGAATCATACAATTTGCGATCCTATGTTTGACACTAAGTTGAAGGTAAGATCATAAATGCAATGATGACCAGTGCATATGACAAACTACTTCAAAAGAAGTTAGAATAAATGTGACAAAACGTGTTTAAGATGGTGAAAATCCTCCCAACTCACAAACAAGGAAAAGAGACGAAAGCACTCACTCAAAAAAGACAAGTAAGTCAAACACATAGGCAGGAGGTCACTGAGACTCTACAGACATTCTTCAAGGGCCATGACACAATGGAAAATTAAGGGGAAACCCTAAATTTTCCTAGATCTGAGATCAACGCTTTTGTGATAAGCATAAGGGTGTTCAAAGACAAATAGTCATGGTTGTGCTATATAGAACAGCTCCAGTAGTGCTATTGTGTAAACATAAAGCATGTTGGTCGCTAAAAACAAGGAAAAGAAAAAAGGAATTTCACACAAAAACCAAGCCTGACACAGTGAAATGACTATCAAACCCTATTCAATATAACAGAGACCTAAGAAAATTTTATATTTTAGTGATCAGTCAAATTGATCCAAGATCAGTCTAGGAAAGGAAGGCTAAGAGGCTAAGCTCCCTAGCGGAGTCGCCAATTCTGATGTCAAGATAAATACCCTCTGTGGAAAGAGACAATCTCTCTAGCCCTAGAGTGGGTCTAGCAACTTGAGATACTTTCTAATGCAAGTTTTTCTTAGCTAATATTCAAAATGCAACAAGAAAATATATGGAGGTACCTTTTTTCCAAATTCTATGTTTGAACCTATCGATGATGACCTTGATCCACGATCCTTTTAGGCTCGCTCCTTGCTACTGGTGGCACACGAATACCTACGAATGATCAAGAGGAAACAAAAAATGTAATCCAATAAATAATAATCATTAAACATTAGCTATCTAGCCGATCAAGTAGTACCAGAATATTTTCATAAAAGATTAGACAAATATAGAAATAGAACATCAGATGTTTTATTGATAAATATGAAAGGAAGATCTTATAACCTAGGCCTTGATGTTGGAAGCCTCCCTTTGGTGAAAATCTGAGTCCTTCACCGAAGCTCTAAAGCATTTCTTATCCCGAACAACTTAGGCGTTATCACAGTGCAATAATTTAAAGGGAATGGAGTTCAGACTAGCCCAATTATGACCAACATCTAGTGGAAGGATTGGGACCAATTAATAGGAAGGGAGAAGAGGTTGGGAGCCCATGAAAGGAGAAGAAAGGTTCACTTTCTAAGGGATAAACCCCCATGGATGATATCAAAGCTCTAAAATCAGAGAGCTAGACTCTATCACCACCGTTTAACAACCAACTTTCCACCCTCGAAATTCTATAGGTCGAAGATTCTCCTCCATTTGAGAAAACACTACGAGAAGTGGATCATTGTGGTTTTCCAAGAAATAAGGGCGATGGAAGCACTAAGCTAGAAGTATAAATCTGACATCAGCGTGACCATGAAACTAAGAAACACGCTAACCTACAAAACTAGGATTTTTACCAAGTTTCTTTAGTAATCTCGCAAGGCAGTTTTCTTTGAATCTTCAGGGGATGTCTTAACATATTTCTTCATGTTAGAAACATTGAACAGGGTCTTTCATGGAGCATTTCAAGATCAAGGATGGGAAATGAGCACAGTGACAAATTACTGAGTAACACATGCAAATTTGTGTCCCTTCACCTTCCTTTTCTCCTATTTTCCTTTATTTCTCATAAATAAATTCCAATTATGCCTCTTTTCCTTTGCCAATATCCATATCCATTATTAAACTAAAATTTATGCTCAGTAGAGTGCTTTTCCCAATTCAACTTGGAATATGTGTCCCATGACCTTGGTCTTATTTTTCCTTTATTAAACATTATTACATGAACTTTTAACCCGAGGTTGTTACAATAAGCTCCATGTTAACCCTAAAACCACATACGAAGCCCTAACTATTGAGAAATTACATTTCTATTATTATATTGTTGTCAGCTAGTACCTTTCAATATACCATTTCATCATAAGTGTACCATTTTTCTCATATATATACTAAGGATATGTAGTCTTAGTATCATAAAAATCTTGTTTTAGAAATTGTATTCATTGTAAAAGAAGGTTTCCCACTCAAAGAGGACTATAATTATTGGTTACATATCATTTTAAAAGTGCGAGTTTCATAAAAAAAAATATGCTTAGTTGAATCCAACCAAGAATGAAGCAGAGAAATCGAGGAAAAATGTTTAAAAGATGAAGGAATTACTAAACCATGCCCACATCGAAAGTGGGTTGGCATCCAACAAAATCCAGACTAGAAGTTGATAAAACAAAAGAATCCATAACATGAAAGACTCGACATCATCTATAACGTTCATTTCTAGGCATGAGACCATATTATTTAGAAGTTGGTCAAATTTAAGCATGCGACCATAATTTGCGTGCCATAATATCATAGCAATATTAGTTACAAACATTCATTGTCACTGCAAACCGAATTATAGAGTTGTCATCCTTACGTTATGTTCCAACTAATTAAGATAAAATATAGAATATGGTTCGTAGTTTATGCCCAAGGGATTACAAATACCTATCACCCAAAATGACATTATAAATTTTTTATATTAAGTTGCATCTTATGCTAACGAATGAGAATACTTTTGAATGCTTGGGAAAAAAACTAGTTAACGTTTTGAAAAACTTGATCTTAAACTTTGCTCACATCAACTTATCAAATAATAGATATCATAATATTCCTTAAAAGATATAATAATTATAGATCTCTTTGTCCTCAAAAAAATCATATAATAATTTCTTAAGGAATTATATTTTTATTTTAAAAATTCCTATATTAGCTTGCATCTTATGCTAAATAATATAAATTCTTTTGACATATAACATCATGGAACTGAATGCTTAAAAAAATTAGTTTATCTATTTTTATGATTGCATATTATGCTAAGGAAGGTAAATTATTTTGCCATATAACATCATGGGATAAAATTATTAAAACTAGCTTAGATCCATTTTATCTTTGGATCTACCAAGCACCGAGATGGATCAAATGCAAGTCTTTTTTAGACTAAAAATTTGTTTGATCCCTCTCAGTGCTTGGTAGATCCGGAGTTAAGATGGATATAGCTTGGTTTAATTAATAAGCATTAAATAGGATGCATTATAGAATAATAACATGGCATGAAAAACCATGAGTTAAGAATATCATGGGAAGAAAACATGGGCTAGAGAATTTTATGTTTTTTATTTTATTTTGTCAATTTTTTTTTGACAGAGTCAAAATGTTACACATTACATCATCTCTACCATACTAGGTTGGAGAGTGCCTCTTAGCACAACGGAAGTTAATAGTAACATTGATGTTAGATGTAGCTCACATCACCTTATTTAATTAAGGATCTCCTAATATTTGAAAAAATATAATAATTATGAAAATTAATTATATATTATTTGTAAATATCTATGTTACCTTCTTATGCTGGGGAATATAAATGATTTTGACATGAACATTATAAAAATCTATAAATTTAAACTTATACATGTTTTTTTATTCCAAGAGGTGTTTCCAATGACATGTGATTCAAATATATTGTGGTTTTGGTAGATCTTGCATGAGAGTAAAATGATATTCAGTGGACATAATGAAAAACCAGTAAGCCAATGATTGGATTATTGCATGGTGCTTCTAGTAATGTAATGCATATCCATAAATGTGTGTAGATTAATGGGATTCCCGCAACTGGAGTTTATTTTAGTTATATTAGGGAATAAACAATGAAATTGAGGGGATTTGTCTAGGGGAAAGAAATGGAATGTTTTAAATATTGTGGGGGGGCAGGGGTAGGGTTTGTTTTGGAAAACAAGAAAAAAATAATTTTACTTTTTTTGTCAACAGACGATCCTATTTCTGTAAGAGATCTGAATGGTTTTCTTTTTTACTGGAAATATGAATTTTATGGTTTTGGATTATTTGTTTTTTTAACCTAGTATATTGCTAATTTATGTGTCCGAGTCTACACTTGTAGGTTGGAAATTATGTGTATGATTTTTTTCTAGTGGAAAGCTTCATATCTGATCCTATAGCATCCTAAGGAGTCTGCATCATTTTGTACCAAAGCACCCAAAACATGGCCTAGAGGGGGATTCGTCTGAAATGGGGAAGGAGGGCAAGAGAAATGATGGATTAAGGAATAATGAGGGACAATGATTTCTTAGGAGCTTAACAATGATTAAGAACAATGTTACCGATGAAATAGGTAACCGCACTGTTACCTACTTTTTTTTGGTAGCATAAAAAGCACCCGATTTTGAAAAGTGGTGATGCAGAATCACCTCTTTTTTTTTAGCAAATTTTTGACACTCTAATCTTTTTATTTATGAAGTATGAATATTTGTTTTAAAATTTTAGTGATTTTCATGCTAATTTTGAAACGTATTGATGCAGCATCAACCTTTTTTTTTTAGAGGTGATTTTCATGTTTGTAATAAAACAAAAAACATAGATAAAATATATATATATATATATATAAAAACAATATAAAAAACCAATAAAAATGTAAAAAAAAACAAAATTAACTCGTAAAAATAAAAAATTTAAACAAAAATAAATAAATAAAACAAAAAGAAAAAAAAAATATTCAAAAATTATATCGAAAGAAATGACAAAATTTGAAAAAAAAACACATAATTTAAAGAAAAAAAACAAAAATTAACAAAAAAAATAAAAATAAAAAAACATCAAAAACATTTTTTTCTGAGTTATTAAAAAAATCTATATAATTAAAAAAAAAAATTAGAATAGAAACTTTAGAAATAATTTAAATTACAAAATTAAAATTTAGATTAAAAAAATAAAATACAAAAAAGAAAAAAATAAATTTAAAAATTTAAATTAAAAAAATAATAATAATAAGAAAACAAAGATATAAATTTTAAAATTAACAAAAAAAAACAAATTTAAAAAAAAAAACAAAATTGAAAATTGAAAAAAAAATTAAAATAAAAGAATTATAATAAAAAAACTATCATTAAAAAACAAAAAAATGAAAAAAACCACGTGCAAATAATTAAAAAACAAATATCCATAACTTTACTGTTTTTTTTTAAATGAAACAATTTATAAATTTTAAAACTGAAAGACCAAATAAACTAAAAGATTTAAAAAAAAAAATTAAATTAAATTAAAATTTAATAAATTTAATGAATAAATTTTAAATTTAAAAAAAACAATTAATCTGAAATATTAAATTTAAAAACAAAATTAAAAAAAAAAAAAAAAAAACAAAAAAAAATTAAAACAAATTAAATTTAAAATAAAAAATTTGAATTAAAAAAATTATATATTTTTTGAATTTAAAAAAAAAATAAAAAATAAAAATCAAATTAAAAAAAATATTAAAAATTAAAAAAAATAAATAAATAAAAGAATTTTTTGATCGTGGTGGCGCCGCCAGTTGGCCTCCCGCCCAGGTGGCAACGGAGGCCGACCGCTGGGCTGGCAGGGGCTACAGCCCCCCACCCGCCCAGCGGCCGGCCTCCGCCGCCACCTGAGCGGGAGGCCGATTCCGGGAATCGCCCTCAGGCTGATTGTGAGAATTGCCCTCTCGCGGTGAGAGGTCGATTCCGGGAATCGCTCTCGGGCTGATTACGGGAATCGCCCTCCTGCCGTGGGAGGTCCATTCCGGGAATCACCCTCCCACATCCTCAGGCCGATTCCAGCAATCGCCCTCCCGAGGCGGGAGGCCGATTCTCGGAATCGGCCTCCTCTGTCGTGGGAGGGCGATTCTCGGAATTGGCCTCCCGCCTAGCGGCCGACCTCCACTGTCACCTGGGTGGGAGGCCAATTGGCGGCGCCACCACAATCAAAAAATTATTTTTTATTTTTAATTTTTTTAATTTTTAATATATATATATATATATATATATATATATATATATATATATATATATATATATATATATTTTAATTTTTTTAATTTGATTTTTTTTAATTCAAAAAATTATTTTTTTTTTAATTTAATTTTTATATTTGAAATTTAATTTGTTTTAATTTTTTTTTTTGTTTTTTTAAATTTTATTCATTTTTTTGTTTTTAAATTTTTATTTTCTAAATTTTGTTATTCATTTTTATTAAATTTTGTATATTTTTTTTATTTAATTGATTTTTTTTTTTTTAAAATCATAATTTTTTTTATTATTATCAAATTTTATGTTTATTTTTTTCATTTAATTTTTTAAAATTTAGTAAATTTTGTGTTTTTATTTATTTATTTATTTGAATTTAATATTTTTTTTAAATTTTGTATTTTTTTATTATTATTTTTTTTAATTACATAAAATTTTTATATTTTTTTTATTTCAATTAAAATTGTGTATTTAAAATTAGATATTTTTTTAAGTTAAACTTAATATTTTCAAATTAATTTGTTTTTTATTTTATTTTTTATTTAATAGATATTTTTAATTTATTTTTTTCAATTTTTCAATTTTAATTGATTTTCAAAGTTTTTTAACTTTTTATTTTAACAATGCTTATTTTTTTTCCTTTATATTTAAAATTTAATTTTTATTTCAAAATTTATTTGTTTATTCATTTATTTATTAAAATTTAATATTTTTTTTTAATTTAATTTGTTATTTTAATATTAACAATTTTTTTTAATTTAATAAAATCTAATATTTATATTTTTAATTTAAGTTCATATATATATAATTTAAATTTAATATATTTTTTAAAATCTATTTGTTTTCTTAATATATATTTCTTTAAATTTAATTTTTTATTTTAAAATTTAACTTTTTGTTTTTTTAATTTAATAAACATTTTCTTTTTCTTTTTTAAATTTAATTTCTATATTTTACTTTTTATAATTTCTTTCCTTTTTTAACTTGTTTTTCTTTTTTAATTTAATATTTTTATTTTGTTTTTATTTTATTTTATTTTTTTGTTTCTATATATTTTGAAATTTTAATCTTTAATTTTTTTTAAATTTTTAAATTTTTAATTTTTTCTTAAATTTTAGGTTTTTTTTAATGTTTGAATTAAAATTTTTATTTTGTTTTTATTTTTATTTTTTTATTCCTATGTATTTTTAAATTTTAAGCTTTAAAATGTTTTTATTTTTTAAATTTATTTTTTTTCTTAAATTTTAGGTTTTTTTTAATGTTTGAATTTTAAAAATTAAAAAATGTTATTTCTATTTTCAAAAATGTCAAAAATATGACAATTTTTTTTTTTTTTTGGTTATTTCAGCGTCAACTGGTTTTGTTTTGAGGGTGTTTTTTCAATCTTTTTTTCAAGAAATAATTTTGTTTTTAGCATAATTTTATAAAATGATGAAATTTGACCTTCAAAAAAAACCAAGTGGGTTATGGAATACACCTTTTTTGTTTTTGAGGTGTTTTTTCATGTTTTTTTGGTCTTTTTGGGCTACAGTTTCCGTTTTGAGGTCAGGTTACCTATTTCATCGGTAACAGTGTTTGAGGCTAGCTTTTGGTCAGATGAGTCAGAAGAAGAACTAGAGAATCTCCTGACCCATGTTGGAGAAATGAACCCCATGAAAATATTCATAAACAAAATCTCAAAATAGGGAACCAAGGTGAAGGTCAGGGTTTTAGACTTCAAGGGTGACCTAGACATTGAGTTCTTAATATATTGGTTGTTGGAATTAGAGAGCTATTTTGAAATGGAGAACATAGATGAAGAGGACACTAGGAGGGTGAAATTTGCAGTGAAAAAGATGAAATCAAACATTTCCTTATGGTGGGATAACATTTATAACACTCTAAAGAACTGAGGTAAAGATAAAATTAGGTTATGGCCCTAAATGGTACATGAGTTGAAGGCTAAATTTTTACCTTCAGTTTACTTGCAGACTACATTAAAAAAATTTCAATAACTTGAAACATAAGGATTTTCTATTAAGGAGTACATTAATTTCTTTGTGAAGCTACAAATAAGAGAAACCTCCAAGAATATAGTGAAAAATCCACTATTAGATATGTCAATGGATTATAGTTCCAACTACAAGATGACATGGCTTGAGTTAATCAGTGCTCAGTGTATGAAGCATATCAATATGCTTTGAAAGTCAAGGATAAATTATGTCATGGTAATGATAAGAGAGTGGGAAGAAAAATATCAAAATTCCCTTTAAGGGATGCTCTTCAAAACCTGTCAAGAATGAAGGGTCCAAAGATGATTGGGAAGAGAAACCAAAAAATAAGGACAGAGGGAGTTTCAGAGGTAGAGGAAGAGGATAGGGATCAAGCTATTAAGGACCCTTAAGGTTCTTTATATGTGATGAAGAAAAAAAAGCAATAGAAAGTCCACAGAATCTTAAAAGATAATTTTTTGTAGACGAGGAGGTTATGGTTCAAGAATTTGAAGCAAAAGAAGGGCAGACCTCAATGCTGTAAAGGAATTTGATATCACAAAATAAGGAAAAACCAGAAGCTGATTAGAGGAGGAAGATCATTTTTTGCACTAAATCCAAGTGTCAAGACAAATTATGCAAGGTTATCATTGATGTGGGTTCTATTGATAATATAGTAAGTATTGAAATGGTAGAGAAGTTTCATCTTACTTGCATTCATAAGTCCAACCCTTACAAAATTTCCTGGTTGAAAAGGGATCATAGTGTGGTTGTCGATAAATATTATTTGGTTTATTTTAATATAGGTCCTTATCAATACAAGCTATCATGTGACATAGTCCCAATGGGTGGATGTAATTGTATATTGGGAAGACGTTAGCAATATGATCAGAAAATAATTTTTTATGGCCTAGAAAACACCTATGATGTTCAACATCATGAGAAAAGGTATATTTTGAAGCCATGGAAAGGAGAAGAGGAGTATGAAATGACAAAATTCTCACTTGTGAAAATGGGTTATAAAAAATTTTGTAAGAAAACTAAGGGTGTAATATATTACCTATTGTGTCTATGTAATATTCCCAAAATTTAGACCTCATCTAAATGGAATATTAGAGTTGGTTTTATCTTTAGATAAATGAATAAATGGGTAGGGAGGCCCATTGATAGGGAGAATAACATTCCTCATGTGAAAAGAAAAAGAATAAGTAGCTGGAAGGAGCACAGTTAGGTGTGAACAAGGAAGATATCATGTTGATTCAGTCATCTTTGACCAAGTCAATACATGTTGTCTAGATACATTGCATCTCCTTGATGAACAGCGCAGATTTGGTGGAGGACAACTTGCATGAGCTTGGAGGCAAATGTGGATGGGACCCAATGATTCACTTTCTAAATATGGAGAGGGTGGAAGCCTTTGTTTTCCATGTTATGTTATATTATTATTTGGTCTTCTTAGACTTTTGGCTTCCCCTTGATGTTTAGCAGGGTTGCAGTGTTGTTTAGTACAGGGTGTTCCTGAGCGGGAATCCCACCTCTTCCCTTGAGAGGGCTCTTTGGAGAGTATTGTACTGATTTTTTCCACATCCAGGCTTGAGGCCAAGCAGAAATATTCAGCCACAGCGTTATTTCTGTAGCAGTGTAGTGTTGTGTTGCAGGGTGTTGTAGTGGAAGATTGATCATTCCACTCCCAGGTCAGTTTGTCAGTAGAGGGTGCCTTCCTTCTCTTAAGAGATCAGCAAAGGAGATTTCTGAGCTCACTTCATATCTTAGCACTTGGCCAAAGAACCTTTTCTCTCCTACAACGTAGTCCCTTGTAGGTGTTAGCCACCCATATTTTTCTGTCATATCAACTGGTGGCTAAATGATTCTTGCAACCTTCAAGAAACAAATTTAGCCCTGAAATTGTTGGTGCTTGAAGTCTTTTTGATGAATCCATAACTGTTGGTTAATCTTCACAGCTGTTTCCCTCTTCAAAACCTCTGATATCCTGCAAAAATCCAAGTCAAAAAACTGTTGCAATGCCCTTTTTCCCCTCCCTTTCTTACAAGCTAACCCCATTTTCTATTCTCCATTTCCCCATGAAAATCCATCATTTCTATGTTTCTCCTTTTCCCCTCATCAAAATTCATTTTATAAGGTTGAAAACCCACTTTTTAACCTTACCGCAACCTTCATTTCCTTTGAAAAACCATAGAAAACGCATATTTTCTATGTTCTGGGCTTAAGCCCCCTCGGGCCAAGCCCCTAACCCTTTTTTGTCCATGCGCCCGAGCGCCAGAACCGAATGTTAAACCCCGTCGAGCACTTATCCGTTTAAATTTAATTTTTCTCTGCCAAACCATTGAAAAACCTGTGTAAAATCGTTTTTTGGATTTTAATTTATTTTCGGAAATTTTCCGCTGTGTAAATGGTGGAGCGATCTCGACCATTGATCTGCTCCGCAGATCGGACGATGCGGACCCCGACTTACCATGCGGTCCCCGCCTCCCGTACGCTGTTTGCCCAAAAATGGCAGTCTTTTCCACACTACCTTTGGGCCAAAGGCTGTTTTCTCCCGTCGGCCAGCGATTCCATACGCTGCGCGCCGCGTGTCGTCTGCCCTATTTCAAAACCGCTGCATAAAGTCAGGCCCCCGCGCATTAACGTCCGGACCAGGGATGCCCAGTGAAATGGATCTCCGCCGTATGATCTGGTCCCACTCATCCAACAGTCAGCGCTAACCAGAGTTGCGCGATGGGTAACGAAGGTGCGCGCGCGATAAACAGGCCATCGCCGCGCAAAAATCACATCTCTACCCTCGAACTGATCTGATCGACGATCCAAAAATCATCCTCCAGATTCCCTCCGTTTGACTTTCAACGCCCCCTGATTCCATCTTGACCATCCAAACTGATCCAGATCAACGGCGCAGTTTCACTATGGGGGTATGCCCCCAAGATTTTTCCTCCGTACATCCGAACCCCCCGTAGTCATCCCCGACCGTCAATCTCGGCGCGAATCGACGGCTCTGATTTAATCCTCCTCCCCCCATGCTTTTTCGACCATTCTGAGATTAAATCCCAGCCGTTGGATGATGCCATCCAACGGCCCTCCTCCCTCCGCACATCCTCCGATGCAGATCGCCTTATAAACACAGGATTTGTGTAACATTCGTTTGTTTTTTGCATATTCTAAGGTTTTTCCACTTAAAAGCAAGAAATTTTCGTAGGCCGAGGATGACAATCCTCTGGCCTTCGAATACATAAGGAAGTCGATCACCGGGTATAGATACACGTGTTCCAGCAAGGTTTCATGAGCCTTGGTGCCGAATGCCCCGGATAAACCTGAAAACATCAAATGGAGCGCAGAAAAAGAATATCAGTTGCAGAAGACAGAGCGCAATAGAGAATTGATGGAAAAATTAGCTGGGATTACAACTAAGACAGTTATCTGTAGCCTAATCCCCAATCTAAAACACATATTAAAAGAAAAACCTAAAGTTTTTTAGCAGAAAAACCCTCCACTGCCACAGATGGAGACGAATTGATTCCTCCCAGTGACTACAGTGCCACCTGTGCCTCAAAGTATTCAATCAAGAACAAAAGTTATTGATTGGGATCAGATATTTTACCCCGACGCAGCTGAAGAGTTACTTCTGCCAGGAATTTAATGAAATAATGTCTGCAGAGTAGCCCTAACATCACACAGAGCCTCAAAGGTCAAAAAAGGCTCCCTCTGAGCTTAATTCATAAGTGTAAACCAATTAATACAGTGAAACACCTGTATAGTTTCTTCATTAAGCCTCCCAAGGGCCAAGAAAACATTAACTCTGTATTAATTGTATTTAAGATCTTTAATCAGATCTCACCTCCTCATCCTTCTATAAATACTTCAGTAGAAGATGAGTGAGGGGTTGGTTGTTAATGTAATTGCTGAAACATTGTAATTGTAACTGAGCTGAAGACTGTTGATTGTAGATAGGATTTCACTAGCTCTTGGAGCTCTGCTTGTAATAGATAAGTTAGGTTTTGAAAGAAAGATTAATTGACACACTAGATTTGAAGATTGTAACCGGTTTGGAGCATCAATACAAGTTGATTTATGGGATCTTGGTCTATACTAACGGTGATGTTGTTCTTACTGTAACTTATGTTTTATTTCTGTTTCCATTTTGTTTCATATTCTGCTGTAAAGAACAGTTTAAACAGAGTTAGGACCTATTGTATACCAGTAACCTTCTTTGGCTGAGAAATCTTTATTTAGATGTTTTCTTCTATCTGTGTTATTTGGAAATGATTAATTCAGTTTAGGCATAGGCACGTTGGCATTCCCTCATCTTATTGCCTTGACTAAATGTTATTTTTAAATGTTACTTTCGATATATGTTGCATGAATATGAATTGAGGAAATTAAGGTTAGCCCTGAGTCCCTTTCTTATTTGCTCAACTATTTGATTGTTTCCCTTAGGATGTGTTAAAAGCTGACTAGTTTCAAAGTACTTATCAGATCTTAGGCCATTCTGTGTTATCTTTGTGATTGTCCTGAAAGAAACCAAGTAAAGAAGAGCTAGGAGAGGATTTGTGGTGAGCCCGGCCCATTAGTCTCTACTCCAAAGGTTGCCTTCAAGTTTCCCTTTGTTTTTCATAGGTTTTCTATTGGAAGTGTATCAAAGGCTGGCTAGTTTCAAAGTACTTACCAGATCATAGTTTACTTCTATGTTTTTCTTAAGTGTATGTCAAAATCTAACTAGTTTCAAAGTACTTATCAGATCTTAGGCTGCTCTTTGTTTCTGCATCTGTTTATTTCCCTTTCTTGATGTATCACTCCATTCCATAAATCAAACCTTAAAGAGATCCTTAGGCATAGATGACTTGCCCCATAGACCACTCTTGAACCTGATTTGCTTCAATTAAATCCTCTTATGACTCCATAGCCCAATGGATTGAAAACTGCCACCATCTTTCATCTTGATCGAAGCTTAATCTTGTTGCTTGCAACTTCTCACTTTTGAACCTATTTGCATATAGATCTTTCCGCCTCAGACAGAAACTATGTTCAACCATCCAAAAAACCAAACAAACCCTTGGACTTCATAACTAGCCTAATATTATTACCCCAAACTTCAAAGAAAAATCCATCTTCGTACATATTGGAGAGATCCCTCTCCGAATTCAGGAGGGCTGGATCCTAGAATCCCAAAGTTGGTTGAAATGATGTTAACTCTGTAATCGGACTTTGCCAATATTGCTTATTACAGAGACCTAACATTTTTGGTGACTCCACTCGGGACTTGAGTTGAGTTTTCATCTTTTTTCCCTTTTATTTCACACAAACTTTGAGAGAAAAAAGCAGCCTTTCCAAGCACTACCAAGAAATGGTAACCATGATGAAACTTGTTGAATCAGTGACAAACTAGGTGAACCCTAGGATTCTTATAAGCTTTTATCTAACCTTGAAAAATCAGCTGGCTTAGCCATAAGAGTAGACTGTCTTTGTCTCTTAACCGTAGCTAAGTTTTGAAGCAAAGTTAGGACATTCTTGCAAACCACAAATAAAAACAATTCAGAAAATACCAAAAAGAATTTCAGATTGGTAGTAAAACACTTGCTCTTACATTTCACTTACCATTGGATGTGTTTTACTTCATACTCTTAGACAGAGTCTGGAAAGGGCCAGGTAGCCTCCGAATCTCATCCTCTTTTGGAGGTGACATATCTGGTGAATGCCCTCCCAGTCAATCTCTGGTTAGAGTTTGTTGTGTTTCGGGATACCCTTGAAAAAGGATGTTTCACAAGCACTGTGGTGGACAGTGCATCTCTTTGAAAACACTCTGAACTTTCCACCTGGCGACTCCACAATCCTAAACAGACCTTAAGACTCCACTGGGAAGAACCCTTATCATTATAATATCCTTCAAACTCAGGTAGAGGGCTGTAGGATTTAAATTGTGAAAACAGATTAGTTAACCCCTCAAAGATTGTCATATCTGGTTGAACCTTTCCTGTTTATTTGGGTCTGAAAACATAGCATAGTGGCTCCTAGAAAGATTCACACTAGAGCCTATCCTGACCCTGATCCTCCTGAGATAGTTGATAGCCTAGAAAGAATCCTTGTAGTCTCCACATGGGGGACTGAATCGTTTTCGATCATCCCTTAAGAGCTAATTCACTCCTAAAACTCTTCAGCCTTCTAAAAAAGAAATCACAAGCCGACTTAGTTAATCCATTCAGACTAGGTCAGTTTGGTGATTTAGACCAACTGATTCTAGTTCTTCACTACCATCTCCCGAAACAAGAATGATTTTGGCAATAACAAAAACACCTCCATTTACATTTCTCGCTGAATTTAGGTGTCCTCATCCAAGACTGCCATTCACGATCGTTCCAACCACATTCAAGCCACTCCTACATCCACTATTCAAACCAATTCCCACTTCAAATTTCACCCCACTTTCGTCGTCAATCCACCCCACCACCTACTTCATGGCGCATGCAGGCTCTTCCCTTAGCATTTCGATGCACTAATAGTCAATCTTCCATAAGACTATCAGTCCAAAATCCCATTGTATGATGCTAGCAATGCTACAACAGCATCACAACATGTGGAAAAGATGAATGACTACTTTGACAGAAATGAAATTGATGATGATTCTGTCAAGCTCATATTATTTGCTCAAAGTCTGGGGGGAGAAGCAAGAAAATGGTTTAAAGGTTTAGCCCCCCATAGTATTAATGATCTCCAAGGCTTCCATCAAACATTCTTAAACAAATGGGAAGTGAGGAAGAATCCTCTCCAAGTCCTTGCTAACTATAACAATCTCCATAGGAACCCAGGGGAAAGTGTACAGGCTTATTGTACCAGATTTAACAGTGTGTATAACGTGCTTTCCCCAGAATTAAAACCTCCACAAGGTTCAGCTTTAAACAAGTTTCCTGAAGGGTTTGATGCTGATATGACCTATTCATTAAGAGAAAGAGATTTTGCAACTCTTGAAGACATGCAAAGGGGTGCTCTTTCTATGGAAGTCAACCTAATGGAGAAGAGAGCGAGGATGAAAGCTGAAAAGAGAGTATCTTTTAGAGAGGAATCCACACCTTCCACTTCAAGCTCAAAGATGGAAAGAATGATGGAATAAATGATGAAGAAAATGAGCATTCTTGAGAGGGCACAAGCAAGTCAAAATCAAACTGCTCCTCAGAACAGAAACCAGAATCAGAATTTAAGAAGAAATCAACCTGTAAACAGACCAAGGGAAGATGATCAACAGATCACTCCTCCTTTTCATCAAAACTATGTAAGTGAGGTTGAGGAATCTGATCAAATTACAGATGAAGCTGATATCAACCTATTTGGGGTAGATGATGATAACTTTGATGTTCATTATGATATAAAACAAGGTCTTTACACACCTTATGATGACAAAAGACTTGATAATGAAAATTGTTGTCAAGACATGGAGAATGCCATGATAGAACCTTCAAAAGAACGTGAACTCAGAAGTAGATCGAGTCAACAAACCCCCAACACCAAAACATCTGACAAACCTTCTCAAAGCAGCACTGCAACCAAGCCTAAAACAATCAAACAAAAAGACAAGACAGTGGTTGCTAATTCTGGTAAAGATAAAGAGAAAGACACTCAAAATCTTGAAAAATGGAGTGAAAACATCAGTAGTACTAACACTTCAGCTAGTACTCATTTTTCAACCGTTGTGTCAACTGTAGATAAAACAAATCAGCAAGCTATCGTTGCTGATAAAGTGGCAGTAAACAAGGCTGAAACCAGCACCTTAAAGAATCAAATTCCTTTCAGCCTGGAACAGAAAATCTCAAAAATCAAAATATCTGTTCCCTTAACCGAGTTAGCTGCCCAACATGTATATAGAAATAAAATTTTGAAGGCCTTAAACATAGAAGAGAATGCGGACACAATCTTAATGACGATCAACCAGAGCTTATTTTTGGTCCAAAGATTGAAGGTAAATTTCAAGAGGGGCCTGTCCCTCCCTTTTATGTAAGTTTGAACATTCATGACAAAATCCTACACAATGCTATGCATGACTCAGGTGCTTCCCATAATTTAATGCCAAAAGCTGTAATGGAAAGCCTGGGTCTTGAAATTACCAGACCTTACAAAGACCTATACTCCTTTGACTCAAGCAGAGTTAAATGTCTAGGATTGATCAAAGACATCTGCGTTAATTTAGCCCAAATTCCAGCCAAGTGTTTGGTCATGGATGTTGTTGTGGCTGATGTACCCCCAAAGTATGGAATGCTTACATTGACTTTGTGCTAAGTTATACAGAACATATGCAGATGGACATGACATATGCAACTATCCCCTGCTTTTCAATCGACTAGGAAGACTCCACAGGGAGTCTCATATGCAATTACATAGCAGCAAGTCAAGAAAGACCTCAAACTCTATTCTCAGAAGGTTATATGCCTGATCTTCTTTATCGTTTAATTGTAATAAACACTCCCCTAACAAATCACTTGTATATCTAATACTAAACGGAGGAAGATAACACAAGACTAGGATTCAAAACAACTCTTTGCTACATTATCAATTGGTAATGGTGTGCACACCTAATAATTACAAGTCATAACCATCATTGTTAAAACCTTGATAAATAAGGAGAATGATCTCAACCCAATGAAAAACTTGAGGAATCAAATCATACAGAGGAAATTCACCAAACTGATAAAAATAAAAATGATCCTCTCTAGACTATGTATTTTGATGGGTCATGCACTAGAACAAACGCTGGTGCAGGTGTCTAGATTACTAACATTGAAAACAATCATACAGAATGTATTTCATGTAAATTAAATTTTCAGTGTTCCAACAACATAGCAGAATACGAATCCCTTCTCTTAGGCTTGCATCTCTTTCAAAAGCTAGGTGCCAAGAGAATCAATGTATATGGGGATTCTGAATTAATCATTAGGCAAGTCAATGGGGAGTATAATGCATATCATCCTGCACTTAGAGCTTACTCAATGATTTCAATTTTGAACATTTGAGAATCCAAGAACTTAAGTTTTATTCCAAGAAATCTCAATCTTAGCCTGTACAATTTGCCTCTCGTGTTTGTGATATAAGCGTAACGCCATAGGTCGGATCAGCATTTGTTCACTCACACAACAAATTTAATCTTACAGCTTAATAAAGGAAATACCACTTCAGTAGGTGTTTGACTGAGATAAACAAATAGAAGACTTCATGCAATTCAGAAATGAATTTGAACTGCATAGTTCATATTCAGACTATCAGACAGACTACAGTGAAGAAAATTTTCTTGGTGAGGAAGAACCTTCTCCTGAGCTTGTCAACATTAACCTTCAGACTAGCAAACTTAGAAACGAAGCAGAATTAAGTGCAGAATCTGAAACAGAGGAGTTGGAAACATTGCATTCTAAGGATGATAGTTTGCCCAAGGGTCTGGCCCCTCTAGAAGAATTGTTCGATTTTAATGATGTGGCCAATAAACCTAAACTGGAACCTGTAGAAACTGAAGTAGAGGAATGTAATATAGGCAGTGAGGAAAAACCGAAAATGATTAAACTGTCCAAAACTTTGCCAGTTCACATTAAACTCAAATATATAGAGCTGTTTAAAGAGTTTTCCGATGTTTTTGCATGGAGTTACGAAGATCTTAAGTCCTATGACACTAAAATAATACAGCACAAGATCCCTCTTAGAGAAAACCAAAAACCATTCAAACAGAAACTGCGTAGGATAAACTCTGTGCAGCTGCCTTTGGTTAAGAAGGAAATCATGAAAATGTTTGATGCTGGTATTACTGTCCCTATTAGATATTCTGAGTGGGTGTCTAATCTGGTGTTTGTTAGGAAAAAGACTGGAGAAATCAGACTTTGTATAGACTTTAGAAATTTAAACAAAGCTTTATTAAAAGACAACTACCCTTTGCCCAAGATGGATCATATTTTGCAAAGGGTGGTGGGGTCTAGAAGAATTTCCTCGCCAGATGGCTGTGGTATAATCAGATTTTGTCCACCACGATCAATTAAAGAGCCTTTACTACACCATGGGGCACCATGTATCTAAAAATGCCTTTTTAGTCTGAGTCGAGATGGGGCAACCTTCGCAGACAAGGACATAGCATTCTCAGAATAAATTTCTTCATCATATTCATTTGATGATGTCGTATTTCAAAAACATGAAGAACACTTAGAACATTTATAAAAGTTTGAGAATGCAGAAGTTTGGGATATCTTTAAACCCTAAGAAGACTCTATTTGGTCTCCAAGAAGGCAAACTTCTTGGGCACATTATTTCAGAAGAGGGTATAAAGATAGATCCAAAGAGGATCGAGGCAATCTTGCAAATCTCTCATCCTCGAAACATCAAGGAGTTGCAATCTTTCATTGGGAAGATTAACTTTTTGAGAAGGTTCATCTCTAACTTAGCTGAGCTCCTTAGGAATATCACAAACATGTTAAAGAAGGAGCAAGGAGTGAAATGGACCTTGGAAGCAAAGACATCTTTTGAACTGGTAAAACAAGCGTTAACCAAAACACCGATTCTCATAAGCCCTGATTTTTCAAAAGATTTTTATATCTTCTCATTTGCATCAGAACATACCATAGCTGCTGTCCTTTTACAGAAAAACCCACAAGGACAAGAGTAGCCTATTGCATTCTTTAGTAAGGCATTTAGGGACGCCCCTTTGAAGTATAACATTATGGAAAAGCAAGCTTTTGCTTTGGTAAAGGCTTTAAAAGACTTCAAAGTATACATCCTTCACTCACATATTATTGCCTTTGTTCCAAACTCAGTTGTTAAAGACATTCTAACACAGGACCCAGATGGTAAGAGAGGTAAGTGGATTGTTGTTATTCTTGAGTATGATTTAGAGATAAAACCCACTAAGCTCATCAAAAGCCAAGGTCTAGCTAGATTAATGGCTGAATCCAATTGTGAAGTTCTCGATATTAACATGATTAATGATTTGGATAACCAAGAAGAATTCTCAACTTCCATTGTTGAAAACCATTTTATGAATTCTCCTTGGTATGCTGATATTATTTATGTTTTTCTTAATTTAAATGCACCTCCTGGTTTGACAAAAACAAAGGCAAGGTTCCTAAAGTTAAAAGCTGTAAACTATTGCATTATTGATAAATGTCTTTATTGGAAAAATGCAAGTGGTATATTGCTTAAATGTTTGTCTGAGTTGGATGCAGAGAAGGTTAAGAAAGAATTCCATGAAGGAGAGTGTGGAGGTCATTTGTACTGGAAGTCAACAGCTAACAAAATTTTGAGGGATGGTTTCTATTGGCCTACTCTCTTTCCTGATATACACAAAATGACCACTACTTGCCATAAATGCCAATTGTTCGAAGGCAAGAGAAAATTACTACCCCTGCCTCTACATCCAATCACTGTTGAAGCTCCTTTTCAACAGTGGGGACTTGACTTCATAGGAGAAATCCATCCCCCATCTTTTGCCCAGCATAGGTGGATTCTTACTACCACAGACTATTTCACTAAGTGGATAGAAGCCATTCCTTGTAGGCAGGCCAATGATTCAGTTATCATAAAATTTATGGAGACCAACATCCTCTCCAGATTTGGTTGTCCTACCAAGATCATCACAGATAATGCAGCGGCATTTGGATCAAAGAAAATGGTTGAATTTTGTCACAAGTATCAGATAACATTGGGACACTCCACAGCCTATTACCCTCAAGGTAATGGACTTGCAGAATCTTCAAACAAAAGCTTAGTGAACATAATTAAGAAACTGTTGGAAGACAACAAAAAGTCTTGGCATACAAAACTGGTTCATGCACTTTGGGCTGACAGATTGACTTTGAAAAAATCTATTGGTATGTCAACTTTTCAGCTGGTGTATGGTACAAATGCAATTTTTCCCAATAGTCTTGGTGTGCCAGTTATGAAGTTAATTCAAGAGTTGCAAACTGAAGAAAATGACATAATCAGAAGGATAAACCAGACCATTCATCTTCAGCAAATCAGAGAGGAGGTTTATAACAAAGCATTGCAGAAGCAAGACAGTATCAAGAAGATCTTTGAAAAAAGAACAAAGGCCAGAAATTTGAAGATTGGGGACAAAGTTTTAAAGTGGGACTCAAGAAGGGAAGAAAAGAGCAATTACGGAAAATTTGACAATCTATGGCTTGGCCCTTACTCTATTCATTTAGTTGCTAGTAATAATGCATTTTTCTTACAGGAACTGGATGGAACAGAATTGTTTGGGGGTCCTGTCAATGGCAGGATGCTTAAGCATTACCTCTCTTGATCCATTTTTGTTTTGAAGCCTTTTTGTCTTTTTTCCATTGTAAATATCTCATCCACCATCGCATTCAAAGTTATCAAAAAGATCAAAAATACAAAAAAAAGAGAGAAAAAATGAAAAGAGGGTAGGAATCAAAACAAGAAAGGCAAAGCCCCATGCCAAAAAGAGAAATAAATCTGAAAGTGTGCAAGCTCAAATGCCACTCCTCAAAATACACTTCTAGTTAGTCAAACCGCCTAATCTTGACTAATTAGCTTTAAATTTTCTGTTGATAGGATAGTGAATTCGATTTGCCAAACTGTTCAATCTTGGCTTATCAGTAGATAGATTAGGATAGAAATGAAGGTTCAAACAAACTCAAAGTCTGAACCATAGTTTCCAAAGAGAGATGACTCAAAACTGTTTTATTTTCTGAGTCATAAAAGAGAAAAATTGGTTCTAATTTGCCCAAAATCTGAATCAGATATCAAGGAAGATACAGCTCAAACAAAAGCAAAAACAGAGATGTGAAAAAAGAGAAGGCCATGATAAGAAAATTTCAGATCTTAAGCCTTCCATTTTGATTTTTAATTTTCTGCAAATAATAATCTATGTGCAGCTTGTTTTTATGCCATAGATCACAGCAAGTTAAACAACTTAATCTTAACTTGACTATTTTTAAATTTTTGTTGTAGAATTCAGGGAATGAAAGTCTGTTGGACAGTTTAATCCCAACAGACAGTAGATTAGGTAGAGAAATATTTGAGCTCAACTGTTTAATCTGAGTTCAAGGAGAAATAAGCAGTAGAATTAGATTAGTTTTTATGCTTTCAAAAGAATAAAATGTTGTGAAAAGAGTTTGCCAATCCAAGTGCACTCTGTTGAAGAAAAAATGTTAGATCAGTAGGATTGGGTAGGTAGAAGTTGTATTGATGAAGTTCATGTTTCTTTCACGACTGATATTATTTTTCAGAGCAAAGCAAGAGAAAATAATGGATCAGGCACCAGTCAACATCCTAGAGAAATCAAGTCTGAATTCTTGATGCCTTCAAGAAGGCACCATCCCCAAATGGAGCCACTGTTAGCCACCCATATTTTTTTGTCATATCAGCTGGTGGCTAAATGATTCTTTGCAGCCTTCAAGAAACAAATTCAGTCCTGAAATTTTTGGTGCTTGAAGTCTTTTTGATGAAACTCATGTTTCTGGTTAATCTTCACAGTTGTTTTATTCTTCAAACCTCTGATATCCTACAAAAATCCAAGTCAAATACTGCTGCATTCCCCTTTTTTTCCCCTCCCTTTCTTCCAACTTACATCTTTCTCCATTTTCCTTTTTTCCATAAAAACCCCACAAGACATATGTTTTCCCTTTATCCCTTCATAAAATCCATTCCCTAAGGTTAAAAAACTCACTTTTTGACCTTGTCCGAACCTTGATATCCCTTTGAAAACATTGAAAATCCTATAAAATTCATATTTTATATGATGTTAAGGCTTTTAGCCCCCTCGGGCTAAGCCCCTAGCTTTTTCCCCCATATACCCGAGCGCCGGGACCAACTGCTCAGTCCTTAGGCGCTAAACCCAAAATACAACCTTTCTCCGTCCATTTTCCTTTGAAAATTAAAAAAAAAACCCATTTTATAAAGTTTTAACATGAAATATTAAAGTCACGTGGTTTACTGCGTGATTCAACCTGGGCCGTCGATCTGCTCCACAGATCCGACGGAGCGGAACTCAGCTTGCTTGGTGGACCCCCCTTTTCCCGCGCTGATTTCAAAAAACCGCCAGTTTCATTCCGCACCACCCTCCGCCGGTTGGTGGTTTTTTCCCGTCGGCTAGCAATTCCATACGCTGGCCGACACGTGTCCCCGACACTGTTCCAAAACCGCTGCGCCACCAAATCATTTCGCGCGTTAATCTTCGTACCATAACCACGCAGCGAAATCCACCTCCACCATCCAATCTGGGCCCTCCCATCCGACAGCTGTCGATCTTCTGACCTACTCGACCTTTAACCAAAGCGCCCGCTCGATAACCAAGCCATCGTGCGGTGGGAAATCACATCTCCACCGTCGATCTGATCTGATCGATGGTCCAAAACTCATCCTCCAGATTCCCTCCGTTTGACTTTCAACGCCCCCTGATTTCATCTTGACCGTCCAAACTGAATCTGATCAACGACGCAGTTTCACTACGGGGGTATGCCCCCGAAATTTTTCCTCCATACATCCGAACCCCCCGTAGTCATCCCTCACCGTCGATCTCGGCGCGAATCGATGGCTCTGATTTAATCCTCCTCCCCCCATGCTTTTTCGACCATTCCTAGATTGAATCTCAGCCGTTGGATGATGCCATCCAACGGCCCCCCTTCCTCCGCACATCCTCCGATGCAGATTGCCCTATAAACACAGGATTTTTGTAACATTCGTTTGTTTTTTGCAGATTCTAAGGTTTTTTGCTTAAAATGAAGAAATTTTCGGAGGCCGAGAATGACGATCCTCCGGCCTTCGAATACATAAGGAAGTCGATCACCGGGTATAGATACACGTGTTCCAACAAGGTTCCATGAGCCTTGGTGCCGAATTCCTCGGTTAAACCTAAAAACATCAAACGGAGCGCAGAAAAGGGTATCAGTTGCAGAAGACAGAGCACAACAGAGAATTGATGGACTGATGAGTGGGGATTACAGCTAAGACAGTTATCAAAAGCCTAATCCCTGACTCAAAAACACAGTTAAAGGGTAAATCTAAAAGTGTTTTTCAGACAAGATGCCTCCACCGCCATATCTGAGGCAAATTGATTCCTCAACCACCACAGCACCACCTATTGTCTCAAAGTATTCAATCAAGAACTGAATTTATTGATCAAAGTTAGGTATTTTGCCTCGACACAGCCAAAGGAGTTATTTCTGCCAGGGAATTAACGACAGAATGTCGGCAGAGCAACCCTAGTGATACACAGAGCCTCAAAAGTCAAATGAAGCTCTCACCGAGCTAAATTCATGAGTGTAAATCATTTAATACAGTGGAACACCTGTATAGTTCTTCGTTGAGCCCCTCGAAGGCTAAGAAGATATTAATA